>WEDG01006782.1:0-312277 GCA_017591395.1 Schistocephalus solidus | reverse complement strand
CAGGAGCTTTCACCACCTGTACGAGACAAATGAATCGACCAAATGCTATCTGTGTGGTTCTACCCTTATCTATTACCCTTGCACCCCTGCTCACACCTTCGAATCAAGTCATGGGTTTAGCTTCGCAGCCTTCCGGATAGGCACCCCCTAAGTGAGACAATTTGAGAATCTATGAAAGCCTGAGCCTCAGACGGGAACTCAATCAATCGCTATATCGATCTGAAGTCGGCATACCAAGCCCTGTGCATTCGCCTGCTGACATGCGTCATTGATCATTGATTAACTTGTACTTCCTATAAGTTTCATTTTTTTTCTGTCGTTACTACTTTCTCTGGCGATGAACTCCTGCACGATTTCGAAAGCTCAGAATCATAAACAAAGTGCCTCTGTGCTCGAGCGGTCTTCTTCTACTACTTTTATAGTATTCTGGAAGGTCTCGGGGACGTTGGGGGTGTCCAAAAGGCATTCGCAGGAACTCAAAGAAGCCAAAGCAGTGGTCATGACCATTTTCACCATATCCTTCCTGGTGAAGGAGAGTTAATGGAAGGCCCGACCAGGGTGGTCTTCGAAAAGGCAGACTTGAACCGGTAAATTTCTGAACAGAATAGCCGTCCAGAATGGCAATGTTTTTCAAGTCCCGGAGGTGACTGCATTGGCGCCAGTTACCAGAGGCTGCCTAGGGAAGCATATGAAGGGGCGAGACCCATGAGCTTTCAGATGGACGGACGATGCCCATCTGAAGCATGTGCTGGAAGTCAGTCTTGGTGGCAGTAAGACGTGCAGGTGCGAGACGGTGGGGCCGCTAAAACCCAAAAGGGCCAGGGGTTCGGATGAAACGAACATCGTTCGGTGGGATAGATGGGCTGACGTTGGGATAGCTGAGCCCGGAATATTTGTCACAGAGCTGTCGAAATAGACTATGTGGGTCCATGGCCCAGGTCGGCGAGTTGACTGGGCACCTCAGAGGAAGATATACCCCGGAGATTAAGTTCAGTGGTCTGGTGGTGTAGACGGGACCAACGGCAGTTGAACAGAAGGTCGAAAACGGTGAGATTGTCTGCACCAAAAATGGCACAGGAGATGTCCACCTTAAAAAACCCTAGAGAAGAAACGACGGATGCCGACATCAACGGGGAGAGAGAGCGCAGGTACCGAAGGTGACAGTTTATGAGATTTCGACAACCTGGAGGAAGAGGCCGGCGTTTGGGCACCCACGCTTGGTTGCCATGACAAAGACGACCTTCAGGTCAACACCAGTATTAAACAGGAAACGCCTGCCACTCCGGTTGTCATAGACTTAGAAGGTGTAATCAGGGTTAAAGCTGTCAGGGAGATTGGTCGCACTAATCTTCGGGCTGACCCGTTTACTCTGCTTGGAAATGAGAGGTGTTACAGTGGGCTGTAGCACTAATTCGGCGTGATACAAGCAGGTGGTGGCTGTGCTGGGATGAGATGAAGAAGTAGGCTTGATATGCCGGATAGATGACCTCGGCGGGCTCTGGGATGAATCGGAGGCTGTCTGGGTTTGAAGTGAAGCAACTTGGTGGGCCAGCTTCACAGTCTCAGACTTCAGCTGCAAGATGAGAGGTGCAGGAGAGAATTTTGAAGTTAAGAGTGGGGAAAGGGATGGTTTTGCGGAACCCTGCAACTCCATAAACTATCCTATCATCTCAGTAATTTGTGTGACCGAAAAGGAGCCAGAAGCAGTTGTTAAAATATGCTGCAGTTCGAAGGAAGGTTTTTCCTGGCCAACGCCTGAATAGCTCGCAGATTTTGCAAGAGGAAGTCTAGTGCACACTAGGAATCAACAGTTGAAGTAATCAGGAGCATACGCGAGAATTAACAATGGCCAATAATATGAAGTCAGAAGAGACAAATTAGGTTGGACGAGCTTTACTGGGGCAACAGCGCCTATACGGAAGTTCAGCAAGAAGTTACCGCAAGCACTCTCACCAGGACAGTGATTATCGAAGTTTGTCCGCCTGAGATTTCGTCCGGCTATGGCCAAACGGCTGAGAGAGAAATATTGATCGGCGTCAAGGTGTCGCAAGCCAGAGGTTGAGTCAAGTGTGGTATGCGGACAGAACATCACATGGGTAATTGGCGGTGGTGATGACCATGAGAGCGGTCATTTAATCCATTTCTCCTCCGACATCATCTCTACGACAGAAACCTGGCTGGTTGAGAAGAGTGGATGAACTTCAACTGATCACGGCATCGACGAAGGAGCAATGATTGGGACCGTTGTTCTTAAAGAACTGCTGACGTTCACGAAGTGATGATGACCGGGTTCAGATGACAGGGCGGGGAAATTACTGAAGCAGCTCGCTGGCAAACTACCTCAAATGTTTTCAGAACCACATTCAAAGCCTGTAGCTTACATGAATTACATCGTTATACAAACATGGCAGTAAGATCTTTGTAAAAAATTAGACAAATCAGATTCATTTCGATCTACTGCAAAAGTATGGAAAAAATAATCCTACAAGCGTTAATGAGCTTCGCACTGCAACATAATCTACGATTTGGTGCCCAATATGCATTCCGAAGAGGCAGGTCTTGGCTGACAAACTTGCCCTATTATTTTGATTGCTGGACGTCAGAAGTTGATAGAGGGAATACGGTGCATGCGGCCTATATCAATTTTAAGAAGGATTTAAATAGTGCAAAACCCTAGCGTCTCCTGAAGAAACGAAGTCGAACAGGCGTTAGGAGTAACATACTGAAGTAGATGCGGCAATATTGGCTGGATAGGTTGCTATTGGTCAAGGTGGTGGCGGAGATTTCGGAGGTGCGAGATGGATTTGGGTGTTAAAATTGCGCTGAATTTCGTTTTCCTGAGTGCACATTTGACCGAGAGGATTCACACAGTGTCTTAATATCCTGGGGCATTGTGGATAAGTTAGGCTCTGGTGACGGGTGTATGTTGGGTTCTAGACACTGGTCCACTGGTCTCAGTGCGATGGATTTGCAAGTGGTCGCCCAGGCCATGTGGGATGTAAAGGTGGTGTCGCAGTGGGACTGTTTGTGAATGAGTTCGCAATGCTGGTGGTGGGGTTGTGGTGGATTGCGGGGCGTTGGGAGTGTTCTCACTTGTGGCGGGTGTAGGGGTCGTCGTCATCACGTACGTATGGTATTGATGGTGGAGGTGGTATTGGTGGGCGGCGGTGGGGGGCATCAAGAGTTTGTAAAAGGCAGATATGTTATATCAAAGGGACCGCTTCTGTTACAACAGACTTAATAAATATGAAATACATACAATTATAAACCAGGCTCTCTTCAATGGGATTAGACCAATGACCCCCTGAATTCGCGTCCCGCATTATAACTCTTAAGCTGTTTATGGCAATCTTGTCCGCTCTATTGATGTGATTGTAGTTCGTTAGGTGAGTCTGCTTTCAAATTTGCATACTTTGTGTTGGTGCAGTATTGACAAACATATAGTAGGCAGAAGGGATGCGCAGAAAATATCGATTATTTGTAATGCCGGTAGACATACAAACAGTAGCCCAGGGGGTAGAGAAACGGACAAGAGTTCAGTTACGTTAGATTACCTATCTAATGAAATGTCAACCAAAATTCTGAAATGTGTTTTCACTTCGAAGAATTTACTTAAATAGGGCTGTCATATTGATTGTCGTGCAGCTTAATCCCAAGATATTTCAGGTAAGTCAGGATGTCGACTTTCTGAACGCAGGCAAAAACCATACCCTGTAAAAAACTTCCACTTAAGTAGCATGTATTTTGTTCATTGATTTTAGTTGCACTAATAATTCAAATATATTATATATAAAAACATGCATAAAAATATTCCTTGTATTCTTGTTCTCATATTCTTGTACTCATATGACAGAAAATTACACCTTCATAATTTATTCTTGAAGAAAAAGTATCTTTTGGTTAAAAAAAGGTTATAATTATGAGCTTTTTAAGACCGTGAAACGTTCTTTCATAATGTATTGTATGCATAAATTTATTAATGCTGCCTATAACGTATACAACATGATTTACGTCTATGTAACTTCTTCCTCATAACGTAGAGAAATATGTGATTTTCCTTAAAATTTATACGGAATGTAGTCTGCAAACCTTGAATTTAAGTGTAACGGCCGGTGGGGATCAAAATTATTCGGTAATATATAATTTTTTAAAAACAGAACGATACCCTTTCTTTAAGCATAAAATTTGAAGGTGTAATTTGCTATCAAATGGGTATAAGAAACCCTATTTTTCTGCATGGTTTCTATATTACATACTTGAATTACCAGGACCTTTAAATTAATGTGAAAAATTCATGTTACTTGAGATTAGGCTGAATGACGATCAATATGACAACCCTAATTAATCGGTTTTTTTCGAATGGAGAACACATTTGAGAATTTCAGTTGACATTTCATGAGAAAGATAATCTATTGTACGTCAGAGGGCACCTGAGTTCCGACTGTGTTAACATCACGTTGCATAATATTGTTTCAACTTAACTGGTTTCTAGTCATTCGAAAATCCAAGCTCTCCCAAGAGCTTTAAATTAGCAAGAATACCAAGGACCACGTCCCGTTTTCACAAAACTTCATGGGTGAAAAGCTCCATAAAATTTAACCAACATACCCATATTATAACGAACGTTGACCAAATTATAATCTAGAAAATTAAAGCTTTAAATTTCGCACATAAATGCAGGACTTCAACCAGACTTCGGACACTTCTTCATTTCCTACAGCTGCATGAATATTTAATCCTTCAAAACAGCATCATAGATGGGAAAATGATGCCATAATAAGCCCTAAGTTCTTTAAAAACGAAAATAAACTTTGCGTGAACCATAAATCACTGATATTTGATAGTCACGAGTGACGAGGTTCGCCAGCGCCCAACGGGGTGGGTTAAACAGTGGCTTAAACAAGGATACGTTTAATGCGAGGCAGAAGTTCAGTGCATTTCCCTCACCGCCTCTGTCGGAATCCGAAACTTCAGGCAAATAAGCATCTTGCTGCAACGATCGCTTCTTCTTCTTCTTCTGTACTGCTTCTCAAAGTTCACCTATTTGCTTCTCTCGTTACACGCTTTTGCACAGTTACTTCCTTGACGCATACCATGAGTCCGATGTTGTGAGCAGTAGACTTCAGCTGGTAAAGGACCACTGTCTTCTCCATGCTAATGGGCACGGCCAGGTTTGTGCAACCGGATGCAAAGAGGTCCATGCGCCCGCCATATCCCATTCTGTCGGCGTTTTTGGTGCACAGTCACCTTCGGCTAAGAACTCGTAAACAACGGTTTCTGGATACTTTCTCCCTAGGTTACCGTAGGTTTCTGCACGGGAAAAATGCAGCATTTTTTGCATCGGCTTTTCTGCGGTGCAGTCAAAATCATCAAATTGCTCCAGAACAGCAGCAATTCTAAAACGGAGAGCAACTTTTTAGACACGCCCATGTCTTTCAGCTCCTAAAGTTTCGTCTCAAGACGTTCCTTACGTTTGACGAAACAAGATGTAATCAGTTGAAAGGTACACCAATGGCCTCATTTATTTCAGGACTTAACCAACGTGATCTTGTACCTACTGGAGAAACTGAAATTCTGACACATTCATCCTCCTCCAAAGGGATAAGGAGCAGACATTCAAAGGACATCAGCCTGCCATTTTTCCTGACGACAAATTCAAGATTTACAAAGAACAGAACAAAGCAATGATATTCTTTGCTCTCATCTTTTACCTCAACATTTGTGGTTTCCTAAAGAATTTTCTGTCCAGAAAAACGACACGTATAACACAAGAACCCACCTAAAGCCGTCCCACACGCGTATTCAATAAAAAAACACAAAACTGAGCCTCAACACCAAACAGAAATGCGGTTGCGTATTGGCTCTATATCCGCGTTTTGAGAAGCACGGCTCTGAACTAGCAGCCAGCCTACGACAGGTTCTGAGAGCGAATGGAGACCAGCGCAACTTCGTCAGCCATGCATTTACAAACGAGAAGAGATACCAAACGGTGCCTCTTTGAACTTTGTGAGACCTACCGTACGTCAGGAACGTCTTGGAAGCCGTCAGCCGCACTTTCAATCCACTTGGATTTGACGTTGAAAGAAGATCAAAGTCAACTATCGGATGCCAAATAATGGAGCTAAATGGCCCACTACCATAGCAGGAAACGTTCAGAAACATTTCCTGAGTCTGTTAAAATTGTGGCCAAGCAACTAGGGCGGAGAACCTGGGACACTGCTCAGGAAGCAGAAGCCTGATTATGCAGCGACAGGGAGGAGCAATGACACCAGTTCTCAGAACGCAACTCACTTGACGGGGCGCAGCCCAACCGTGAAGTTAGAAGTAGCTGGGATTTTCGCGACAGTTGACAATAGGGTGAGCCTTGAAATGCTTGACTCATGATTTTTCAACCCGCAGTCTATTACCAAGCTCAATGACTACCCCGTCTCTATTCTCTGCCGAGATTTTGCTCCGGGTAGATTAATTTACCTCTTGGACAGAGTGCGGACGAATACTGTTGGTAGTAAAATTTTGGGTGAGTCAACTAACCGAGTAAGTATCACGCTAACAAGTAACACGAGTGAGGAAACTGCGTCAATTAGCAAATCGGCTGCTGGCCCACAAGCAGGTATCGCTCCAGATGCAAACCTCTGGGAAGAGTTTGTGGACTGCTACTTTTTATTAAAATGTAGTCACATTGTACCTGTATCCTATATGTCCAGCGGCTCTTATGCGTGTCTTATATTTAGCTGATGCTGTCTCACATGGTGGATTCGAGTGTAAATCCGATAGGTCAGGCGAAGAAAACGCTCGTTCCTGCGATCACACCTCCTTTTACTCAACAGTTTCCTGGGGTACGCATTTTGCCTTTATAAATGTCATCGAATCACTCATAGTGCATCCAACAGCTTCTTAAACTGGAGTATCTGGAGCGTTTCGCAGTTTCTGAAATTGGTCTGTACATCAGTATCCTTTTCCCTGTTAAAACTTAATCGGCGGTCGGTCAAACCGTATAGTGCATTCTTCTGTTATGGAAATCTACGGTGTAGAGGTACTAGTTAGGGGTAGCACCACACAGATAGCATTTGGTCGCTCCATTTGTCTCGTACATGTGGTGAATGCTCCTGTGGCCGCCTCTAACTGGTACCCAACTCTCATCTGTGGCTCCTCGAAGTTGGGTTCTTCCCAGTGGCCGCACCCCGGGCAACCGTCACAACCGGCGGGATAAACTTGGTGAGGGTCTCCGGTGTTGTGTGTGCCTCCACACCCGGTATGTCTGACTCCCGAACTTCCCACCTCCCCCCTCTCAAAAAGTCCTACGGTGGGGGCGACAGCAACCCCGTAGGCGGCCCAGGCTAACTCGGGTCGTTCTCCCACTAAAACAAAACGGCGACCCATAGTGGAGTTCAGCAGCCATCTGGGATGTCCGAGCAGTCCTATTTAGGGACAGCACTGCTTGCCTCCTCGCGGAGGAAGGGGCTAGAAAAGGTGCCCTAAACAAATGCTGTGTATCACGTCTTCTGCAGCCGGCCACGGCTCGCAGATCGCAAAATACGCGGTCGTAAAACTCAAACAAACAACAATACCCCCTGTCCCAATTCCCCTCGCTATATCCTCCAGGTTGCTCGGGTGAGTCCACTCACACTAGCAGTCTGGAATGTTCGTTCCTTTTTAGACAATCCTAGGAGAAGCCGGCCGGAACGGAGGACAGTGCTAGTAGCTCTGGAACTGGCGCGCTGCAAGGTGGACATTGCTCCTCTCAGTGAGACCCGATTCTCTGAGCAGGGTCAGCTGGAGGAGGTGGGTGCCGGCTATACCTTCTTCTGTAGCGGCCGGCCAAAGGCAGAGCGACGCGACGCTTGTGTTGCCTTTGCCATAAGGAACGACATCTTGGGACGTCTGCTTTGTCTGCTGCAGGGTATCAATGATCGCCTGAGGAGCCTCCGCCTGCCTCTTCGGGGAGAGCAGTTCGCCACTAGCATCAGTGCCTACGCTCCCCCAATGACGAGCTCTGATGCAGCTAGGGACAAATTCTACGAGGACCTGCACGCCCTGCTGGCGAATGTGTCGAAGGTTGACAAGTCAATTGTCCTTGGTGACTTCAACGCCCGCGTCGGGATGGACTACGCTGCCTGGCAGGGAGTGCTGGGTCCCCACGGTCTCGGTAGCTGTAACGATAACGGCCTCCTTCTTCTGCGCACGTGTGCGGAACACCGTCTCCTGCTGACCAACACCTTCTTCCGCTTTCTGACGCGGGAGAAGGCCACGTGGATGCACCCTCGGTCGTGGCGCTGGCATCTGCTGAACTATGTTCTCCTCCGGAGGCCAGATTGACAGGACGTGCTGGTAACCAAGGCGATCCGCGATGCCGATGGTTGGACAGATCACCGCCTCGTCATCTCCCATATGAGGCTCCGACTGCAACCCCGACGAAGGCCCCAAGGTAAGAGGCCACGAGGTAAGTTAAATACTCTTTTATTAAATTTGCCTGCCCACTGTTTTGATTTCAGCAACCAAATAACCGAGAAACTGGAGTACCTGCATGCTCCAGATGATAATGCTACCGTGGAGGCAGGATGGGGTCAACTGGGAAATTTCATCCAGTCCGCCAACCTCGAAGTACTCGGACGCGCACGCCGTCAACACCAGGACTGGTTTGACGACAATGACGCCGACATCAGCAACTTACTCGCGGAGAAGAATGAACTACACAAAGCCTACATGAACCTTCGGACTGACGCCACCAAAACAGCCTTCTTCAGATGCTAATGCCTTATACAGCAACGGCTGCGGGAGATGCAGGATGCCTGGACGGTCCGAAAGGCTGAGGAAACCCAGGGGTATGCGGACCGCAATATAATGAAACTTTTTCAAAGCCATAACGGCCATCTGCGGCCCGTTTATCAAGGGGACCGCACCGCTGCTCAGCTCTGACGGCACAACACTGCTGACAGAGAAATTGAAAATTCTGATGCGCTGGGCCAAGCACTTCAGATGAGTCCTTAATTGCTCATCAGCCATCTTCGATGCTGCCATTGACCGGCTCCATCAAGTGGACACGAGCAATGACCTGGATCTACCGCCTTCCCTACCAGAAACCATCCGGGCCGTGCAGCAGATTTCCATCGGTAAAGCACCGGGATCCGAGGTAATCCCACCGGGAGTTTACAAGCCCGGTGGGCCCCGGCTGATGGCAGAACACACCTTACTCTTCCAGGAGATGTGGCGCCAAGGACAAGTTCCTCAGGATTTCAAAGATGCGACCATCGTCCATCTCTACAAACGGAAGGGGAACCGGCAACTCTATGATAATCACAGAGGCATCTCGTTGCTTAATATCGCCGGGACGATTTTCACTCATTTCCATCTCAATCATCTTAACGGTCACCTAGAGCAAGGTCTGCTCCCGGAAAGCCAATGTGGCTTCCGCCGACACCGCGGAACAACCGATATGATTTTTGCCGCCCGACAGTTACAAGAGAAGTGCCGGGAGATGCGAACTCACCTATACACTACCTTCGCGGATCTAACGAAAGCCTTTGATACGGTGAATCGCGACGGACTGCGGAAAGTCATGCAGAAATTTGGCTGTCCTGAGCGGTTCACGCACATTGTGCGTTAGCTTCATGACTTGTTGACGGCGCTCGTCACTGACAACCGGACGGCATCCAAAGCATTCGCAGTGACCAACGGAGTGAAGCAGGGCTGCGAATTGGCTCCCACCCTGTTCAGTCTCCTGTTCTCTGCTATGCTGATGGACGCCTACCGTGATGAGCACGTTTGGATCCGCATCACTTACCGAACTGACGGGCATCTTCTCAACATTCGGCGTATGCAGGCTTCAACGCGCGTGTCTACGACTACAGTCCATGACTTGCTTTTCGCGGACGACTGCGCCCTTAACAACGTAACGGAGGAGGACAGCAAAGGAGCATGGACCTCTTCGCAGCAGGCTGCGCCAATTTTGGATTAACAATCAGTACAGCCAAAACGGTTGTCGTGCACCAGCCGCCACCCAGCGTGGAATACAATGCTCCCCGAATCAATGTCAACGGTGCTCAACTCAAAAACGTGGAAATGTTCGCTAATCTAGGAAGCACGCTGTCACGCACACCGAGAATCGATAACAGGGTTGCCCAACGGATCTCCAAAGCTAGTCAGGCACTCGGCCGGCTTCAGGCCTCCGTATGGAATCGCCACGGTATTCACCTGAACACCAAACTGAAGATGTACAAGGCCGTCGTCTTGACAACACTCCTTTACGGAGCGGACACCTGGACAGTCTACTCGAACCAAGCCAGGAAGCTGAATCATTTTCATCTCAGCTGCCTTCGCAGAATACTGAGGCTGAGATGGCAAGACAGGATCCCGGACACGGAAGTCCTGGAGCGGACCGGATTCCTCAGCATCCACGCCATGCTGAGGCAAGTGTAACTGCGATGGAATGGCCACCTGGTAAGAATGGACGACGAGCGACTACCTAAACGACTTTTCTACGGAGATGTCGCTACGGGTGCTCACCAACAGGGAGGTCAAAAACGATGCTACAAGGACACTTTGAAGAAATCGCTGAAGCATCTGCAAACCAACCCGGCGACCTGGGAGAACATCACCCAGGGTAGACCGGCACGGAGAAGATCCGTGAAGACTGCTTGAGCAAGCAATGAGGCAAAATGGATCATCACCGCCAAGGCCAAAAGAGCGGCACAAAAGTCACCAGTGCCCCCGACCAACATCGTCGATGCCCAGGCCCTGCCAACATGCCCACGCTGTCAACGCATTTTCCGTGCGCGAATCGGCCTTGTTGGACATCTTCGGACGCAATGCACCAACAATCCGACAATTCCAATTTCTAGGTCACATTCTGCCAACCCTCCTTTAGACTCTCCCCTCACTCCTGGCATCAATTCCATTACTCCCACCATCAAAGAGACCACATCCCTCTACTCATCGCCTGTTACCCCCACCACCACAACCACCACCGCCTTTGCCTTCACTAACACCACCACCACAATCAGCGATGGGGACTATCTTTTAAACTGTCCTCAATGTGACCGCACATTCACCTCATGCATCGGCCTGGTCGGTCACTTGCGAATCCATCGTACAGAGACTTGTGAACCATTTTCTGGAGCACCAACACACAGCAGAGATCGTCGCCTCCACTGTCCTCACTTTCCTCGCGCATTCACTCATCGCATGTGCCTATTCGGTCACATGCACATCCATGACAGCGGAATTTACCGCAATGCCGACAACACCGATATATCATACACACCCTCCGCTCCTGCTATTCTTACCGCCACTGCCACCCCCACTACCATGAATGACATCCCCCCAGCCTCTACCGATTTCTCCTACCCACAATGCGCCCGCAACTTCAACTTACGCATCGGCCTGGTCAGTCACCTGCGAATCCATCGCACGGCGGCTGGTGAACCAGTGCGTGGGGCTCCGACATACAGTCGACGCGCCCGCCTTCACTGCCCTCACTGCTCCCGCACATTTACACACCGCATGGGCCTATTAAGACACATGCGCCTCGACGACAACCTGCGATAAACCACCGGAGGCTGAGCCACATCAGCGCACACCATCTACACTAATACAAAGATTACACTTTCACAATCATCATAATATACCTGATTAAATCACGGTTTCCTGGAAACCGTGGCTTGGAAGGCTGCCAATCTGAGGCTTACACCAAACCGCGCTGTCGGCCCAGTGTATGTGCTGTGTGTGTGGAGTGGTTGACCAGTGGACTGGCAGTCAGACGGCGATGGCTCCTCCATATTCCCTGATTTAGTGAATCCTGGTGTGTGTGTTATGGGGGCCAGGTCGTGCTGTGGCGCGCGAAGACGGGTACGCCGACTCGTCAGCCCAGGCGCCCACTCCCACATCAGACAACTGATCGGCTCGGATGCTGGTCTGATTTTGGGGGGTGGGGGAGAGAGTGAGGTCAACAGTTCAGTGCATTTTACTCACTATAAACAATCTGACGCGCTTGAAACCATCACGGTGCGCTAAAAGCCGTGGCTTGGAAGGTTGCCAACTTATGGGATAACTCGGACCGCGTGGTCAGCCCAATGTGTGTTTTGTGTGGAGTGGCTGACTGGCGGACTGAGAGTTCAGGCTGCAATGGCTCCTTCTTAATGTGGCCTTTATGGCACTCCCACTCCGTGGGATCCGTGTCAGGTGTGGTGGTACACCCAGGGGCGTTTCCGGCCGCGCCAGCCACTTGCGCCCTCTCCCATCTCCGGTCTTCTTGACTCTGTCTTGACACCGGGCTCAGGTGGGGGAGGAGAGAGTGCGGTAGTTGCAGCGCAAGGCTACTTTCCCTTAAAACTAATTCACGCGCAAGTCACCGTCCTTGCTCCACCTTTCCGTGGAGCATACGGTGGACATCGTGGGACTTCGACGGTCGAACTATGGTGTGGAGACACATGGCAAATAATCTTATTGACTCTAGCCTCTCCGTCAAGGACGAGTATCATATGTGGCCGCCACGTTGAGCACGGCTGCGAGTGATCACGGAAGAGGGTTGTGTGCTAGAAATTTTTAATTTATAAGTATTCATCAGTTTAATATAGGAGTCTGTGTGTCCCTCGAACGGGCCGCGCGGAAGACGCCTTGAACCAACACGGGGGATAGGTCAGGGCATGGCAGGAGTTATTCAGGATACGCTCCCATAATAAGTGCCGGTCATGGGGTGTTTTAGCACGCGTATGTGCAGAGTCGCGCCGCGCCAGCCACCTGCGACTTATCCCGCCTCCAGTCTTCTTTACTCTGTATTGACGCCGGGCACAGCTGGAGGAGGGAAGCGATAGTGCAGTAAATGCAAGATAAGTCTATTATCACTTAAAACCACTTCACACGAAAGTCATCCTCCGTGGGCCACCATGCTGTGTAGCAGACGGTGGATAACATGGTTGAATTCTCGAGGTGAGTTTGTTGAAGATTGCCAGCGTGTTTCTTACAAGTACTTTTTACTAAGGCGATTTTGTGCGTTCTAACCGACCTGGGTGGCATTGCCTTGGTTACCTTTCCATGTGTGA
The DNA here is from genome assembly GCA_017591395.1 of Schistocephalus solidus. Lineage (NCBI taxonomy): Eukaryota > Metazoa > Platyhelminthes > Cestoda > Diphyllobothriidea > Diphyllobothriidae > Schistocephalus > Schistocephalus solidus. The sequence continues at coordinate 299,240 of WEDG01006782.1, read as the reverse complement.
TATTCGCTGACAGCGTATTGTCATGTGACAGTCCTGCAACGGTGACCATGAACCCTGAGTGGCCATACCGTGCAATCATGAAATACTAACTGCTGAGAAATTAATCAAGGTCAAACAGTAGATGGCATTGTAAAAACACGATGATAAAATTGTTCCAGTGTTTAACTCCACCCTGCTTAGTGGTGACGAACTGCCGTCTGCTTTAATGGCTGCTCTGAGGTTGTTCGTTCGGTTCCTCGTGAAGCCCCTGTGGAGACCACTGCGGGTAGCAATGCAAACAAAGCCTAATGGCATTCGATCATTACGTAAGTCCTTATTGACCGCAGTCCTTCCTTACTGTTCAATATAGCATATAGTATCCGACAGGTGTGTATCCGATCATCCATCTTATGCAACTAAGCCATTAAATGATTCTTCGTGGTTTCGCCGTTGCCACCCTAGCATGACGACGCCGATTGACCGACATCGACTACAATGGCGATATTTTCCCTGTAGGATTCAGCTTTGATGATCCATACATGCGGTGGTTTGTCTGAATAAATACGTCAAAGCATTCTCTTTGTGCACCATTGCCGTGAAAACCGAGGCATATTATCCCACGTCATGGGGCATTCATACCGATAAGTGAATATGAGATCAAACAATTCAACAGTTTAAAATGCCCCTGAATCCGTCGAGACACTTTTCGGCCTTAAAGTTCTCATGCATCGCAGGTACTAACGACCAATCTGCCATTGTGGTTGTTTTAGACTAAGTGCGGAAGATGAGTAAAATAAGAGGGCTTCAGTCATTGCAACCCGAGACTGATGCATCAGATGCTGTACCTTGACTTCGTTCTGAATAGGGGAGCCTGCATTGGTTGCGTTATCATCATGAAGGTCACACCGGCCATCCGAGAAAGTTGATTGAGGTGATTTGGTTACGCATTTCATCTTGAGCACTATAAAATTGATGCCACTTTCTAACGAGAGGTGATGAAGTTGAACCCAAAACTTGGATAGACACACTCTGGCAAAACCTGGAGGTACTATTGGACCTATGGCGTTTGCCGTTCACCGCCAGAGATGGGTAATTCAAATATCCCAAATCTGCTGTTTATACTTGCCGGCCAAACTATAATTTGCAACATCCATCATAGGGGCAAGATATAATGTTTTCAAAAGGCTATTAAGCACTGCTACCTTCGCAACGGACTACCCTCTATCCAAAACGAACGATATTACCGTCGTTTTTCCTATAGACATAACTGGTATTGAGTTTTGTCATGCGAGTTGATATTAAAATTCTCTTTAGCATTATTAAATTCGGTAGGGACCGCTTATATGCCCCTCCCCCTCGACTGGACTTGGAGCCAGAAATCACCCGTAAAACAGACTAGGGCTAAGGATAGCGTTAGGTTTAAAGATAAAATTTATGGTTAACGTTTGAGCGTGGTTTAACTTTTGGGGTATGACACGGGAATATTAAGTACACCATATTGACAGAACAGGTATTAGCTAAAAGTCTAGATGCGTGGGTTACCCGATATTCTGCCTTTACATGGCACAACTGCAAGGGGTTAAGTTCATCAGTGTGTCCCCCAACTATAACAGTAACCACATCTTCTTCTGAACGGCTTCCTGAAACTCACTCCTTTGCTTCTCTTGGCAAAGCCAAATTTAGCATTTTTAAATTTTCCATCTAAACCCCTTTAGTAGGTTAAATACACCGTGGAAAAGTGACATCGGAAGGATCATGTAGTTCAACCCTGCCTTGCTAACAGGCCTCCATGCCTCCAACCTGTAAAGTAGTCATAAAAGCATTGTCAATATCATGTAACTGAAGACGTAGACATTCGTTGTCTCTGATATCAACTCTATTTCTATCCTCTGCGTTGCCTTGTGTTAAGACCTGGCCTGGTACTCAGCAAAACTCGAGCCGTATGTGTACTCGGCTGTTGTTGTAAATGACGACACAACAGAGAAAACGAACACGATCGGTAACGGGGAAATTTGGTATAACCTGTAAGTCATTCTCCCTGAAAAACTGCGTACATGTAGTAAAAGCATCCTTTCCTGGCCCATCTGCTTCAGGTAAAAAGTTCGCGCAGACATGGGCTAATTAGATCCGTCGGGAGCACTGTGGCCGCAGCCAATGCGGTACGCCATCGACCGCGCTTTCATGGCATGCAGCGGGGAAGGGGGGACGCGCACGTGCCTTGAGATTGACTTGTCCCCGGAATGTGGGCATTCCCAGCGCTTTTTATCATACTTCCATGTGCACATTAATCATAAGCAACCAGTGGTTAAAATCAATTCTCTAGCTCTTCTTTAAGTCATATCTGCGATTCTTATCCATGCCTGTAAACTAGTCATCAATATTTCTAAGGGATATTTTCAGGTCTGCTAAAGTTGGCCAAAGTTCAGGACTGGAACTGTCGTTTGAAATGTGGGAAATTGGGCTAACACACTAACTCAAGTTACTGCCGAAACGGGCCGAACTCTAAAGCGTTAGTCGTAATGACCAACAAGGCCCGAGTACAAATCGGGAAGTTTCTTAGTCTGTGGTTAGGATGTCTGTGGGAGGGCGAAAAAGCGGTCTTTCGTGACCATGCCATCCCCTCTCGCTGCTGTCTGTAATATTTCATGATAGGTTCTTGCTCGTTGTGAAGATTCTAGAATTGTCTTCGAATATTTCCAATCGCAGCTGACAAAGCATGAGCCCTTGCGTCGACTCGTGGAGCCTCGAGTGGCGGGACGAAATATACTAGTCTCAAATATCAGGCCTGAATTTGAGGTGCGTCAGGTCAGCAATGACATTCCAGTGTCCCCGTTATTGTCAACCGGTCCGTGAACTTGATAACTAAAGCCTAAAAAACAAGTTAATGCAATTTAACTTAATTTGTGAAAACCAATGTTGCAAACACGATTTTTTTCGCCAAAAACCTAACCTCCTGGACTGTAAATCAAAAGAATTTGAGTCATATGTTCCTTTGGAAATTTTTAGTAACCACCATGTTCTTCAGGCTTCCCCTGGAAAGACGGAAGACTGACCATGAAATATTAAACAAATGTTGGACATATGTAACTCCTTACAATGGAAATTACCAAAGGAGCTGTGATCCCAATTACGCATATGGTCTCTCGGATGCCGCCCCATCTGTCTCCGGTTTACTATGCATTTGAAGTCGTCCATTAACATTGGTTTATCGGCAGCACCATATAACCGAAAGTTATGGGGCAGCAAAGCCGACAGGAAAAGAGGCCAACACTGATCGCGATATGGAGATGAATAATGCAAGATGGTAAGATACTTGGGATAATATTGTCGGTCTTTTTATATCAATTTCACATGTAAAAAATTTGATATTCCTTGGTCATAGATACTAAATAAGCAATAGCATTTCGCAGCAGTAGGTTGATAACGTGTGTTTCAGAAGCCGCAAAAAAGATTCACGTCAAAACTTAGTCAGGTCCAGTACTCAACCCACAAACGAACAAACAGAACAATATGCCCAAATTAGGATGTGGTTCAGACGTAAGAATGCGTGGTAGAGCTATCAATGCCACTTGATCGAAGCGCCTTCCATGAGTTATGAAGCAACTCTATATCCTTCTGAACCATGCACGGCAGATTGAAAAAAAGCGACTGGTGACTTTATTTTTCATTTTTAAATAATTTATTTAAAAGCGTTACAAGTGCATTACTGATCTGTATCTGCCTAGCTTGTTAAACAGTATTGATCCCTTGCATTTGCTATTGGTTTACACTATTTTTGGCCAACCAGTAATTCAGTGAAGATATGCGAGATTACCCTGATATTATTTTCCAAATGAAACTCGATACTATCTAGTGGATTGACTGATATATTTTCCTATAAGCGACTGGATGTTTGCCAACGTTTAACGTCTTTACTGTTCCTAATGAGGTGTCAGTCTCACTATCATCGGGCTAAAGTACATGAGAAAAGGTTAGATATCCATCCACGGAAGTCGATTTTGTTCATAAACTAGAGGATATTGTCAGAACTCCCTGCATTACATGGAGAATGAATATGAACCCCGAAGGGGTTAGGTGTCTCGGGGGGGGGTAAGGGGGGGGGTAATCAAACCAGATTCCCATGCCGCCCACAGGACGGAGTCAGTGTGTTGTGGTCATTAGGGCTGGGTGCGAGGAATTGGGGTAGGGGATGAGTGTACTCTGCATTTTAAACCCGTAAAGTACGCGTGACTGTCGTTGAGGGGTTGGGATGGCGTGCGATCATCACCTGGGATCGATCGCGGTAGATTGACAAAATAACGCTGGATTCGATAGCCATATAGCCACCCCCTCTGTTGTTGGTAGCACCCGTCAGTGTCGGCCTTTATAATAGTTTGCTGGTGTCCGGGAAGACAGAAGAAATAACTCAAAATCGATCTCTTTGCACCTCTACCTAGCCGGTCTGGTGTGTTCACGTACCCTCTATACGAGAAATCTCGTTGTACGGCCAATGTACCCCACTGCACAGGGGCAGGTGAATGAATAAATACACATCAACGTGGCCTATAACGGTAGTCAGCCTAACCTCAACCGTAGGAGAGTTGTGAAGACTACACGTAAGTTTGCAGCGGGAAAATGCTCGTAGTAGCTTCCTTTTGACGTCATAATAATTCGCTTGTTACATCCCCTATAAATGGTGGTCAAAGAAATAAGCCTTATCTGATAGTGATAGTCTTTGTGGCAAGATCCTCAATAGCCCGATGGATGTATCTCTTTGGATAGCTGTTTTCGCGAAGTGTGTTCTGCAGTTCCTTGAACTCTGATGCACCAGTTTCCGGAGAGTAGATGTATCGCACTATAGCTGCCCTTTCCTGGACTAAATTTCGTTTTAGAAATAAGGGAACAAAGCTGTGCACAACTGTCCTGTTCAAATTTTTATTCACAATACCCTGCGTTGGATAGATCCATCCTTTTGTCTGTGTAGAAAGATATCGAAGAACGCGATTAAGTTATCCTTCCAAAACTCTGCATTAAACTTTAGTGAGGATCGCGGCCTGTTAACCTTCTGAACTAGGGCGTCGATGTTGTCGGTATTATCTGTCAAGCAGATGTCATCCACGTACAGGTCGTAGAATTCAAGGTTATTTTTGGTATACTTTAGATACGTTCTCTTGACATTGCGCATAAAAAACTTTGCGAGAAACGTTCCAGGCGGCGTAATCATCATCAGACCGTCTATTTACAGTGAAATTGACCTTTTTGCGTGCAACGCCTAAGCACTTACCTTTAGGATTTTCATTGGCATGCCTATTTCGTACGTTGTATCCCTTATAACTTCACAGGTTTAGTTTATTGCTTTTTCTGCAGATACGTTGGTAAACAACGATGATACATCTAACGAGAACATTCTCCGTCCACCAAAGTCAATTTCATTGATAGCGTTGCCAATTTCAATTATGTCTATTGAAATTTGAGGGTAGATATAACTTTAGAGTGGCTTAAGCTTCTCTACAAGTGACTTTGCAATGAAGTGGTAGGGAGAATTTCTTATACTCAAAATGTTTTGCAGGCATAGCCCTTTCTTGTTATTTTTTTTGCAAACCCGTACATTCCGCATATCGTCGTGTCCACAGGTCTTAGTCTTTCCAATTCTTTGTCAGACAAAAGAAATTCTTTTTGAAAAACTTAGCATTTTCGTTAGGTGACCCTCGACGGCCTCGGTTAAATCCCCGTCTTTTTCGGCTTTCGTAAACTTCGTACGACCTGATAATATTTCGTCTTGTTTCGACAACTTATCCATCCTATCCATCAGGGCTACTCCTGGACACTCATCCGGCCTGGTCAGCAAGACAGTTTCGTCTCCACGAAATACTCTGGGTTTATCGAGACGGACCTTTGTGGGGAGGCTTTTTTTCCTTGAGGCCTTCCTAAAATACCGCTTACAGAAGTTTACCAGAGTCGGTGTGAAGTAAGCAACTACCTTCTAAGTGCTTTCTGGAAGACCGAATTTGACTGCAATCGCGATTACCACTCAGTTTACTTGATCTCAAAAGCTCGCAGAAAGGTGCGCTTTCCAATCGATAAATCTTGGAACGTTATTCACAGTCACTTAAGCCAAGAAACACGTAAAATATTCATCGAAGTGCAACATTGTCTTAAACAAAATATGCATTGAGATTGCAGTCGTGAATATTAGACGAGAAACATACCAAGGAGTATAATTTCAATTTTTGAAATCGACTTAAAATGCTGGCAAACCTTTCCAGGAATAAATTAACTCAGCAGGCAATTAACTGGGCATGAATCAAAAACCTCGGTTGCGCCCGGTTTGAGGTTGCAGTGACTGGCTGGAAATGACAAATACAGGCCTCCCTGACTTTCCAGGAATAATTCTAATTAGGAGCCAATACCACAACTGATGTTTAAGGGAAACCAGCTTGTAATAAGAGTTTGGACTTTTTAGCCATAGACTGTCTTCCATTCTGCAAATTCATCAAAGCAGGCAACAACTAATGATCCAGACACAGTCAAAGGTTACGGTTTCTAACCTACCTGTATCGTTCCTTTTCTCGATTTTTCAAAGTGCCAATTTTCTTCATCTTATAAGTTTAAATTTTGGCCGGTAGGAAACCCTCAAGAGGTTGTTTGCGTTAAAGAAAGCACTTTTTAACGTTAGAGAAGCAACAAGTTGTTTGTTCCAGACTCTTAAATCTCATGACATTTTAATCAAAAAGCTTTGGAAACCATTGAACTTATATTGGCAACAATGCAGCCTTCCACCCGATTGCTAGCCAAACAAGGGACTGTTTCTGTAGTAGAAGCGAAAGGCCTGAAAGGTATTTTCGGACCTACTAGCTTAAAGGTTCAATATAAAACAGCCCTTAAAAGATCTTTAAGCTTCCTGCAGTTGCATTTTTCCGAACCCCAAGCTATCGGTCGTGCCTAAGTTTGTCATGTTCTCAGATAAGCAACACAAATGACTGCCCCTCGAGACCATTTTCTTAAAGCTTTGTCAAAAAAGGAAACAGCGAAATTATTTTTCCGAATGGGGATATAATCGTACTTCAAAATAAGTCGAAGGTGTCATTTGTCGATTGTGAATTAAAGCAAAGCCGAATAGGTATCCGAATCTAACAGACTCAATCATATGCTTGCTTGTATATTTGAAAAAAGCCATGAAGTCTTCGCAATCAAAAAGTTCATCTGCTCCTGCTAAGCGAGGGGCTGAGTGTGCACCTGCATTCGTGCATATGCTCACTGTTCTTTTTCGTTTGCTTTCAGTGTTCTGAATTTTCTCTTGAATCTCGCAGCTAGGGAGAATGAAGATTGGACAGTGCAAAGAAGGGCTAGACATTTGAGTCGTGTGCGTGGTTTTTTCCATCGGGAGAGTGGATAGTATGATGGGGTGCTGACCAATTATTGTTTTGTTGTGGATTATCTACCTGATTGTTCCATTTGGACCTTCGGAAGTTGTCTTGTTCATCACCTGTTGCCCGCCCGATGGGCTTCTGTACGTTGTTAGTGCCATCACCCATCAAATCTTTTGTAGCCCCCATGTAACCTGCTACTGGTTGCCCAACCATGCCCCCACCGTTGCTGGGACTCTGATTGGGACCGATCTTAAAGACAATTGTGTATGGACTGTTTCGTATGTGCTCTCCTAAATACAAGATGTGTACTGTGTGCGGTATAATGGCAGTAATCGGAAAACTGAGTGCATATGATCCGTTCTTATTATCCTGAAGGTATGCACGAACTTTTTGATACTGAGCATCGTCTTTTGTCACGGAGTACGTAATAAAATTCTTCGCAGCTTCACAGTACTTTCTGGAAATTCGGAAGTCGAGATGAAACAGTTGGCCAAGTTTGATTTTCGGTAATTTACTTGGAAGAATTTCGGCACAGCTCAAGTCCGCAAGCCTTTCCATCGAGCCAATTTCAGCTTTTTGGACATTCTCGTAGTTCAGTTTGCCCACAAATTTGAGAGGCAGACATTCACTCAGAAAATCAGTCAGGTTCTCAACTGCCTGATTTATATTGAAAATGCACCCATGCACATCATATACCAGTTCCGAGTTTGAGAACTGTCCTGAATTTAGAATATGCGCAGATGTTTCTCGTAAGTCTCGAAGTTTGGCAAGAAGTTCATTGACTCGGGCAGTTTGATTGTGAAATTCTGCCCCGCGGATGAAGTGCTAGCTTGTAATTCCTGCAAAATGGCTATTTAAAAATCCTAAACAATATACCTGGATGAAGACGTGCTTCCATTTTTCCAACTGACGCATTATGGATAAAAAGTACTGATCCAGCTCCTTTATTGTCTCATCACATGAACGGGCATATTCTGAAAAATCCTCATCCTTTCTGAGAAGCACCTCTTCAGTAGACATTATTTTCTCATCTGCCAAACGGATGACTTCTTCGAGGGCCTTTCGGGCGTACTGTTGTTCACTCATATTGGTATTTACTTCAGAGATTATGAAGACAGGCCTCTACTAAAGAGCATGAAAGAAACACCAAGGCCATTTTAGTGGAAACGATTCACTACTATTAGTGCTTAATTTCAGTCTGTAAAGTCCACGAGGAGGGTAGTTTATTTACAATGGACAGCTGACCCATAAACTACCGATTTCACACTGCGTGTTTTTTTATTTTTAGCTATTCCAGCCTTTTCTGCCACTCTTGCGAAGTGAGCTATATTTACTGGTCAAAGACATCTTGAGAATCTTCTCTAGTTTGGACGTTAATACTGTTGAAATTCCAAGGTAACCGTCTTGTAAACAAAAACTTTATGATTTCAGTATATCCTGTGGTTATTAATATTAAAATTAGGCTCACCGGGCCACGTTTTGTTAGATAAATACATAGAAAGTTCGCTATTTCCTGAAATTCGCTTGCTTTTTAAATAAATGTAAATCATTTGGCGATAAACCAATTATTCATCTTACGGAAATTCTATATTTTTTTGGTATGATTGAGAATTAAATTTAGTTGTTTGACAATTACTGAGCTTAAAGTTAGTTTAATAATTGGGCAGAAATATTATTTTTTTTCTGCTGAAGCCCTAAGAGGCAATGCCAATTAATAGCATATAAATGTTCGGTCACTATGTTTAATAAGGACAGAGGAAACTGATAATCGCAAAGCTCTTTAAAGCAAATTTCGTCCTACGTCTTCGAGTTATTTTGTTTGGAGACTGCAGTTCCAGAAGCATAACAACGTTAAAGCAAATTTTATGACTTCTAATCTCCATGGTAACCTACATCGGTCATCTACGTTTTATTGTGCTCGAGCATTCCGAGCGCATTACTCCATTCCTCGTGCAAGTACAACAACGTAGTTAGCCACATAATCACGCAATCGCACTGAATGTTGCTAATCGTCTAATGGCCTGAAGTCCTGTTCGTTAAAATCGAAAGTTGATTATTATTTTAGCATGAAGGAGAACCGAAAAGGCATACGACGAGGCGTAGAGTTCACTCAAAATTGAACTCTTCATTAGGTTGTTCGAATTTCGCCAAAAAACATGCTTAACCTTTGCTAAAGAAACCTATGAGCAGATCAAGAGAACTGCACTGGACTCTCCGATCTCCAGTTTATTGACAGAATAGGTCCAGCAGGAGCTAGAAAAACTGCATTTTTCTAACATTAGCCTGGACTTTAGAGCTATTACGCTGACGACAAGTTTGCTATCGTCAGGAAAACCAATCTGCAAAACTTCCATAACGTGCCTAAATAGAGAACAATAGCAGAAGCTGGCTTTGTTTGATGTAATCATCAAGCGCAATTATAACGGAGAAATTTAGCCGGTGATTTACAGGAAGATAACGAATACCATAAAACCTCTTAGCCTTCACAGCAATCATCTGGTGGCTCAAAAATGAAGCTACGTGAGAACACTCTTCAAATGGATTCAGACCGATTATATCAGACCGAAGGAAAACGTATGCCAGGCCGATACCAGTAATCCGGAATGGCTGCCTGAGGGCGTTTATAAGCCAATGCCTACACGTTCGGACTCGAAGAAGCCAAACAAAAACACCAAGGATTTGTCTTGTTCTGCCATACGTAAAGAACGTCGCAGAACCGACCGGGCCCACTGCTGCGATATAGGGTGTTGGAATTGCACACTGGTCGACAGCTTCTTTGCACTGGAGGGGCATAAAACTCAAACACTGACTAGATCCCAAGGAGTAATCTGGAGCAATCACCATCAACTGCCCTTGTAACTACACAGGTCAGACTGAACGCATGCTTGGATCGAGCCAACATGAACATAAGCTGATTGTGAGACTATGTGATGGATTATCACAAGTGAGGACACAGCAATAAAACGGGCCATGACTCAACTTCACAGCAGGCAAGATAACCATCCACAACAGACGTAAGACAAGTCAAGAATTGTTTGAAGTCCGAACCTCGGATGGGAACACAATCAATCTATTTATCGAACTGGTGCCATAATACAGCCCTGCACAGTCACATTCGGATTTGCGTCATTGATCATTGACTGTGTTGTACCCCCAAAAAGTGTATTCATTTTTCGGTTGGTGCTAAAACCTCTGATGACAAACTCCTGTATGAGTTCGAAAGCTCTCAATAACAAACAGTTTCTTTGCTTGAACGGTCTTCTTCTTGACTCATATAACTTTGTTTAACGTGACTTTGGTTTCATTCAAAAAAATTTGACCTAGGACTTGTCCATAAACTGCCGAATCACCAAGGAGTTTATTGGCAAGTAAAGGTGAATAACGAAGTAGAGAAGATTTACTTACCCAGCTGGACATTATCTGATATCATCAGTCCCTGCTATCCAGTATCTTGATATACTATACAAAGACCAGAGCAGTAGATATTAGGCAAACTTGGGTTATTTCCGTAGCTTCGCACAAAATACCATGGAAAAAGTTGCTTATTTCGTTCATAGAAAAGCTTTTACCCGAAAAATGAGCATTTGAACAACTATTTTGGAGATTCTAAATCTTGTGATATAAAATTACTGTAATTTCCCTAGGTACCTTCCGACTGAAAGTCTTACCGCTGCACACTTTATGCATGTTGAAATTCCATAATTTGGCAAAGCTTGGTGATGCATGAAATCATTTTGTGTCTCACACAGGTTCAAACTTTATTTCTTGCAGGTTCGCCGCTAATGGGTTTCGTTATTTGGCAGAGTTATGGAAGTGAACCTATGAACCTTACTGGTGTGCCTACGAAGTTTTGATTCAGTATGCTTTATAAAATCAAGCATTGCGCTTAAACGAGTGAGAGGAACCTTCAGCAGAAATAAAAGAAGACATATTTGATATAAGGTATGGTTATCCAGCATTTATTGTGTTCTTTGCCTATTCATAACACCATAGCGTAAACTACACCAATCTTATACCATGCAAGTTAACCTTACCCCTATAAAGCAATAGTTCAAAATCCACTAATCCTAATAGCGAATGGAATTAGATTCGGCTATTGCCTATTAAGCTGCGCTTATCTTACGCTCACGCTGATTAAGATCTATGCAACCGAAAGCAAAAACATGCATGTACTCTGGTGGCACAAAAGTTCACGTTTATTGCTTTAATCCTTTTGAGTTTGATACTTTATGACTGTATGTAAGTAAGGTATGCGTACTTGGAATGCGTGTTCATGGGAAATATTTTTTCCTTGTATATTTATTTGTGTGTCTACGGTCATGTTGTTTCCTCTTATGTTTCATGCGATATTGCCCATGGTATTAATTCTTGCGTGGCTCATTACATGTAAGAATACTTTAATTTCGTGATCTCATTGTAAGCTCAAAAGTAAAACACTGAAACCTCTTGAGTTTAAGACTCGAATTAAATAGTGGATGTTTTCATAAAATTAACGTCAGAGAGCTCACAGTAGTTAAAATACAAGCAGTCAAGTATTATATCGTAACGCATCTCCATAGCTAGGAAGAATATACTATCATTTGAGTGCATATTTGACTGAATTGTCACATCCAAAGTAGATATGCAAAAGCCACAATATTTCCGTTTCCAGTTGGAAATAAGCTAATTGCTGTCTTAGTATTAAGTTGACCGCTTGAACAAAAAAATATACCAAGGCTAACAAGAAAAGGGTTTAAATTCTCAAAAGCAAACATGAAGTAACTATTTGCGGCTTTTAGAGTTAGTATGGAACATTCAATATTATTTTGGTACTGGAATCAGACGAACTCACTTTAAAAAGGATAGCAGGCAGTGCTTGATCGAAAAATCGGAAAAGGGCAGTTTGACCTTATCCTAACAGGTTTACATTTCTGTTATAGGAAATAAATTGCACTGTTATGCATAGAAAAAAAAGTAAAATGACCATAATCTAGATTTTTTAATCAATGCACTATGGCAGTGTTAGCAGTCACTACAAACAAGTATATAAATATTCAGTCACGTTACTTTATTAATCACATATAAGAAGGTATGACGCTTAGATGACTATAGTTAATTGAGTTTCTAATTTTCATAATGACAAACTCCGCTCGTATGCATTTGGCAGGGCAATTCTTTTAGTCATTTAATTTTCTCATGACCATGAATGGATTGTTTGGAATAATTACTGAACACTGCCTAGAGCTGAATAATTGAAATAAATTTCAGCCACATTCGGAGTCATAGGTAGACAGTGAAAACCCTGGATTAAGATATTCAGCACTCATATCGTTTTAGAAATAACAAGAACCCCAAATGCTTAAAAACCAAACAATTATGATATTACGATTCGGTCTTGCGCAGCGTTAGATAATGAATCTCCTCTTAAGCAATTTTCTTAATGCTTTCATTGTCCTTAAACTATTATTTAACACTGTCGCAAAACCATGCCAGTTAATTATATATTTGATGATTTTCCTATATTTCAATTACGTTTACGATCGCAATCCAAATAAGGTCTATCGAATCTTATGGTATTGATGTCGAAGTCCATACAAGTAAGTCCCTCTTTTCGGTCATAAATGATGCTCAAAAATCATTTGACAAGATCCAAGCTATCGATGTAAGCATATATAGAACTCAGGGAAGCATATAAAAGCGTCTGTATTACCAATGGAACATCAATGTGCAAAATATTTCCGAAAACTAATAAAATTACTAAATCAAAACACAAACCATTGTGGTTACACCGTCTGAGTTTCACAATGCATTAGAAACCAGTGGAACTAGCACAATTAAAATGTATAACCTAACTTGCGTCTTATTTTAAAAACAGTTTAAGACAATATAAGACTCGGGCCACCGCATACGCAATCTAGGCTTTTATCAACTTTTTACTCTTTTTCCTGTGACTTTGCTGACAAGGACTGCCCGAGATTTCTCTGTCTTTTACGCATTGCCCTCTTTCATTAAGAATTTTAAAAACTACTGCTTGGAATCGACTGCATCTGGATTTTCTTACTTATTGTTTACCATTTTGTGTCACTTTTGCCGGAGTTCTGCTCTTGTTTATTTTTTTCGTCAAATAATTGTGTTTCCTTGCTTTCACTTGGTGTTTTAGGAAATTTAGTGATGATACGTCTATTGGTATTTGTATTTTCAATTGAATTAGCATTTTAATTGCTAAAGCGTTGTATTCTTTATAGTCCTCAGTTTTAAAAATTAAGAAGCGCATGTTGACAAAACAGTTTTGAATTTGGCTGCGGCTAGAAACAATATAAACGCTATCCTAGAAGCGGCATCAAAATTATAAAAAAGAGATTTTTATTTAAAAGATAACTCAAAAAGAGCTTTGAAATAAGAGACTATACATGTTCTTCAACATTATACAGAAAATAAGAAAGACTAAGTTTAAGCTTAAAGGGCTGATTTTAGTGGAAAAACTATGCAAATACAAATGATATGGCCTCCCCTTCCAGTGTGCAGCATTCTTGAAATTTTCCGTGCATAAATATTACATATGCTTCAAATTATAGTTGGCTACAGCCCTACCTAGCACCCTCAGGCCCCGCCTACGAGGGCCTATGTGCTGACAACTAAGCTTGAAACTAATTAGATTTAAAATATTATATTCATTACGTGCAAATAAGACGGCGTTTATTGCTAAAAACATCAGTATACTGGCAACAATCCTTGGTTATATCGCTTGGTAGATTCAGCAGTCGGTGGAACTCTTCCAGATTGTCTATACTTGTACTGGTGTGTCAAATTTTAGACATCTGTGCAGTATTAAATCCAAACCTCGCGTTTTATTGTTTAAAACAGGACCAAATGTGATTAACGATGAAAATATTGGACAAAGTCACCAAATAGAAACTTTCCAGAAAACTTAGAGATTTGTTTTCAAAATATTCCCGTATATAAGATCACGAATTTAACAAGGTTATCAGCACCGACATAAAATAAAGCTATTTAGAATTTTTAAAAACTAAAATTCATAATTGTTGAAAAAGGTTTATGCTATTTTAAAAAAAATAACTGTTAAAACATTTAAATTACGATTTATGTCAATCGTCTGCGGTATCCGATATTAGTTTCAAAATTCACGGTCCCGTCCACATCATTTCGACAAACAAAATTTACAAATTTCGCCCGATCGATACTTATTTATGTGCCTTGCTGCTAGGTTTATGGTTATCTTACAGATATGAGTACAACATACCCACAAAACAAAACAAAACAAAACAAAGTATCGCAAACATTTAACTTCGGGTGATATAAAGTCCTTATTGTCTGTTTCCTTCCCTAACTCACAACTTTTGGTTTTCGAAAAGAGTCCTCCTGGTATTTGAGGCATCTCCCTTGATATTATATTGGTCTCTTATTATATGTCCATCATCCTCTGCAGAGTCAATCTTTGCATTCACTTTTTGCCCCCCTCCTTTTAAACTAGGATCGCCGAGTCTTAACAACCTTGGTACTTTCCTCCGCTTTTGCAACCCCGACGATGGTCTCCAGGTTCAGTTGAGGATCAAGGCGGGTTCTGGACTATGCAGTCGGCAAGGTCGCATCTCGACGATGATCTCATGACCTCTACTGTCCCCTCTTCGTTTTGACCCTGGTGTCCACGATGAGTTCGTCCTCTCTCACCTCCAATGGTGGTTACAAACAGTAGCTCTGACTGCTATATTATCTCTCACACGACAAGGAGCGTTCCGAACTCTAATACGTTGTCAGCAACATCACAGCACTATACCATTGCATCTAGCTATTAATTTTTTAGTGAAGCAGTTTTTTTCTCCTATTTTTTTTAAATTGGCGGCTCGCTGAACTCCGCCTCCGATTTTAAACGTAGGAGTTTTTTTACTGCTTCTTTTCTAGTTCACCGTTTATGTTAAAGATTGTTAACAATTGTTTTAAAAGTGGCAAATCGTTCTGAATCGGATATGCCTACCATATCGTTCATTTCTGATGTTAATATGGCTGCTCTCATAGTGCAGCAATTATCCACTTTGTATTTATTTATACCGCGATACTAAGTTTGAAATGACGGGGCTCTCTAGGCCTTAAATATACAATTTATTTATTTATTTATTTAGTGACCCTTTGCTGGAAAGCATTACACGGTAGGACGCAGTTCATGCCACACAGGATACAGATAGTACTAATCAAGTCCGCGCACTACTGCGTATAACTCTGTGGTTATACTGTGGCTCACCTTTGCATCCAGTCAAATAGATTGAAATCTTGCTGTGTCTATGGTCTTCCAACTTTGAGCGCATATTTAAGTTCCTACCTTACAAACGTACGGAGGACACTGTATAGGCACCCGTCATCGAAAATTGGAAAAACACGCTTGATAGCTCACATCCTCGAAGTTGTGACTTTAGCCACATTAAATTAAATCAATAAATTTTTTTATTATAAGCACCCTGAGTACCCAATCAAAACGAAGTTAGCCAAGAGGTAAGAAATGGCAATGCAGACATTGGTTTTCTCTGTGAGGCACTGAATATTCAGCAGAATAAAATAATAGCGTCATGGATGGCAAGCAGACTTTTTCCCATCCGCCGCCAAATCAAGTTATTTTTCCTAGGACGTGTTGAAAACAATATTTGATAATTTTTTTGAAAAAATGGTGATCTCATTACGAAGTGGTAAAAAACCCTACAATAACTATGTTTTGGGAACCCACGCTTTTAAAAAAGGCACAGAAGCAAAAACGATTTCGCGAATGGACATGGAGGGGCAAGGTAGGTAGAATCAAATTATCAAGAAAATCAAGCAGATGTATATGAAAAGTCAAAATATTGCGCTCATGGGCATTGGTTGATGAACCCTGAGCGATCGGTTACTGGACTCACGCGCCCCGTTCTCCGTTGGGGTTCACTTTTGAGCCCCTGACAGTAGCCTAGCAGCTAATATTATAGGAAGATGAACACTGCATACAAACATATGAGAGACCGGAATGATCCTTTCTGACTGATTAACGGTCAGCGACCAGTCATGCCCAACCCCAGGTAGTGCATCGCAAGATACTTGAACCTGCAACCTGGTAATTAAAAGTAAAACGCTCGTACCTATTGTATTCGTCCAAAAAATGTCAGTATATCCGACCTAAACAAGCAAGACAAAGAGCCCGTGGTGCAATGGGTTAGCGCGTTGGATTTCTTATCAACAATTCGGGTGTTCGATCCTCGGCTGGTGCAACAACAGGGATTGGGTATGAATGGCTGATGACGTCTTATGAGCCAAAAATGGCTATCTCAATATCACGTATCTTTGCGGTAATGTTCATTTGCACTCACGAGTGCCAGTTCGGATAAGACCTCCGGGAAAATCAATAACGGGCATGAGGCCATGACATTTTAATAGCCAGAATGGAATTCTTTTGATGGTTAGCGGCAAACTAAATGGAGGTGAATTAAATTATGCACGCCAAATTGACTCCAATTACTTAAGTGAGGGGTGAGTTATAAAGACATCGTAGGTCGCGAGTGACACGATGCATTAAAACGTAATTTGTCGAGGGTCGGCTAAATTCCTGATGGTCCATTCTCAACGTAATAGAGAACGCGTCAGGACTGCCGTTAGCAAAGGTGCCGTTGCTATTATCGTAATCGTACTGTTATCCAAGTCGGCACTTATTGGATCGCAACCCGTCTATTTCGATGCTTCTCATACGGTATGATCCTGACAGTTATGTCATAATGAAATTTATAAGAGATTACGAGGTCTAAGTGCTTCCGGTTTGACTATGAGTCGTTTATGAGGCTATTTTTCAAAGGCTTTACTAACATCAAAATAAAAATAATCACTGATATATTATTATTATGAAGAGAAGTTAGTAGATTTATAAAAGACATATGGTATGTTTCATAAGAGCAATTTGGCAGAAAGGCATGTTGGGAAATGCTAAGAAGTTTCTCGCTTTGCTAAAATCTGTTATTTTTTGACAGTTAATTTTTCAAACAGTTTAGCAAGAGAGGTCCTTTTATGAACTTGGCGATAAAGTTGAACATCAAAACGGTAGCTGTGTAAAAATTGGCATAATATAAGTTTTCCAATAATCATTAAAAATCCCAATCTTGAGAGATTTTGAGGAACATTCTCAGCAAAGTGGAAAATTTCTTAGCTGTTTAATAATCGAGTTTAGGATGTCGTCCGTGACAAGTGAATGCGAATTAATAAGTTGGCTTGTCCATTTCTGAGTGGTTCTAAGGAAACAGTACTGGTAGTGAGGAATGCATGGGACGACATTGGAAATAGGATATGGTTTTTCTAAGAGTAAAATGGTTGATGAAGAAGGGATATAACTATTTTGATTTGTCAAATCCTCTCTGATTAAATTAATGCTGTGATCCAACGAAGGTGGAAGGAATTTGTGAGAGTAAGCGAACGAAAGGAGCCGGAAAACTTGAGTAAAGGATCTGGATGGATAAACCTTACCAGGTGCGGTATAATCTTCAGGCCTATCAACCCCATCAGTTCATTGCTTGATCTTGGATCAGATATCCTGAAAATCATTAGTGAACTTGAAATCCGTTAACTGTAAAGACATAGGCATAATAACCGTGTCTTTGGACGCAAGCAATATTGACAATTTGTGCCATTGTTGGGCACTTCCGGAAGGTTCATATACATGCTGGAATAGTTTTACCTTCTCAGTTGCCTCCTGTTGTTTGGTTCTCCCACGGTACCTGTCTCTCGCCTCACGGAACCAGTCTATTGGAGTTCTGCGACTAATATCCACTGAAAACTTTCTGAAGCTGTCTTTTTGGTGAATGGCGTCTGCACAAGTCATAAAAACGTTTTCACCTACCAAGGAAAATGGCATACAGTGTACATCCAATAAATGAGCACTTCCCAGTTGATCCACCCCCACAGAAGCTGAGTCACAGTGGCGGTTCTATTGAAGCAGGGAGGAGATTTCAGTCGAACTCTCTGTCATTTTGTCCTCCGATAAGAGATAGCAATTCTATATGTAATTTATTCAGTGACGTGAGCATATATAGCATCCCTACTCATTCCTTCGAGGAAGTCGTCTTTGGCTTATCGGAGAGATGCTATTTTTTCTGTATTTCGTCGTAGCACGTGGTATGGACAGCGGGAGACTGAACTATTAGGAACCTGAGGTACACATTTTAATACTGATAACTGGGCTTTGGGGTTAATTGAGGCGGCGTACTCCATGGACTGGGCATGTTCTCACCATTTCTAGGTCTAAAAGTAATTTTGGCCCTGATTCTTACTGCAGTATAGCTGGTGGTGTCGGCAAGCCGGTCGGCTTCCTTTCTGGTTCTTTTGGGCCACGAATGAATTCTTATTCATCTTTGGATTTCGAAGTGCGCTGGGGCACATATGAAGATGGAGATATGAATAGCATTGATACCTACTTCTTTCTAAGGTCTCTGCATAAACCATTTGGCTCGGAGATGATGAGGTTGTCTGTCAGTTCATACTTTCTCACCAACTAGTCAGCCTTAACGCGGGTACTCTTGTCCTTCAGGACTCTGGCTGGGTACAATTTTGGGTTTACAGGTGTCTGCAGGTTATTCTGCAGCAGCTAATCACACTGCTTTCTGTTCTTGGGTCACATGACACAGTTCTCACCGACAAACCATGCCATTGCCGCTGTGGCCATAATTTAATCATTCATGAAGTCAGAAAAGCAGTGCATTTTGGTAAACCTAATGAGCCACCTATGCAAGACTGTAAAAAAGTTCAAATGGCCCAAAATGTGCCAAAAACTGTGAATTTGAAACATTAAGCAAAAACGTGTGAACAAAAACTATGAACAAAGAACGTCACTGTTTTCGGAACGTTTGTAACAGGGAATGAGAATAAAATGACCCTCAAGCTTTTAAATAACCTATTTACAGAAAATGCCAGAAAGGTTCACAGTCGAAGGACACTTTGCCAAATCTGAGGCTTTAAAAAAGAAAAGGCTGGAAGAAGAAATGAAGGTTGTAAAAAGTCCCGCCAGAGCTCAAATGGATGGTACTCTATGTCAGTAGCCGACAAGGAGGTCAGTAAGCACGCTTTGTTACCGATCGGTACCACTTTATGAGGCACTTCTGTCGACAACACGTAATCATTTTGGAAGATGGCAGAGGTGCTGCGGGGTAACTGCAAAACCACCATGAGCTACATTTGTTTAATTTCCTCGCAATTATCACTCTTTTCTTCATTCTTCATTATAAAATTATTCTTTCTATCTTTTATCCATAGCTTAATGAATGCTGCCCTTAAGTTTTTTCCATGAATATACCGCGCATCGGTCGGACATATCGTTATAACAATCCTCCCCATTCTCGCCGCTTTTATCAAAATACAGAGTTTAACGGCAACCAGTATTTTAGAATACGTATTATTAATTAAACAATTATATTTCTTGGATTGTAACTTTGACTAGGAACACAGTCAATTTTTAATTTTTGTATATCTTGTTTTAATGCGTTGTGAACAGGTATTCAATTAGTGGCGCAGGGTGCGGTTGTTTCGTTAGCCACTGGTTCTACGCCTGGTATGATGTTTATGCATATACGCTTGTCTAATGATTTAGTTAAGATTTGATCATCATATACAGACGTTTCAGATTCGATTACTTTAAAAGTTGGGCAATTTGCATTTGTGACGTTTTAGGTCAGATGTACCTCTGGAATTCTACTTGAAGCTTGACTGTACCGTGCTAGCAACATCCCCACTTAGCCCCAGAAGAAATGGCGCAGTTATTCGCATAGACAGATTATATAGCCTTTGCTAGTGATCTGCAGCCTTTAAGAATTTCGGGGTTCCTGAATATAACACGCTCCATAGTACGTGGGCCTACAGCCGTACCTCAGCACCGCCTATGAATTAACTGTGTGCTAGTAGGGTAGTCTATCGCTTTATAGTACAATAATTTCAGGATTTGCATATAATTGGCCGCAGTTTGGCTTGGCCTCGTCCTTGGCTGCACAAAATGCGTGTGTTGTGGTTGGTTTATCCACCAATTATGCTCCAACTGGTACTCCAAGGTCAACCACTGCAATTGAAGTAAGCCCACCAGTCGGCAGTTGACTCAAATTTCATTGCTATTAGAGTAGCATAGCCACTGCCACTTTTATGGCTTTGTAGTCGTGAATGCTAGGGACGATCCACATTCACTGCCCTTTGATTATCTGAGAGGACAGTCGCAAGTCGAGTAAGCCGTGTTCAACCGTCTGACGGTGCGCGCAATCGATTTGTGTGCGCGTTGACTTTGATACAATGCCCAGCGCCTATTGAGAGCACAAAATGTGTCCTGGCGAGGAAGGGGTAGTCAAACGGAGCGGAATGCGGCGTTTAAGAAAGTGGATTTTGACGCCAGGGTAGAGCGTTAATGCATACTTCGTTAAGTCGGGTATATTATGTGCTGGTGCAGTATAGCGCCGTACCGCGAATTTTTGACGTCACCTCGATAACGTCCAAATAAACAAAATCTGCGCTTGACTGCCATATCTGTCATGAATTTTCACAGCTACTCGCCATCGCCCTGATAAGAAATCGTGGCTAGGACAGTGTTTACCTTCCACTGAAACTTTGCTTATATCGATGTAGTCCCATTGCATGTCCACTGCTAATTCATGCTTACATACGATCTTCCTTTGCCTGAAAATCCGTGGTCCTTGAGCGGCTAGTAACTAGTTAAATTTTTGGAATCTGAGAAGTTCACACTCATTTTAAAACCCGATCGGAGGGAATCGGCTAAGAAGAGATGGTTTGCAAGATACCGCCGCAAGTGAAAACTCGTCGTTCTTCTTGTTCTTTTTTAAACGTTCGAAGGCTGACGTAAGATTGTTTGATGCAACTAGAAGCAAGTAAACGTAGTGCGTCTAAGAGACTGTCAGCCAGTGTTCATTTCTTTTCAGTTTTGTTCAAAGAAATCTCTAAATGTCCACGTTCGACGTACTTTGATTACCACCTGCCTGGTTTTTAGATGCGCAGTGTTAGGGGTTACATTTCAATACACAAGCTGAGGCAGTTGTGTTTCTTGAATGGCTTGAGATATCCTTTCGAGTGAGTGCGAAATGCCTCGTTCAATTTTCTCAAACAATGACACGAGCGATTCAAGCCTTCGTCCGGCTTTCTCGCGCGCAGCCAACTATTCTCGGTCTTACACGAAAAATAACTAGAAGATTCCCAATGAACGCGGATCTCTTTAGTGCTGTCGCAGTTGGCTTTTAGAATATTTCCAAATATTGTGAAAACTGTGAGAAGCCTCATTTCAGGATACCGGTCCATGAGGGTTTTGCCAATTCAGCTGCAGCTTTGCACCGAGTTCTTTGCAACTGTCCACTTCTTCAAGCTGACAATCATTAATATAGAACGGTTAATTCTCCAGCAGCTCACAAATGCTTTGGCGTTTCGAGCGTTTTGAGCAATCCGATTGATTTAGCGATCTCGTTCGTCCGTAACCCTACGTTCAATAGGCTATTTAGGCTTAAGGTCCACAAAGTCATCGTCTACAATCTTGATGTCAGTCGACGCCTGGGTGAACATTTTTCATCATTAAAACCGCGTCAAACTTTAAGATTTCAACTGAGGACGTAATAGAAAAGAACCGACAGCAAAAGCGACTTTTTTGAACGCGAAGCAGATCGTAAAGCGACTGGAAGAGGTTCTTGTGGATGAGACTTCGCTCAGTGGTGGCACGATAACGGGCCTTGATCGTAGTGATTGTTTTTTTTTCGCCGTAATTCCCTCCAGTTTTATTATCTGCTACAGGATCTTACGATGAAAAAATTGAATGTTATATCCAAGTTAATAAAGCAGGCGGCAGTCGGCTGCTGTTAGTTTTTGGGAGGTCCAAAAATGTACCGCAGTGTGAACAGCCAGCTAGTGCGTCCACCTGCTCAGGACGGCTTATTTGGGCCCCCCTCCTAGATTATACACACTTTAAGACCGTCTAAGCATGACTGAATACGTCGATGTGACTTTAGTCACACGACATTTTGCACAATTTCATGCTCTTTCCTTAGGGTAGGTGACATATAAACTACTTGAAACTAGCTTACCTTTCCGCACTCGCTAAATCGCCTCATTTAGCGGGGACGCCATTATTGACGCCAGAATTGTAGACATCGGCGGTCATACCGTCCTTCCCGGGCTCCTGGTTGTTACGCAACCTCGGTATCACATCGATTACTTCTTCCTGTGAGGGAAGGGGTCACGTTTAATTGCATAAGCCGGAGAGAAATAGAACTATGCTGCTGAATAGAAGATTGGAGGTGATCAATCATTGAAATTTAGGTGCTTCAGCTGCTCACTAGCTTTTTACCGTAGCCTAGTTGTCAGCACCAAAGCCACGTATCGCGAACAGTTAAACGGGACGGGTGCCCGACACCAAATTGGCGAGTAATTTAGTATATGTCGAGTGTCACCAATGTTCGAGGCTTGCTCTGTGCGGATTGCCATTTTAAATAAATCGTCTCTTCATCTATTTCCAGCTTCCTTACCACGGAGGAAACCATCGCTGTGGAACCTAGTTTGACCTGTTTAGGCAGACAACTGTAGAGTCCTTGAACTGATCCAGTCATTGCGATGTCGCTGGGTGATGTTCGGAATTCTTTACTTTGTCTCTCGCACATTGATGATGACCATTTACTACTGCCTTCCTCGATTCAGGTTATAAAGCACTGCCGAACTTCTTTCCTGCCAACTTTGAATGTGTTACATTTTCGTAATTTTGTGGCATCAAGGAGTCTTGCACGAGATATTTTTGACGGTGGTGAGATGCATTTTCGGACGTCTGTGCACGAGAACATAGTTTGACCCGCAAGTCCTGCTAGTTCGGGTATCACGCATTGATCTATTTTTCATAAACAAACGAAAAGTCCTCAAGCTGATTAGGAAGTAGTCATTCTAACTGACCGTATATCACCGACTGCATACTTGGTCAATATATGTCAGCTTTGATGCTGAAAGCACGTATCGATGGCAAATAGCCGGTTCTAATCAGTAAAGCTCAGCACTTGTACTATTGTCATTTATGAACTAAGTCCAAAGCAGTCAATAAATTGACTGTTTGAATAGTCGCCTGACCCCGTTCAGCCATTCTGAATTTTAGCAACAATAATTATATCCTAGCGCGTGTGCTCGTCAACTAGCCCTGGCAACTGCGAGTAAAGGGTTTTTATATTTGTTTTCAGGAATTTATATTGGCGCGTGCATCCTTCAGTTATTCGGTATATCGGTCCCCCTGCCTAACAGACTAACTATGGGCTGCTTGTGTTGGGACCAGTAGATGTGCGTCCACTTTACGCATAAGTGAAGGATCCACGCGCCAATATTAATTGTTGACTATAGCGATAAAGAAACCCTTTACTCGCAGCTATCAGGGCTAGTTGAAAGGCGCCCGCACCATCGTCTACTTATTGCTGCTAGGATCCAGAATGGCTGAACGGGGCCAGGCGACTCTTTGAACAGTAAATTTATTGACCGCTCTGGGCTCAGTTCTATACACCAATGTAATAAGCGGTGAAGTAGGACTCGACCGTCGCGATCTTGATTTTTCGTGAGGCTTGGTCCGGAGTCGGATTTAAGACTAGCAGCAGGCATCCACACTGTACTGGTAAAGGGTGTGCGGTGTCTAACCACGAATTACAGGGTTGGGAAACCTTCACAAATTTCAATGCGAAACACCAAAGACCCGTTATTGATTGGGTGAATCAGATCACACGATTTTCGCTTGCATCGTTAACACGGGGTTTTGGAGTGTATCGTTTCTCGCGGATGCTGTAACCTGGATCCTAATAACGGGATCGAGCGTATTTTCATGAGTTATGTTAGGAAGTCTGGGTATGAACGAGTCCCCGGTGATCGTTTTAATTTTTTTTTCGAATTTATCACCTTTAATGCGTTGATTAATGAACACAACCGCCGGGCGACGAGAGCAAGCAAACTTATTAATGACAAGTTACGGTTGCCATACCAGACTGCCGTCATCAGACTTGGAATTTTATAAGGCATTTGATGCACGGGCCATGCTACCTATACCTACTCTAGTGATTATGGTCCATTTAACATCCTCCTCGCGACTCCGATTACTTTTGGGCTTGGGTTCTGCCAAGGTTTATTTATTCGTTCTGCGGGCCACTGCGACGTAAAAATTTTGTAGAGGCTACTTAACAGATAATTTCACTGTCGGCCGATGTATTACGCGACGAAGCCCATCTGAAATGCTAACCTTCCGCTGGGTCATCCACAAGAAGATGCCGTACCATGTTTGAGACAATGTCTCTTAGTCTAAACTGCTGTATTTTCCAAACACCGATCGCGGAGGCCTGAATCATTTAAAATCCTGTTCGCGGGAAGCCGCCCTCAATATCCACTGTTGCTGCGCGCAACTTGCCCCTGCTAATTTTTCGATCACGGCGCTCTGTGGGATGACGTATTTTGCATACATTTTTTCCACTATTGTATCGGTTGGACAAAGAAACCACGACGTAAAGAGCAACCAATTGTCTTGACTCTTTTTCTGCTTGAGAAAATTGAGAACACTTCGTGTAGCTAGACTGTTAGAAAATAATCAAGGTTTCAAAGCTTTTCCCTAAGCTAAAAATAAATAGGTAGGCATCAATGTGGTCAAGGACTGATTGCGTATCCGCAAGGCTTATTGTAAACAGACCACTCCCATCGTTATGATTAGGACTCCAGAGGACAAGGACTTGTTTTCTTAGGCATGCAGCGTTACTACTAACGCTGTTCGGCGTATGGAGTGCTAGATCTTTTAAAACTGGATTCTGAATTTCGTGGATGAAAAACCGGAAGCTCTGGCGATATCAACCGGTTGAAGACCCATCGAAAGCGTTATGGAGGATGTGCCTTGATGCGTGCTATTTGCTTGCAAGTGAAAATAACTCAGTGGCAGCAATTATTCGTACCTGCTCGTCGATGTTGTTGAAGGCGTTCAGATGCGGTCGAGATCGTGCAAAGACTTCTATACATCGTATGGTGTTGAGGTGTACATCACAATAGCCATGACGTTGCCACCAGCACTTAACACTCGAAAATGCGATCTGTTAAAATCGGCTGCGATTCCACAAGTTGAACTTCGTCCTATTCGCCATGGTGATTAAAACACCACGTCGATCAGAACTCTCAGTAGTATGGCTGCAGCAGAACTGAAGGCAGTTGACGTGCCGCGCTTCGTGACACTAGATGAACCATGACCTTGCGAGTATTTCTCGAACAGACAATTTAGGTGTAAAGCGTGTTGGGCCAGAGTTCACTTTAATAGCCTCTTTTTAGCCGTGCAAATCACAACTCTCGCCTTTCAGCAAGAAATCTTAAATTTTCTTGTGATCGATTTTATTGGGTGTTTATCGACAAAGCTGGGCCACACTTCGTTTACAGTGCTGTAAGACGGCTTTGACAACACTCTGTGCCAAGTCTTGTCGTGACCACGTCTAACGGTAACCCCTAATGACCAGTTCTCCGACTTATCGTAACTGCCTTGTTGATGTGCAAGGGACGTAGTTTGCTGGCTCCACACTTTCTTAATTCAAATGGCTGTTTTCTCTTAATCTCAAGGGTTTTTGGTATCGGAATTTTCAGAAAAATGCTGAACAGCGAATTTGAAGTGCATGACCCTCTTCGATTCGCTCCTACTCGGCTGAGCACTTTCAAAACATGGCCCTTTGCTGGTCAGGTCAAATGTCGGCCAGAAACACTTGCAGAGGCCGGCTTCCTTCATCGACCAGACTTATCGGATGATTGTGTTCAGTGTTTTGTTTGTTTGAAAACCTTAGATGGCTGGGAAGCTCACGTAAGCCATACGTTTGTTTTTATCCTCTTTCACTGTCTTTTGTTCTTTTTCCCACCTGGCGGCTATAGCGAAAAAATGCTCTTTGCGAAATTTGTTAATTCGACTGGCATTTCTGGTCAAAACTTTGATAGAAAACCCCTTACCATAAGCCGTGCATTTTTTCTCGAGCCCATCTTTTAAATGCAAATAATCGGCGTGATCGAACATTGGAGTAGTATGTCGTCGAATTTCTGCCCAAGGGCAGAACCCGTACCTCAGTTATTGTCACGTCGGTTTTGGTAAATAGCTGTCTTTTTGTACCTTTTTATACCTCAGCATGTTGCTCTTCAAGCATATAATGTAATAAATTAGAGGTTCGTCCTATTGAGTTACATTTCTTATAACTGCATTCGAACATACGCACTACTTGTGACCTCCCATTTCAGTTTTGATGGTTATTGGGCTGCCGAAACTTTTTCTCATCAATTGTCTTTGCGTCGTGTCCGAGGACAATTTTGAACGGTGCGGATGTCATTCAGTCCTCATGAACACCTACTTGACGAACGTCGTCAGTAACTCTTATTTGAACTACTTGATCTTTTCTTTTTGCTGCATCCTTCCGGTCACGTTTTGCTCCAATCGTAGTTGCCGTTACGGTCACCGCTGTTCGTTTACCTTTACGTTCACAATTGACGTAGAAACCACGGTTGCGCCCGCCCGCGTACTTGGGCAGAATGCTTCACAGAGCGTGTTCGGATCTGGAGTAGATGTGGAAAAGCGGGAGTCGGCCCAGAGGTGGAGCTGCACCAGGCTGTGAGTAATCAGAGGAAGCGCCTTTGGTGGGCTCCGACTTACCATCCACCTCATCAACCGCTACATCCACCGTCGCTTATCTTCGACATGCAACAGTAGATGCACTTGTGTGGCCCGCTAGCTCTTGAACGGAGATCTGCGGACTGGGGGGTTTGTGTGTAGAGCCTTCTGTCAGAGTTATATTTGAATCTTAACTGCTTGCGAATATTGGAAGTTGTGCTTCCGCCGGGACAGCAGTGGAATACTAGTGATAGGGTTGTGTACTGTAGCTAGCAGACTGAGTGTACACAAGTAAGACAATTCGCACTCAGTTATTATTTTGTAGGCAACATAAGACAAGCCTGTGGCTTTTCGACGGCATCCTTCAGTTTCTGTTCGAGGTTAACCGTCTCTCCGCCTTTGCAACAGACCGGACCTTGAACGTTTCGTCTGTCAAGCGCATCGGTCGGCGCATTAATGTCATGACTGCAAAGTTTAACTTTGGCAGAACGATTGGCGATTAGTAAAGCCGTAGAGCTCTCGCGAGTGTAATGGCATCTCCCGCTTCACGGTTCAACTCCGCTGCCCACTAGTTTAACTACGTTGGAAGGTTCTGCTCGATTTTGCCTTGAACAACCGCAACTCCCCGTGAGGGTCTCTTACCTCTGAGTTAAGAAGAACGAAGCGTACAATTTTTTGCACATGCTCTACCTAACCATCCCGATTTTTATTGTGGCTTCCAAAATCGTTTAGATTATTCCTTTCTACCCAAACATAAATCAGCGGGTGCGTGATTTGCCGTTTCACGTCAGTCGTAGCGTTCAATTTTGTTCCCAAATCGACATGACTCGAACTTCTTACTGGTATTAAAAAGAAAGGTTGCACCAACGCGCATGCGAAGTTTGTATCCTTATCGATATTCCGACTGCAACTCTAAGCATTTTGACGTCTTTCTTACATTGGAAGGTAGCGGGTGAGAGAACTGGGTGCGGTAGACGCTGCACCAGTGTCCCTCGGCATAATTCGAGTCACATAAGTCACTGTGACTGGACCTCCTATCATCTGTTCCTTTTTATTCTACAGGAAGATCCCTGGAAGGAGCACGAGAAGCACTCTCCAGACTGCCCCTACGTCAAACTTGGTCAGCCGTACGAAAATTTGACTTGCCGTCAGATAGTGGAATTAGAAACCAGTCGTTTCAAGCATTTTTATATGGATGTATTTACTCGGGCCGTGGACCCTAGAATAAAGCATCTGGATGAACTTGTAGCGGCACTTCATGCCGGAGTCAGTGTCTACGAACCGCAGGAAAAATCGACCATCACCAATTCAAACCGGTCACGTCGAAACACGCGAACGAAAAAGGGAAAATAGTTCCCTGTCCAACTAATTTTATGTATTTTATAACCATTCTGTTTTTACATATTCATATGTTCTCTATCCATGTCAGTCCGAAGGAACCACTTTCCGTTTATATAAGTGGCAATCTTCTGTGCTGAAATGTACTTTCCTTATGGCCATCACCTGAGAATCTGACACCGACTCGACCGCTAAACCCTCGAGGCCGGAGATAGTTAAGGATGCGGAATCAGTGTAAGGAATCGAAATGAGTCGACAAAAAACTGGCGCTGCTTTCATCAGATATTCCAGCTCAAACACAAGAATTTCCGTAACACTATTTTAAAAATCAAGAGGTTGGAGAAGACGAGCCAACATCATCCACTTCATATAGCTTCCCTAGCTGAAGGTTTTAGCAGCCACTCCAGATTGAGAATCCTAGAATCTCAGAACAACTGCTAGTCTGCGATCTCGCCGACCTTACACAAGCATCTTATTACACGGAGATGTGTTTTTGTCGTTGAAAGAACTGAAGAATTCCGATTTATTAACGGCTATATTTAGTTTGGACCTGAAAAGCACATCCGTGCAATCATTGATAGGACACCGAGCGCGAGTCACCGGCACCTCTAAGGACACAGTCGACAATTTTATACTCAGTTTATTTTTTCGTAGTCTTTTTAGGTACAAGATCTGAAGGTGGGGGTCGCAGATTTTCGGATAAATGGGCAAAGTTGCAGACCTCCGAAGGGTAGGGACAACCATCTGGGTGGTTAGCTTCCATCCAACACCTTTTGGTTTTGAAGAGTTCGATTGCACGTGCAGTAGGTTCTTGTGCCCTTTTCCCTTCTCTGGCGGAGTGGGCAAGACGGTAGGCATCAAAGCGCAGAGCGATCGCATTCTTTGTAACTGCATGGAAAGCAAGTCCGCAAGTCAGCGAAATTGTGGCGCATATTTGTTAACAAAGCAAAACTCACCTATAAAGGCCTGGTGATGATTTCGTAGGAGGGTCTGGAGGCCGCCCGTTACCAGCTTTAGACCCTGCCTCATGTCGGGAGTCAGCATAGCACTGGCTGCACCTAAAGAAAGCTGTCCTATAATGCAGAAGAGACAAACCGGAAAGATAGTGAAAACGGACGCCATCGAAACCAAAAAGGGAGTCTTGTCCATGGAGATTGGGGTGCCAATAAAACCATCTAGCTGTTACTGCGTTCCGGGCTCTTGTCGTCTATTGTGATCACAAGAACGAAATTCCTTCTCAACATCCTGCAATAAAACTGTTTTCTGGAGTTTTGTTAACGCAGAGACTAGCTCTACTCGCTTGCGTAAGTCAAGTGAACAGAATTTTCTTCAGAAGGGAGAGGTTGACATTTCGAAAACCCTAAAGAAGTGTTAGTCCGAGGCGAAAGTGGTCTTAGCAGATGTCTTTATCCGGTGTCCTAATATTGTGGGTAAAGTAAAAGCGATTTGGATATTAAGACCACTTGTCGACGAGGTTACCGACAAATACAAGGGGAAACTGGATGGCTATTTCTGGCTTATTAGCAGCCATCAGCTAGCAATATCCAACCCCAGGTGTGAGAGAATCTAAGACTCGAACTTGCACTCTTTTGGTTAGTTGTCCAACGTTTTTAAACATGCGTCACGTGCTCGTTTTCTCATTGGTTGATATCGGAAATATTAACAATAGTAGGCGGGCGCCCAGCGATCGGGTACGGGCTTAGCAAGGAGGCAGCTTTTGAACACTGGTTTTCCTAGCGTGTGTGGATAAGCCGTCCGATTTAGGTAATTCGTTCACCCGTGACACCATGTACTGCTAATCATCAAATTGTGAAGCTAGCAAGACGATATCATTGGACAGCCGAGATCCAGCGTCTGCGTGCAGACACAACAAAGTCGACTTCGTGTAAGGCCTTCCAGAGAACGGAATTGGCGGCAGGATATAACTTTTTCAGGCGTCAGACAGAATATTATGGGCCAGAACTCAAGCATTGGTGGAGTGGCATTAGGTCTTGATTGCGGCGATGATATTTTCCCGCACATCATTTATTGCCCTTATCCGCAACGGAACCAGCCACAGAAGGAATCGAACGCAGTGGCGAAATGAACAAGACAGGCAGCCATCAGTTGTTGGGCGGAATTCAAAAATGCGTCTCAATGTGAATAATGTGGTCCGTGCATCTTGCACGATTGGGCCTCTTCTTAGTCACGCACAGCCTGGAATCTCTTGAGGCTGATAGCGAAAACCCAGCTACGTCGATTAAGCTTACGACGCAGTAGCTCTCGGAACTCGTCTTATATCCTTAGTCATCAGGAAGGACACTATATCTACACGCCTACTCAATCATCCCACGAGGTTCGGGGATCATAAAACTGTCGTCCACCTCAAGAGCTCAGTGTTACTGCTCTCGATCCGGCACCTCTACCTAATTTGAGGCTTCGAAGACGAGGTCAGCTCAAAACCTGACTCGAAACGGTTCGTAAAGATATGAAAGTGGTCCTTGGACCTTCGGTATTCGGCCTCCATCTTTGGCGAAGAGAATGGATTGAGCAGTCCAGGTCTGCTGTCGCAGATCGTCACGCGTGGACTGGCACGACCAGCTAGATAAGGCATGATCGCATCCGTAAGAAGTACAATCACCACATTGATTCAGAGCGTCGATGCAAAACTTGTAAGCTTCAGCGGGAATACCGTTCCTCCAGGAACCTTGACGTTGTGCAGCCTTTGTACAGCATCGGCGACTTCTGCCTCAGATGGAAGTCGTATGACACTGCATAGGTTAGGGATAAAACTTTATTGCAGGGGGGGGGGGGGGCGAGGAAATAGTGGTTTGAGCATCGAAGTTGAAGCGCTTGAAGTACCCACACCATCGCCAACCTTGGCTGAGCGGTCAGCACTAATTTTGCGAAGCGCGTCTTTGACAGTTACTCAATGTAGAAGGCTTGCCACTAACTCGGTTGATAAGTTGTTAGTTTCTGAGCTTCATCAAGGTTTGAGGCCTGTTTTCTTGGTGATGGTTACTTCAGTCCAATGATTTATTCCGGGCACCCCTGGCCACATCGCCGTCATTTTCCGGAGTTGATGGAAAGAACTATCGTTACAAGACCTGGATTGAGTAATCTGAGCAGATAACCGAAAGGTTCGTTGGCTGATCTGGCCATTGCGGCGCCGCTGAATGTGTCCAAAAATTTTCCCAGCTGCCCCACAACTGGTGACTTTAGTTAATATCACTGGCTACTGCCTTTTCAGTTGGCTCTGGTCGTAAAATGGGGCCGAATTTCACTGCCCAGGATTTTACCAGTGCTGACTTATCAAAGTTTTTCGAAATCAACGCACGTGGTATTTAGGGTACGAACTTGCAAGCGTGCGTGACGTACAACATGGTCCGATCCACGGGCTTTACCAGTTTCGGCCTCACGCGTAAGTCTGCTCTCGTTGACTCAGCTGTAGAACCTTGAACTGAATATAATGTTGTCGATCTGATTGGCCGTATGATAGTCTGCAGATATTTTTGGCGATGCTGGAAGCACGTGCTGGTGATATTCAGTTCTAATCAGTAAAGTTCAGCAATCTCTCATCATTTTGCATCGAGAGCCAAGCCCAAAGCGACCAATAAGGTGACTGAGGAGTCGCCAGGCCAAACCTGACCATTATAGTCCCCAGCGAGAGAGTATTTTAACTAATTCCTGCAGCCGCAAGTAGAAAGTCTATGGCGTTGTTCGGCAGCTAACGTTGGTGCGTACATGGAGATGACGGAGGTGTTCCCAAGGTGACCCTTCAGTCGCAATTAGGCCATTCAGTCATTGACTGGTTTCAATGCAAGTAGCGCACCACTCTCTTGTTGCAAGAGGGCAATCGCCACATCATGCTGCTGTGAAGAGTGAGTTGGTTCCCGAAGAGCGCATAAGTCCCCTCGGACGCCGTACTGCAGTCCAACATTTTCATAAGGTTCCTAATACAAAATAATATTCTTCCATATCGAATGTTTCGTGCCTATTTGCGCATGAAAAACACCAGGTGGCGAGATCGCAAAACCATAAAGACCTGTATTATCTCGAAAAAATTATGATCAATAAATTGAAGAACGTGGTAGCGGTAGTAAAACCGCATTCATAATCTTGGTAATAAACGACATCTTCAATTAAGGGTCAAGTAAATCGGGTGAAATAAATCATTCCCGAAAAATAGCTGCACGTGTGATTCCCTCGTAGTGCATCGGGACAGCCATTCACCGCAAGGAGGGGTCTTAACCATGACATGCTTGAGCAATTAGTGGCATACCAGTTCGGATATCTAGTTATATACGCTAACATTGGCGTTGGTTGATCATGACCTTAATTTTTGAGAATTGCACGGAACTCCTCTTTAAGAGGAGAATGAGTATTACTCCGGTCTTTACAAAACAACGACGAAAGGGTCTCGCGAAAAACGTTTCAGAAACACCGCAATTCCAGTTTAGGAAAATTCTCGTCTAACATCTGAGTATTAAGTCCGTAGTTCCGCTAAAAACCTCGCATAAGAGGCAAGGATCGCCAGGAAGCTAGCTCGAGCCAACGGCGCCCGCCATCCTTTTTAAGTTCATGGTGACTGAAACCACAAAAGCGCAGCCGAACAAGACGCTATAATAATCAGTGCGAAATTTCATCGTGATATTCCTTGTGTTACCGATGTTTTATAAGTTCAAGGCCGTTGCCAACACCTGTAGAATTTACTTCTCTCCACCGACATAAAATTTCTTTGAGAGTACACTGAACAGATTTCAACGTACTAAGTTTTATGATCAATGTTATATATGGGGTTGGTGCTAAGCTCACCAGTCTCCTTTCAGTGAGAATGTGTGGAGCAGAAACACCGTTCCCAAGAGTTGGTACACGTATATAAGATACGTCTTTATTTACCAACTTCTAAAAAGCATTGTGTAAGAATACTTAACCAATTGCTGGTCCATCATTCATACACTTTCAGTTTGTCTGGTTACTCACTCGCTTGATCCAGAGTACAGATTACAGAAGTCATACTCATAAAACAGCGCCCACGGCACGTGTTTTTGCTTACACTTGAAACAATTTTGTGCGGGCAATTATGTATGTGGGGAAAATCGAAAAAGCCTATTAGCGGTCAAGTGTAGGCCGCCACACAACCTACCTCCAGGGTTCCACCAGCGTTGGTCAGGTGTTTGTATTCTCTGGTCTTCAGAAACAGTTAAGCCCAGATCTCGTAGGTGCTGGACGTTAGGTTTTAGTTCCAGCAACCGCTGGAACACGCGGAAACAGATCAGGTCACGATCAGCTATCGAAAGGTTAGGAATCTGCCGACCATCATCGCTGGGCCGCGGTATAAATTTAGTTGCGCTGTTGGATGAATCATCACAGCTACGTGGGAGAAACGCGTGCGATTCGAGTTCAATAAGTTTGTTTACACGCTCCAAGCGCTTGGAGTATGTGAGGTGTTTGGAGTGCTGACGGCCTAAGAGGCAGAGCTGAGACAGGGTTGGACTGCAAACGAAAGCGGGACAGATCATACCCTCTTTGTTGACGGAATGCGCAAGATATCTAGCTCGGGTTCGAAGCCACAGATGCGAAGCACATTCTCCAGGTACCGAATGTAGCGTCGGTATCGACCACGCCAAAAGCCCTCCTCAGCAAGCCGACTGTGCTCCTTTGGGAACTCAGTAGTAAACGCCGAGGAGGGTTGCGGGCCACCAGTGAGCTGGCAATATACCCCATCTTTTAGCTGCTGATTGTAGTGCCCATCATTGAACTTCTGGTATAAACTGAAGGGGCAGCAGGGTATTGTAAAGACCTGGCACTCTGAATTCGACTTGGTTGCAAGGATTGGGAGCCAGGGAGTAAGTTCGTCACTATGGTTGCCAATTAGAAGTGTTGCTTTCGGAAATCCGGGGTGAGTGGAGGGGTCCAAAGTCTCCTCCTTAACGAAACAAATGTTGGCGCAAAACAACTGCAGATTAATGGACGGACTCTAGGTGGATGCACATTAAGACATAAACAGACAAAGAATTCAAACACGCGAGCGATCATAGGAAGCCAGCATAATGTATTTCATGAGTGGTGCTTCGGCTAAGGTACTATTTTAGTTGAAAATTAGCCCTTACGTACGCAACACTGCTGCTCGCCGTCAGCATAACAGAAATTTAAGCATTTGGCGCTACATAAATACTGTGCCATTGCAATATCTGCGGAATAAAACGGTGGTTTTGTCTTCTATTATCGAACCACAAAACGAGCAGCGTGAAGTTGAAGTTCTCTCATCCAAAAGTTCGATTTCGCATCGAAATTAGGGTAGTATTTCCAAAAACTCAAAACTTGGGCCTTTCATGAGTATTTGGCGCCGAATGACAATTATCGTACTAAACCTAAGTTCGCATATATAAGGTGCTAGTTTACAGGGTGTTCCCGGGCTTCCCTCACCAATTCTACCTTATGTACAACCGATAGTGACGGTAGCTCTTAAATTCTGGCGATCTAAACTGTCTTCCTTTGTTAAGAAGATGTCAAACGCGCTGTTTGCAACCATGCACTATTTTTATCTAAAGAAAAGCCACGATGAAATGCACCCAAAAGGACGAACCCAAAGTTATTTTTAGCGATGAACTTCGAAAATGATTCTGTTCTAATACCTGCCTTACAGCGAATGATACTTGCGTCTTGTCCACCTCACTCTTCGCACGCCAACCATGCTCAAAAGGCCAGTATGACTGGAAATACGAGGGGGTCTAGTGATCGGTGTTGCTAAACGAATGTCTACGCTTTTTACATGTGTAAGCCCCACACTCCACACAAGCTGGGCGTCGGAGGCGGCGGGAAAAGCAAGACGTGAGTTGGTATGAGGAAAGTCACCTCAAGGTTAGCCTCACTCCTCCCCCTATCCTGTGCCAATGTACGCCATGAGATAATGCGGTTGAGAATAGGATGGAAAGCATTGAGTGATGCAACGTAAATAATAGGTCGAACGCAAGTTACACAAACGCTTTTAACCATTTGGACCCTGCCCGACAGAGCAGCTTCTTTTCGGGACCCCCGCTTTACATGATGCATTTGTAAAATCTGATTGGGCTAAAAAATAGTCTGGAAAATGTGATACTGATAGGTCACTTACTTTAAGAGCAGCTGCTACCCGTGCCGGATATTGTTTCCATATTCCTCTTCCCTTTATATCGATGCCTATTCCATGGAACTAAAATACAATTTAGAATAAACGACCACCCGTACGCCCTCCGATATTAGAAGGTAGACCAACAGACCGTTACCACAGCCAATATCAACGAAAAACACGTCCTCTTTTTTAACATTGCTCCATACGCACTAAGAAGAGACAGTAATTTTGGTTCAATACATACTATAAGGTAAGCAGCAATTCCAAAATCCTCGTGGATGAACTTTTCGGGATCCGTTTTCTCACACCATGACTGAAAATTATTACTCAATGTGACGAATAACCTAACCGTTCTCAAATATTCCCAATAATACGTTTTTAACTGTAAGTAAACCTTTTGGTAGTTTTGATAATCAACGAGTTTTAGGGACGGAGGTGAATGATCCAGAGACAGACTCGCCCAATGGCACAATCTAGTCTCGAGACACTCAATAAACCACTGAGGTGAAAAAATCTGTAAATTTTTTTACGTCCATGCATGTGACCTTTGGAGATCCGCCCACTAAAAGCACTGTTAGAAATGCGATCAATGTGTACTGATAACAACGGAGTAGGATGCGTGCTTTGAGAAGAAGCGATATCCTTTGTTTTCTAGAAAAACATAGATTCAAATAGCAACACCATCTTACCGAAGCGAATTTCTTCGGTAAAGGGATCAAGTCCAGTAAACAGTTTTGGATAGACGACGCGGACAGCGAAGTCACCAGAAAACATCAGAAGGCGCGCACCGAAGAGTTTTCTATTCAAGACGTGAGGTTTCTCCACCCAAACTGCGATCGCTGCAGCCAGCCGGGGATATGTTTCGCACAGGTACGCATATACCGATATTTGAGAGGACATCGATATCGAGAAAACGCTGGAGTACCTACGTAAAAAGTAGAGGAAAAATGAAAAATAGGAACGCCCAGGAAGAACTGTGAATCACGTACAAATTTTTATGCTATAGAAGGGTGAAAATGCCAGTTACCCTTGTAGTGAAACAATGGAATCCACGGTACTCGTTTTTGGAGTAGGCTAAGCAGAGGTACTGACGATTTCCAACGCAGTAACAAATAGATGGCAGAGTAAACACTCATCACATTGACTATTGTATACGCTTCAATAAGATTCATGTGCTGTAATTACCACTGTAGACTGATTGTGTTTTGATAGAGACAGACGTTAAAGTAAGAGAACTGGGTCTGATTCGAGAGTCGATACAAGTTTTCAAACGCTGACGCCAAAGGATAGGCACTAAGACCGCTAGTAAACAGTTTCCAAAGTATAGTTCAGAAACGTCGTGCCCACTAAACACAGGCCTTGTGCAGCTAGGATATCGAAACGCAAACGAATAACGAAGTTTCCTGTGTGCCATAGCAGCATCTACAGGATTTTGAGGGTTAGAGACAAACAGAAGTTTAGTCACAACACAGCAGCAGATACGGGCTGCCAAATTCTCTAGTCGGCAGATATCGCCACAGACATTTCTGGGCTGAATTTCAAGTTTTTGACTACCTTAAATAGCATACGACTGCTTGGCGCAGAGATAATTCCATGAAACTCTGGCAATTTAAGGTGAAAATCTTCGAAACCCACCCCTGACATATGAATTTGAGGTACCAGAACTGCGCTGGATGGCAGCGGCGAAGCCCTGTTAGATGGTGAGTAGCATTTTATATACCGTGATACCCCAATGGATAGTGACCTCAAAGGCAATCGACTTGCCTAACTAGTGTCCAGCTAGGCGTTGGTGTATGGCCACTGAACGGTCCACGGCTGCCTACTCATCACAGTTTTACTTTCAAGAGAGTCATTCTTAGTTCACCCTCATAACGCTAAATTTAGTAACACAATACACAGATGGACTCTTACTGCCCTACGACGCGGATAGCACCGTAACTGCCGTATCGAAACTCTTGTACCTTTATTTAGAAACTAACTATTTAACTTGCAATTCTAACTACAAATGAAACTAGATGGAGTAAACTACAGCCAACTTTTCTACTGAGGTAACAATGTAGAACCGCGAAGCCACGGCTCTTCCGCTAGTTAAACACAAACTGTGGCTATGATGTTTCCAAGACGCTATTTTCTAGTTAAATGGGTCTTCTAGAAATAATCCACAATGCCCTGAACTCAACAATTCTGGGGATCATATTACCGCTGCGAAGGAAACTTGAAACACAAATGTCTAGACGTGCTCGTACAGTGAAAAAAACTGGCAGAACATTATGCGAACCCAGTTTTCACAATAAAGTTATGCGGGAGACAATTTCCACTATGAGATAACCGACAATTCGACCAATGCCGACGATTTCCACAATGTGCTTCAGAGCACGGCGGGTGCAGGGACGGAAAATTAGCTTAGTCATAGAACCTTGTCGCAGCATGTATCGCACCCTCTCCTCCCTTGCCCACCTGAGCCCGGCGTCATGACGGAGTCAAGAAGATCGAAGGCGGGAGCTGGCGCGGAGTGAATCCACGCCCAGGTGTTATCACACCCTCGTGTGGTATTTTTGATGAGTGCGCATCCCCGATAACGTCTGCCCTACCCTGATCTGTCCCCCACGTCGGTGCAGCGCATAAACCGCATGCGTACTGTAGGGACAATTCATGAACCCACACTATTTCTAACAAACGGAATGCTATTACCAGCTTGTTTAATAGAGCAAAACACAGTGCTCTAATGGAGAAGGCTACCGAGATGAACAAAATTAACAGCTTGAAGTATTTTTAAAAAATGGGTCATCTGCAGTTTTTGTAGGCCATGTAGGAAATAGCGAGATAAAAGAAAAGATAATCCTTTTGTTTTATTATTTTGTAATAAACATAAAGCCTAAAAATCAAGCGCTTTATGTCTGCCTCTGATTATGGGGGGGTGCGTGGATTTTATCAAATGATAAATTGGGGAGGTGTGCAGGCAAGCGGTGGAGTGCAAGAGCGACGCCATGCGTGCTTAGGTAGGCCTTTAAAAATTTTATCTGAGCCCATTGGAAGGCACCCGAGGAAGTATCAAACACAAGTGGTTCACAAACCAACGACTCGGGATATCCCAGGTAGATATCACTCACCTCGACACCTTTATTAAAGAAATATTCAGCAACCGATGCTGAATGTGAATTTTTCCACGCAGTTTATTTTATCTCCGGTAAAACGGAAGCAAACTAATTCACTTTGTCCGTACGACGGCCCACACCGAAAATTGTCAATACCGGCTTTTTGAAACGTTCGCGTTTAGCTTTAGTCCAGTGTAACTATATCAGCCGTAGTTTTTTGGAATTATCAGATGTCAAACCTTCCGTGCACCCAAATAATTTAACTCCACAGATCGTGGAATGGTATGCTACATTTATTTGAGAACCTGCAATGTTTGTTAGTTCAGACAAGTGATATGGTTTTACGCGTTATTGTGGGCAGTTATACTTTTAAAGTCATTTCGCATTGGAAACCATTTTGCCTTCTAGTGCTAATCTTCCATTAATTTTTTATGGTTTTTTATTTTTAGGAAAACCCTACATTTTGCAAAAGGAATTAATTTTGCACAGTGGCGTGCAATCGCACATAATTTCCAAATGTATATCTTGTGTGCCATAGGTGCGAGGAATTTTTGCAACCGGTATCTACGGTATCTTAGTAAATCTGCCCATTTTACATTTAACACACTTTAATTTAGCAGGATTTCATAGGAATTGTGTTGGTATCGCTCCAATAAGTTTTCAGTTGGATTGTAGCACAACAGCAGATACTTTGACTAACGGAGGCAACTGGAACTACTAGCATTGCTGGGTGGGTAACTTGACTCTAGTTTGATTAAAATCATGGTTCCCAGTAGGGCCTCGTAGCTCAGTTGACTAGAGCGTTGGCTGTACTAAAGCCTTCCGCTTGCTTGCGTGGGTTCGAAGCCCAACGAGGCTGCAAAGTTTTTCCCAAGTTGGTCAAATGAATTATTTAAATTGGCAAAATCATCTACTTTTCAGTTAATTGTTTTAAATACCTACACGTCCGCTAAAAGCAGCAGCGGTTGTAGTACTAGCAGCATTGGCGGAGACAGCAGCATCCTCAATTCAATCCAATTTATTGAGAGAAGTACGCATGGGCCTTTTAGTCCCCTATTTGTAACGTGAAATTAAGTGTGGTATACAGAGAAACCATTTAAGTTGCAAATGTCCAAGGTGATCATAAAATATGACAAGTGGTGCGTGAGTCTCGAGGGTTAAGTTAAAGTCCTCATGGATCCGGCTCATTTTGGAACCTCACAATTTCAAGGTTCCTTTTAAAGCTTTCCAGCGATGGTGACACCCATGGTTTAATCACTCTGACAGAGAATGAGAACTTGCTCACATCAAGTCTCACCTGCTGGACGCGCAGTTTCAATGGGTAACATCGGAGATGGGTCATGGCAGCAAATTCAAAGAAGTCTGAGAATTTCAGGACAATCCAATCCCTTCACAATGCGGAATGCCTGCAGTAGATCCCAACGCATTTGCCTATAACTCAAAGGGAACATATTCAGATTCGTTAGTCCTGTTTCATATGGCAAGGAGCTTTGAATCCTAACCATTTTGGTGGCTCCCTTTTGTACTCTTTCGAAATAGTTCTGATCTTGTACTGTGCAGGGTCTCCAGGCTTATGCAGCATATTCCAAATGTGGCCTAACGAATGTTCGAAATATCTTAGCGAAGACACCTTCACTGAAATCCAAAAAGGCTCGTCTGATTGCATTCAATACAGCCATTTCTCTCTTCAACACTTTCGAGCAGTGATATGATGGTGGCGTTTGTCAGCACACCAAGGTCCTTTTGGGTTTCCACATCTTATAAAGCTTCACCATTGACAAAGTAGCTTCTACCGACGGCAGATCCTGGTAGGTTGCCTTATTGAATTATTGTACACTTATCGACGTTGAACTGCAAAGGCCAATGATTCGACAACTCCTCCAACCGAGTGAAGTTTATCTGTAATTTATTTTCTTTGGCAGGGTTCTGGATTGCATTCCAGATTTTCATGCCGTCGGCATATATTGCTACTTCATAGTATAGATCTCTGACACAATCGTCTACGTATATTAGGAACAGTATTGGTCCTAGTACTGAACCCTGGGGAACCCCCCTCTCCACGGCAGCAGAACTTGACCTCTTTTGGCCGATGCAACAACCTGGTGCCGATCCACGAGAAAGTTTTCGGTCCACTTGAGGAGGTTACCTCTGATTCCAATTCAATTCAGCTTGTAAAACAGTCCCTGGTGCGGCACAGTGTCGAAGGCGTTTTGAAAGTGTATGCGGGCGATGTGAATCATGTGTTTATCTTCAAGTGCTTGGGTCCAGGTCTGGAGAGATTATAAAAAGTTGTCATGCAGGATCTTCCTTTTCGGAAACCGTGTTGACAGTTTGATAAAAATTAGGAGTCTCTAGGAATTTCACAAATTCGATCTTGATGCTCCTTTCCATAACCTCGCCGAGAATGCATGTCAAGCTTATGGGCCTGTATTTTGTCACTGACGCCCGGATACCGCTTATGCACAAGGGAGTTATATGTGCCAGCTTCCCATCGATAGAAAGTGCTCCAGAGTCAAATGAATTTTGAAAGAGCTCTGACAGAGGTGCGGGAATTTCAGTAGCGAGTTCTTTCAGAAGCTTTGGTGGAAGCTCATCCGGTCCTGGAGATTTAAACACTTTTAGTTCCCTATATTCCGCTTGGATCAGAAATTTTGAGTAAAGTATGTGGCTAATGCTTGCATTCGGCGGGTTATCCGCTGAGAAAGGAAGGAACCTTGCGTCGTTTGTGCAGACTGAGCGGTAGAACTGTGAGAAGTACTCGGCCTTGTCCCTGATGGCAGCAATTTCGACACCCACGGCAATCTTATTCATCAGGATTTTATGCTAATTCTTTGTTCATCTGCGGAGGTAACTGTAGACTACCTTTGGATTCTGCGTTTTTTTTGCAGCAAAGTCTTCTCGAATTCTCTTCGAATTTTAAGAATAAGGCTTCTGAGTTTGTTTCTCTGTGGTTTATACTTGTTAAAATATGTGATTTGATTAGACTCGCAGTATTGTCTCCACAATTTGTGCTACCTGTTTATTTCGCTTTTAGGTTGCTGTCTAGCCGCCCAGAACGCTTGCTCTGATGGACACTCTTTAGTGGGCAGTGGTTGTCCATGCGTTGCAGAAGAACATTCCGGAAGAACTCCCAATGTTCGTTTACGGTGCTCGAAAACATTGAGGTCCAGTTGAGGTCTGTTAAATCAGCTCACATGTGATAAAAATTTCCTCGCCAAACGTTAAATTTTTTTCCTTTATAGCAGGCAACACAGAGAATAAGGAGTAAGCCCACATACGCACCACATGCTCATATCGACCGTGCGGAGGCATTGAAATAATCTCGTCAATGCTGCCTAATGTTTCGTGAAAACCAGGTCGAGGCAGTTAGGCCTTTGTCCCTCATGTGTTCTGGTGGAGAGGAGGACATGCTGTGTGCGGAGTGCCTTCAAGGTCTTTTGCAGAAAAACATAATCAAAAGTCGATTTCGGGCATGATGATTGAACAGTGATCAAGTTAATTCCTGGTGCATTGAAGTCACCCATAATCATGACATTAGGTCGACTGGAGAACTTTTCTAATTGTTCCAACACGTGGGTGTCTGTGACTCGGTCTATCCTAGGGGCCGATAGACAGTCAAGACATCCAGACCTGGAGAGCCAAGAGCCTTGATGGTCAACTTTATGGTTTCCGTGCTGCACACAAACTTGCTCGTCTTGTCGGACACTATTGGCACTTCTTTCAAACACACAATTATTTCACCACCCTGTCGGTTTTCTCTCCGATATATTTGGTTTCCAGACAATGTTATTTCGCTATCTGGCATACTGACCGACAGCCAGGTTTCGGTTACTGCTATCACATCAGGAGATACTGCGACAAGGCACATTTTTAACTCGTGAAGGTTTTTGTTATTTGTGTACGAGCACTTCAATTTTGCGCCAGCCAAACTTCCTGTTGATTTTGTCAATTTTATGGGCCACACTGCGTCTCCTCTGACGTCAATCTCATATACCTGTTCCGTTTCTTGATGAATTTCGGTAACTCTGGTTTCCACCATGAGAAT
Source organism: Schistocephalus solidus (assembly GCA_017591395.1). Classification (NCBI taxonomy): domain Eukaryota; kingdom Metazoa; phylum Platyhelminthes; class Cestoda; order Diphyllobothriidea; family Diphyllobothriidae; genus Schistocephalus; species Schistocephalus solidus. The sequence goes on along the minus strand of WEDG01006782.1, from coordinate 256,741 downwards.
GCTGGGCGTTACGGACTTAGTTCTGTCATCTCTTTGCGCAATTGATTGCCTGATGGTTTTGGCATTAGTGAGATGGCTGCTATTGTCCTTAATACAATTGGTTGGTTCAATGGAAAAGTCGTATTCTTTTGAACTACCTTCCCCTTTAAGATAACCAGGTTATGTTCGCCAGCCTTCAGTCTTGCTTTTAGTTCCAAGGGATGTTTTCGGCGTTTCAGCCTTTCCACAGGGGAGTACTCCAGTTGAAAAAAACCTCTTTATGCGAGTGACGGAGGTTGGATTTTTTGGATAGGATCGTCTTGATTTGGTCTTTGCTATCTAGCATAATTTCGAGAGGTCACGGTCGCGGCGTTCCTAGGCTGTTTTCACCGTTTTTGTCGGTCCGGAATGCTTTAAGAAATTTTACTTCCACGTCTGGTGACAGCAACTAGTTTATGAGGCCATAAAATAAAGCGAAGTCTTCCGCAAAACGGTCTTCAGATTGGTCTGCAGTTGATTCGTGCAAACCCAGAATAACTAAACACTGTTTTTGATCCCGGTACTCTGGATTTTCGCTTCCTCCAAAGTCCTCCTGAGGGGCACGAGAATGCTTTACGGAGCTCTCGTTGGGATATAATCTACCTCTGGCCATATTGTCCTCTAAAGGCTTCAAGGAATCCATCGGAGTTGAGTTTGACTTCGTACTCCTATTGTGGTTTTTCCCCACTGCAGGTTGTCACGCGTTTGTTTCTTGGGATTCAACTACGGTTGATGTACAAGTGGTCAGTGGTTGTACAAGTGGTCGTATTGTCATTCGTATTATTATTATTAGTAGTAGTAGTAGTAGTAGTAGTAGTAGTAGTAGTATTAGTAGTTGTAGTAGTAGTAGTAGTAGTAGTAGTAGTAGTACCATTCGTAGTTAAATGTTTCGTAGTTCAAAAAGCGCTAGTACTAGTAACAGTAACCTATTATCATGATCATTATGATCAGTATCAGTATATTTGAGGGAGAGGTAGGTGAGTTACCTTTGAATTCCCTATTTGTACATGTGAATTATAGTATCAAAAAATATAATCTCGGGATGTTGACGAGACCAATTGATATTAGCCTGGCCAATTTATATCCAATAATAATATACTGATTATTACTGTCAGTATTTAGTAGTATTTGTCGTCGTCATCGTAAAACTGCTGGCGATGGTAATACTAGCATGATGAATAATAAATACTAGTAACAGCCCCTGAAGTAGAAGCAGTTTGAGTAGTTGGCCTAATAGCCCTTTTAGTAGTTGTTGATGCTGTCCGTGTAGTACTAGTATTGCTAGCAGTATTGTTAGTAATAATGATGGTTGTAATAATAATACTGGTCTTATTGGTACTCACAATGCTATTTTTAGTAGTTGTACGGGTTCGCACTACCAGCAGCATTAGTATTCCTTTGCATTGCTAGTATAATTTACAGCAGCAGTAGTCGTGGTAGCCATACTAATAGTCCTGATAATAGTTTGGCCCTTGTATCAGCCGAAGCTTCAGCCACGTTCGCGCCCATAGGCGTTAGTAAGGGCGTCTCAGTGTTTTCCCGGGCTCATAGGCTTTGCTGATGATCAGGTAGGAATGGCCTCCACAGTTTTAAGTGGGATTCCTTAACTGATTCAAATTTACAGATTTAGACATACTAAACATCTGTTTTAGGCATCAGGGGGTCATGACTTAGCTTCACAACCAACTCTGACATCAGTCTGGATCGGTTGGCCTAAAAACTACGGACAAACTGGCGTACATACCCTTCTTCGTACTCGTACAACCCGTTTTTGTCATATTTTCATGTAACCAAACTGCGGACAGCTGTCCATAATCCGGTATTGTATTCACCACCCTTTTTGTCGAACCGTTTGTAAATCGGGTTCCTTAACACGGCTTATGACGGCAGGAAGTATACATTGTGTACTGCGGTGAACAGACACTTGTGAAAATAGGTTGTTTATTTACCACGCAAGCCAACTTAAACGCAAAAGTTATTGACGGAAACATATTCAATAAAGCAATAGTCTTCCGTCATGGGTTATTAGAGGGCTTCTGCGTACACCAGCAGGCTGGAGCATCCGCTGTGCACTGCCGTTTTGAGCAACAAAGGAGACCTTCAGGTGGAACACTTTCAACCATCCAACGGAAAATATATCATAAACTTAAGGCAGGTATCTAAGCAAAATATGCCTTTAGTTTACGTCTGCTTGTTGATAGCGGTACAATGAAATGACTCACGACATGATCTACTGAAGACAACTTGCGTAAGAACTATGGAATGGTTTCCACAAGCAGCCCGTTTCTTGAAAATGGTTCCATGACGGTTTTTACCGGATAGAAGACTGCTACGTATTGTAAGAATATCCAGCTAATTGAACGATATGGCGTGTATATTGAGTTTGGGCAAAATATGCTCGTAAAATGGAAACACTGCGTAGTTTTACATCAACCCTTCACTGCGTGGGCCATATTCGAATAGTGAATCATAGTGTGCACACTTACTGGTTAACTATTTAAACCTTAAAATGTTAGAAAATCAGTAAAGCTTGCCTGTGAGCTACCTAAATTTCCGAACAATATATCTCACTGGTCGAGCATTCGAACGACCATGTTCACAGAATTTGGAACGTTAGTTTTTTTTTTTAATTTAGTATACTATATCGGGCATGCTGTAATAATGTTCTGCTGATTATGCATTTGGGGTTGTAATTTGAATCCCCAATATTTGAAAATCAATTTTCCGCTTATTTAATCGGCAATCTACTTAACGATCATGTAGTGTAGGCCACGATTGGGATGGACCATAGTTTTAAAATGCAAAAATTATAAATTTACCGCCCACACCAGAATGTGCTGTTTAGACTGTAATACTGCAGTACGACTGAAACATGTTCTGGTTAACCACTTAGCCCGGGAAATTTAGAAAATTTAATTTCCTACTCTGGGGCCTACTCAGGTATTCCAAAAGTCCATCGTGAAGGTCGCGGATAGGGAGGGGGATGCGCTTCCTTACTGTAGCAATTACGTATTTGGCACTAACCCCAAGGTATGCGTCAACCATACAGTAGAATATCCAGTCCGTTTATTACAAATAAGTCACAAAACCAAACCGAATAGAACTTACCGCCTATGCGATATCTCTGCCCGGTCATCTGCGCGAGTCGATGGTTATTACTATGCCTTCAATTTTTGCACCATGAGGCGGACAGTATACCTAGCTCCGCTGATTTGCTGATCCGGAGGCTCGGTTCGGTCTGGCCTCCGCTTCATCAATTGCATTATGAGACGAAGTAGTCAGCCTATACTGTCCTTCTACTAGGTTTTATAATCCTGCTCAAGGTTACATGTTCCATGGTTTCTAATGCAGTATAACAAATTTAAGCGGAAACGTAATTTTTGAACTATTGTGCACTTTATTTTGTAAAATTTATGCCGTTCCAGAGGTTCCCACAAGACATGTATCCGGGAGATTGCGTCAAATGAAGCGTTGCGTCATCGTCATCCCGCGGAAACTTCAAGCTGAAGAAAACAGGTGACATGTTTACAAAATTGTTCTGCAGAACTTTGGTTAACACTAAGTCCATATAGAAAATTGCCGCTTCGATAAACATAAAAAGCCACAGGTGCTAAGGCTTATCGACCGATATTATTTGATTTTAGCAATAAATCATAAGTAAATGACGCATCCACATTATCTGTCATCTTACCAAAATGGCATAACCTCTGTGGACTAAACCGAGATCAGCCTGAAAGCACAATTTTATGGGAAAATTGCAAAGGCCATCCTGCTTATAAGCAGTTCATGTCCACCTTAGTCGAAGTTTACCATGTAAATGTCTTTGGGGCTCCTCGAAAGGGTATTGCTGGGTGTCCTCACAGTTCTTCCCAGACGGACTGTCCAAGCGCAACTAGCGTCAATAAGCCAATATGCATTACTGGACATAACTCCTTCACTTCATGCCTATGACTGCATTCACACTTTTTAGCGCTTTTTTAGAAGTCAGGCAACTTCCCGTTTGCGTAAACCTGTGAAAATTATTTTAAAAATAGACCTCAACAAATGCAGAAATATCTGCTTTAAATAAATTATTAACGGTTATTCTGCTGTTGCAATTAGGTTTTGCATTCTCTTATTTAGTTCACAAAATAACCCCAGTCTACTCGCTACTCCGGAGGTCTCCCGAGGTGGCTATAATTTTGGCCTCAACTTATCCTCTGCTAGTTGCCCGTTCGCATTCGTCCCATCGACAGCTTTGCGAGGTATTCAGAACGCATTTATGGAGAAACCGTTATTTGTTCGGCATTCAGTGCCTCATCATTAAAATGGGCAATTTCCCCCATGAACGTTGGTGACTACATTCCGTGCTACACTATTCCCCTCTGCCAGCTTTTTTGATCAGATATTAAATGCTCCCGCGTGTTGGTGCACACCAATCCTTACACTTCCTTGACTTTTTGTTCCGATTATTTCCACACCAGCAGTTCCGATTGTCATATGTGCACTTCTACGCATATGGAACTTTGCCACTGCAGTAGTTAGTATTTAGGTCAGTTCCGGTGGGCTGCCCACCTTCGCAGATGCATAAAATTGTGCCGATTTACAAGTGGTGAACTCATAACATCATAACATACAGATTGCATAGTCCGGCCTTTAACTCAGAAGCCATATCACATGTAAAAATTAAGTAGACTCCAATCGAGAGTCAGATAATTGCTATAGGTTTTCATGCAGTAATGCAAACAGATCAAAAGTCGAAGTGTGCCCTTTCTGGAATGCCGCGACCACCCTAATGGCCTGCTGCCTTGGGAAAAAAAGTTCTGGAATGCCGCGACCACCCTAATGGCCTGCTGCCTTGGGAAAAAAGTTCTTCCATCAATTTCGAAGGCTATAGACCACTGGCTATTTTAATTGCTTGAAAATTAGAAACATTGTCAGCATCTCGCTAAGATGAGGATGGCTTAAGTGCGCGCACTGAATAGTTTATGTGGCCGATACTGAATCACAAAACTACTGCGACGTTCGAAAAGATATGAAAAACAAGAATTTTACAAAAAAGATAAGGGGGCTACTTCTAACCGTAACATAAAAGTTGAAAAGTTTGTGCACTTAATCGATAACACACATGTCCACTTTTACCATTTGGTACTTGATTCTGTCGTAGCAAACTAAAGTGTGGACAGACACCAACCATTTCTACTCTCAGGCTACTTCCCCAGTGGACAGAAAAATTGAATGCCGCATGTGGACAAAAGCAATTTTTTTCTTGACACAAAAATACCTCATGCAGGATTAACTGAAATGGGCTGGGCTGAAGAAGTTTCAAATCTACCTAATACTTTTGAAGTTCATGCACTTCAACGGTGTGTCCATCGAAGCTTCCGGTGCAAAGTGGTTAATAACAGGGGTTTGTGACGTCACCGCAGTTCCTTCTAGTTAATGCCATCTTCTTAGCTAGAATGGTGTTCAACAGGCGCTTAACACTGGCGCACCTCAGTAGAAGCTACAGCAAGGCATGAGAATATGCATCCGCTCTAGGAAATTTTGTCTACATGGGCTGATCTGGATTCGTTGATGAACGCTCACCGATCGTAACCGGAAATCACTCCTTCCGCTCTGCGTTGAGGCTCACTCTCGAGCCTCGCCAGCAGCCGAACCGCGGCTAGTAGAATAGGCAAATTAATAGTGTCGGCAAAGGCGAGAGAGACTGGAATGGTCATTTCTGGCTTATTAGCCGTCGTCAGACAGTCATGCCCAGATCCTCGGGTGGTGCACCACCTGGGGTTGGGTATGGCTGGCTGACCACGACTAATAAGCCACGAATGGCCATTCCAGTCTCCCTTGTCTTTACCGGCAATATTCATTTGCCTATGGATTGGCCATTTGCTTGTGGGGGGTGCAATGCAATGAGTTGAAGAAGGATGCTGTTACACATATCGAGGGCAGCAAACCTGACTTACCAACTAAGATGCGTTAGCTACAAGGATATCCCGGACACGTATTAACCATTTACTAAACATTTACGTGCGGGGGGTACAAGGCACTGATTAGAAGGATAATTGTTTACCAAAGTTGAACATTCGTACTTTATCCATATAAGTAGATAGTTATAACTATTATTCTGAGATGGGTAACATATAACGTTTTTACCAATATACAGAAAGGCAAAATCCCTGTAAGTTGCATAGGTCAAGTTCTTAGTGGAGTGTTTTCTACTAATGATAGTACAAGTTCTCTTGACAGCCCGCAAGTGCATTGTCATTGTTGGAAGTCACTAAATCTGAGTGCGAAAAAAGTGAAGAAGAAGGTTGCTCGCTAGCTAGAAGCATGGCTTTTTCCTCTGAGCTTTCGAACTCTTACTGAAGTTTATCGTCAGCGATATAAGCGGCAACGAAAAACGAGGAACAGTTATGGGGTGGTTGGGCAGGGGCCAATCATGATTCCAGCGAGCGAAACCCCGTCTTCTTCTACTTGGACACGCACCTGGAATGCGAATATTTGCTTCTATTTGCGAAAAATATGAACCGTACTTAACAAAATATATAGCTTTGTATATATATATATCTTTGAAAAGATTTTTTTAGTTAATGAAACCTCCTCATTTCACGCACTACTGAACAAATAAAAATTTAAAAACAAAGCTAGCGGATAGGATGAAAGTATTTTGAGTTTTTCTTGTGTTCTAAGGGGATTAACGGCACTCACGAGATGCTATATCAATGTCCCTATAAGCATTCATTCCCTTCTTTGGTTAGTATCTTAAGACACCTCCGAGTTAAGTGTCGTAGTTCTTGTTGAACCCATAGGCTGTTACGCTCCGGCCGTCTGCTAGACTCTGGTGACTATTTGACCTAAAAGGCAGTTTAAATATGAGTCAACAAATATATTCAGGACTCTGATATGGACATTGATTCGTTGAATGTTCTTCTCAAAGAACGTCTGTATTTTGGGATAGGTTAAATTTGCGGTGGGTTGATTATATTCCTAACCTCATCCCACTCGCTTACTCTTGGGATCGTCTGTTCATTTTCTAACTGCTGGAGATTTCCATACCTGGCCTTTTGGTTTGCAACTCGCAAACTTAGCCCGTCACTAGAAGCCAATGGAGTTTGAGCTGCTCCAGAGTTTTAGCTCTGTAGCATTTATAGTTTTAGTAATCAACCTCGGTTGAATTCGGTGAAGAGTATTTTGACTTGAGGTTGTTTTTCCTCCCACAATAGAACTTTTTGAGTAAACTTTTAGCCACCCTTGCGTGTAAAATGACAGCTGTGTTGGGACTTTGCCTTCACACTAGAAAGAAGCATAGTTCAAAAAGAAGAAGAAGAAGAAGAAGAAGAAGAAGAAGAATAAGCTGCAACTACAACTGTCTCTAATGAGCTGTCCTAGTGAGAATCCGAAACGTCAAGCCAATAAACTCCTTATTCCAGCGACTACTATTTTTCAGCTTCTCCTGAACCACTTCCTTGAGCTCGTCTGCTTACTTCTATTGACAAAAGCAGAGATTTTCACCAAGATTATCGAACCCCGGCTGGGTAACAGCAAGCAAATGTCAGTTTAAATTAAGCCAAATAATAACAGGCTTAAATGTGTTTCAGTAACTAGGTTTGTGGTGCGATAGTCTACGATACGCATTTTAGTATTGACAATGCTGCATTAAAATCTACCATGATCCCCTCCCTCATGTCTCTGGAGAAAATTTGTAAATTGCAGCTGTATGATTTTCACTCAAAGGAAACACTGATGCTATGATTTGGACGAGGACCATACTCCAATACAATTACTCATCGACGGATAATGCGTTGGTGCAAACTTTACTTATCGTGGAAAAATAAATTCTGATAGTTCCGCTTACCACACAGGTCACTAAGGAATTTTTGTCAATATTAGCGCATGTGGAACCGAATCCCCATTTTAGTAAGTTAGAAATTCGCTCATTGTGGAACTTATCTATGGAAAGAGGTCAAATCTATGTTCATAGATACTTAGGCTACATCCCATAGGCATAGGAAAAATAGTATGCCATAATTTCGTACAAAAAATAATATTGCCTATACAGAAATCGAGAGAAGAGCCGTTTCCTTGGCTTTTCGTATGTATTAAAATTTGGCCGCCCATTTCCACCCTAGTAAAAGTTTTCTAAACGTTTTTTTATATAACAGACATTTCAGTCGATGTAAATCGACATCTTTACAGCAGGAGTCCATAAAGGCCTAAGAATCGGACTCCATGCGAAAGCGCTTCAATAACCCCAATCTCAGTGTTAGGTATATTTCAATGTGCAGTCTTTTCACTCAAACCTTAGAATAGCCAGCCAGTCGTATTCACTGCAGAAGCACTGAGGAGGACTAGTCAATGTAGAGAGGAAGCAGCTATGGATAACCTAGAGTCACCATGGCATTATCTAGGGAAACAATACTGGATAAGATAAACATACAGAGTCGTCCGTTGTGCTTTCTTTCCGCACAGAATAGCTTTGCTCAGAATATGACCCAATCATGTGCTAGTATCTCACTGCATACGGTGCGTTGTTGGTTAAAGCCAGATCATCCCGTTTTTCTCTATCTGTTTCCGTTCTTTCCCAACTAAGACTTTACGCCTCCTGGTTCACTATGACATATTACAGTATATATTGGGCTATAATTTTGACGGTATTTTGTCTACTGTTTTCTGGATGCTCTAGATCAGTCAGTAGGATAATATCGCACAGTACGTTTGCATATAAGTGCAGAATAAACCTAAGCACAGACTTTGAACCCTCCCTCGTAAACAGCTTATCTATATATTTTCAACGATACCATCTCAACCTTTGATGAATTATTCCCTTATGGACAGAAACAAGAATGGAACTAATTTTTTGAACACTCGTTGCATAACTAATTTCTTTGTTTTTAATTGTTAATAATCTGGCAACTCGGATTTATTCTGATATGAAGTATACCAAGATTTGTCATTTGTTTCTATTTATTGCTGTTAGTGATTATATTCGCCATCAATAGCAACAACCTATTTCGCTTTAAACGAACCCCCCAAAAGCAACCCCTCAATAATTCAACATCTAAATCCAGCAGCCGACGAAGTGTGGTAGAGGCTTTTGAGCGGATTTTAAGTTTTAAGTTCCAGGCAGACTCTGCGCGGGTGTTACGGAATAACCCTTGCTTTACTTAGCACACGGAGCTATCTTAAAATGGCTGAGGACGCCTAATTTACCAGAGCAAGAGTTCATACGTTGCGTCTACTTTCCTCGTGCGTTGGATGCAACAAGTGGTGAAAATCTAATTAGGGTCTTTTCAAGGGATAATAGCGGAAAATTAGGAACAATTACCTCATTTCTAAGTGTTCTATGGCATAGGAAACCTATTTAAAAATCCATACTTCTGTCACTACATGGTAGCATCTAGTGGACTTGACCTTTATCATAGCAGATTAGTGGTCCAAAATTATAGCAAGGTTCTGCAAATTCTGTAGTTTTTCGAGCAAATGTAAAGGAAATTTTCTCAAACATCCACAGTTGAGAAGGTGATACTCCTTAATTTCCTAGTCATTGGCTTGCATGAAATATGAAGGTAACATATGGGAATGAGAACGAACTCAGGTGGTACCCAGTAAGAGTACGTATTTCCACGTTCTGAACCTAACCCCAACCTTAAATCTAACCTAAACCCTGGCTCTAATCGCTTTGGACTTTAGCGCAAGCAAAAAGCATATTTGGGAGTTTACAATCCCGTGTCTTTCCAGGTCGATGAAGGTTTGCGGAGTTAGTTTTCAATAAAAAGAAACTGGGTGAGGTGGAAAATTGTGCCGATTGTTTAGCAAAAATAAGATGGCTGTTTTGGCAAGGATCTTCCTTGTTGTGACCTCTGTTTCTTCAAATGGGCATGGTGAATTTAGAAGTTGAGTGCCAGTGAGGAAGACAGAATTTAGAGGATTGCCTGCAATAAAGTAAGAGAACAAGGATATAAGTTGTACGACGGGAGGCGCTTTATGCGGACTAAAAGGTCAAGAGCATCTGGGTGCGTCATCAGCCACCTTAGTCTCATTTCACCTGAATGTCGTTACAGCTCTTATCGCCATTCGTTACTTTCGTCTCCGTTTTTTAGTCTGTCTGCTCGCATGGCTATGACATTGGTAAGCAAATCACTCCTACTGGAACAAACGAACTGTCATTTTCAATAAAGGATTTTTAACTTAAGATTCAGCTGTACAACAGAAATCCTGAGAGGTCTGGTTGTTTTTTTTGTAAACACCCGGGAAAATAGCATTTAGCTTGTTTTAAGAACCCTCACTTGAATGTCTCCTTCCTAATGCACTTTCGTAGTACAACCGTTATGTATGCTAGGAAATTCTACTTTAAAATTTCAGTAAATTACATATTTTTTTCGGCAGTAACTGGTTTCGCTTAATTAACAATTTTACTCTTGCGTGGGACGACTTAGCAGCATAGGTAGTCCTGAAAATTAAATTTATATTATGCTTTAAAAGGACCGGGAAATTCGTTTATATGTAGTGCTTTACTAAATTCTGTTTAAATTCCTCAGCTACATTATATTTATCATGGAGGATTGCTATTGTTCTTCTTTTATCTAAAATTACCTATTATCTAAGAGCACATAGAAGCAACCAGTCTTGAATGAATGCCAGTTTGTACAGATAGGAGCATCCGAAAATTAAAATGTTTTCACGCAGAGCTACATTGGCTTGCCATCTTCGAAACAGCGCGAAAAATGACGTATAAACGTTCTGTTTTATTAGTTAAGTTGAGTAAGCTGTAAAGACTTTTTGTTTTAAAGAACTTTAATAGCTTAGGCAGATGGTGACCTTTAGCTGCGCCTTGTTTTGGCCACGTGATATGGCATAAAGGCGATAGTCTTTTAAAATAAATCCATGATTCATTAGAGTTAGTTTTGCTGTAGTAGTTTTCAAACTTTGAGTAAATGATTTCCGTATTTTTTTCCCTATACTAGCCGAAAACCCTAAGCCTAGAAAGAAAATTGAAAAAATTGCTACCAAGTCATTATCATTTAAATTCGTAAAGTGAAAGCATAATTATTGACGCTTTATGCTCACAATATCCAAACAGTGGGCTCAGCTGTGCGAGTTTGCCTGGAGTTGAACCTTTGTATATATTACGGATATCAAACATTTTCCTCATTTTTTTAGTTCACAATAAATTTTCCTGTATGCCGAATATATTCATTATTTTTTTGCCAAAATCCTCGGCTTTATATACATTTGCTATCTTTCAAAAATATGCTGTTGAGTGGCTCATTTACCCAGCCGACACTGTTTCATTTTTCAGCAATCAGCCAATAAAGATATGATATTGTATAATTTTAGACAATTTTTGCTTTGCTATAAAAAAACCAGTTTAAAATTTGTGTTTACTCAATCAAGGTGACGCTCACTGACGAAAAGGTATTTAACCCTTCTAATTTCAAGTTATTTAAGGACATAACCCTCGAATTAGACCATGAAATATACGACAGCCGCTGCTTGTGCCTCTAAATTTGAGTTATTCACTTTGACGATAAAAGAGTTGTTTGCTAATGTTAATTGGTGCGGACGGAGGCCGTGCATATTTTACTGAAGTTCATTTAATGTCACGGACCATGTTTAAAAAGGGACAACGCCCAAGATTTGTCTGATTAAGTAGTCAAAAGTGGAGAAGATACGTCCACAAGGTAGGATCGTTTGTTATGTGAGAGAAAAGTTGCAAATTTGGAGCAATTTACTGCCAAACTTGCAGAGCCTATTGCAGAAGGATGTGCGGTGAAAATTGAAATTTTAAGTGAGTGGAATCTGAGTTTTTCGGGATTTTGGTTTCGACCTTTAGGCTTTAATTAAAGTGGTTATTCCTATTCTCTGAAACTTTTGCATCTGCTTTTTACCGAAATAAGCAGACTGCTTACTTTTGCCCTTTTCGCCCTATCCGGAATATTATCCTTCATATTGTTCATAGGAGTTAAAAATTAAAGTCTGGTTAAAACTAATTTGAGGTTGCTTAATTACAATTATTCCGGGAGGACGTGCAAGAGTGTCTGTGTGCCCCTTCATCCGCTGTCTTCTAGGCCTTGGTTTGCTAGCGTTTAAATGTGAGAAAGCGCTGGTGTTAAAAAAACTGAAACAATATTTCGTGTGACAGAAAGCTTCGCAGGTAACTTCTATGCATATGTTTTTGCTTAATGACAAGTCGAAAACGTCAAATTGAAGCGAATAGTCATAACGACGGTCTATTCGGTCATTTTATTTAGAGAGATCATGTAAAATGAATTTATATTTTAAATCGTCTTTTGCGCACGCTCATTTTAGATTTGCTTCTGCAAAATACAGCTCGCTCCAAAACTTTATCGATTATCATGAGCACACCTTTAACAGTCCTTATCTCGTTTAGGTAGTAGTTATTTGCTATTGGAAATGCCTAAGACTGCAATTTTCAGGAAATGGTAATCAAAAACAGACTTTTCTTCTTGGAGTGAAAGTTATTAACTCGTATTTTAAACGACTTTTGATCGGATTTTGTTGTTGCGTTAATAGAGATGAGACAATGGTCAAAATCAGTTATGTTTCCCGCGCCGGCATAACAGGGGAATAAGAACGCTCCCATCGTAATCCGAGTAGCATTACCCAAAACATAGAGCCAGGCACGTATTCTCATATTCTAACCCTAACTCCTACTTTAACTCTGACCCTAATTTATCTGGAATTAAGCGTAACAAATCGATAATCATAAACAGCTAAAATTTTAGCATGCCCCATATAAGGTCATGAAAATTCGCTAGATTAACAGTCTCAGAAGCGCAATAATTGCTTTCTGCAGTTTGTTGAACAACTATCGACTGCACCCAGACAACATGGTCATGCAAAGCATAAAGTCTGGAGACAAGCATGTTAGCTTTTAACCGGAATGTATTTTTAAAGTATGGTCGAATGACTTATCACATTTCTCTCGAGCTATGAAAAGATGGGGTAGCCTAAAAGGCTATGGTGTCTATGTGGGAGTAGTGTGTAGCAGTGAGTGTAGAGACAATCTTCATATTTTTAATGAATCCTTTGCCGTTACTGGCGTCCTTTGATGGTAGCCATACTGGCCACTCTTCGTGGTTTGACCCTGAAGGTCTTTCTTTGATAGCGTGTTAGTACGGTAAGTTCCTTACCGCATATGATCTCCTGTAGCCTCTTCGATTTGTCAGGGAATAGGGACTTCCCACAGTATTAAATATCCTTTCAACTTTTGACCTGAGCTTGCCAAGTTTTTTTCCGGAGGGATTTGCCCCAAGTTCACGCACGGAGTTCTTGGGCAGTTAAAAAGCTCAGTATGAAAGCCAAGGTCACCAAAAGTCTGAAAAAGTAAAAGTCTTCTGACAAACTTCCCTTTCGCAATCGTTTTTATTAGGGCAGTAGCAAATCAAAGTCAAGTCCTTCATTGTGCCTTAGCTATGCTCTCTAAGAATAATTAAAATTCTTTTGGTTAAATCTTCACAGGCATCAAAATACCTCTTTCCTCTTGTGGAAAGAGGATCGTAAGATGATCCCGCGTATTTCTAAAAAGCAGTTTTTCTTCAAACATGTGGACGGAAATTGTCTTCATAACTTTACTCGTCAACATGGTTGATAAATGTGGTAACACGTTTTTATATAGTTGTTTACACCTCAAGATTGTCAGTGTACTAAAATATTACTATCTGATAGCAGCGCATCCGATAAATGGCATAAAACTCCATAGATATTTAGTCAGGATTTTGAAACCAGATGTGTTACTGTTTACGTCGAAGTAACGGGATTATTCATGCCTTTCTTCCTATGATTTAAATGATCCTCTAAATCGCTTTTCTACTTTTAAGAGGAAATCAGCGCAGTTTTCACTTATTTATCTTGTTTCATAGTAAAACTGCCAAAAACATAAAACCTCCAGCTGTGACACTCAGCAAAGTAGGATAATGTCTGCAGATTGACATAATTACTGCAATAAACAACCCGATCGGTGAAAAAAGTCTTTATCAATTACAATGGACTGACAGCCAAAAACTATGACAACCAGAAACCCCATAATAGCTATCTGAATATAGTCATCACGGTACGCGAAGGTTGTTTATGGGTCAAGTTTATTCGCATTTTATTGCACTATATGTATTCATTAATTTTTTTAAGATAGCCTGGAAATGAAGGTTAAGACATTAAGGAATACGCATTTATGCCCGTAAATTGATGTACGATCTTCTTTTCACACATATGCGAGTGTCTTTCATGCTGATATGCATATGTAGAAGGAGATTAGGGAAAGGCACGGGAAAACGGAATGGTTTTTCCATCTAATTAGCCCTCATCAGCCTGTCCTACCCAAACTCCAGGCTTGGGCACACCTGGGGTTTACGTCCAAGGTTTTTAATAAGCGTATATCAGTCCAACGCTGTGTGACTGTCTTCGGGGCTCTTGATCAAACCCCAAAATGCAACGGGACGAGCGTTTCCCGTAAACCGATCAGTGATCGCACTTCAAGGATAATTATGCATGTGTTCAAGCAGTAGTCTATTTAATTATTAAAGAAATAACTTAGAGCGAAGTGCTTGTTGGACTATGCAAAATGGTTCGTCGGATCTTTTTATTTGATGCATAATTCAGTATTAGAAAGCTCACTGAAAGCCATATCCAGACGTTTGGCTAATGCATGTTTTGGGCATGTGATAAAACCATTGCATGTTGACTTATATTAGTGGTAGTTATACATTTTTCTTAATGAACTTTGCATGATTAGCTCATGAACGCAAAAATTTTCAACGCAAATTTTCATTTAAAATTTGGTACCGGGGCTAAAGTCGTATGCTAACCATGTGTCTTTGAGTCATTTTACCAAAAATATGGAAAATTGTTAACAGCAAACACGCACAAAAGAATCTATTTTGTAGGAGTAAACCTTGGGACTTGAAGTTGCCTCCCATTGCATCACAGCATGAATAACGATTAACGGGTGTGCGTCAGTTTTAATTAGTGCAAAACAATGATATGAAAACGAAGAATTTTAGTTTGGGAATTGTTCAAATGTAAAAAAATGAGAAAAATATGTCACAGTGAAATAGAATAATTCAAAATAAAGAGCTAGGGTTTGAAATGGCAGGGCCACATTTATCATATAATCTGACCATTGCATCAAAAAGATACAATAGATGAGCAGTCAATGCAGGAGTCAGAACGTGGTGGGCTTTTCTTGCGCCAGAAAATAAGTCGCTAGCGAATATTTGTGTCACAATGAAACTCTTTGTAAGCTTGTTAATTTAACCCTCAAATCCAGAAGCCGTATATCACACACTACATAAAATATTCGAAGGACCCATTCAAGGCTCGTAATCATTGCAGTTTCATCTTGCTGCTCCTTTTATCTTTCATTAACGCTCGTGATAATTGCAGTTTCATCTTGTTAGGGTTCGTGTAACCTGTAGCGATTCGGTTAATGGTAGGGCTAGGGTTAAGATTAAGCTTACAGTTTGCAATTTAAACAAGGCCCCCTATGTTATGTGGTCCTGTTTAGGCGACCATACAAGGCATGCTTACCCCGGATACTTTGGTGGTTGAGCGTTAGGTCTATTGATCGGAAATATTGACTATCGTATGAGTTTGCGTTTACATAAATGTTGAGGAGGCATGTTCGTCTCCTATGCATGAGCCATTTAGTCCCGCACTTGGGAATGACTGGCTGATTACGGCTTATAGACCAAAAAGAATTGTCTCAGTTTTCATTGTATTTTTTGGATTCTCTTCCTGTATACTGCCTTGTCGGCTTGCGACTGTCTGTGAAGGCTCTGGACTGAACCCGAAAGCGCCAAGTATGAACTTGTCCCGTAACCCGATCGGTGAACGCCACTTGCCCCAAAACCTTTAATTTTTATCCTAAAATACAAGTTGACTTTTCAGTTTGTTTGCAATAAAACTAGAAAGCATCGCTAACCTCATTTATAGTCTGGTCATAATGATTACACGGGTTCCTTTTTTGTCAATAAACAACTGAACCCAAACACGTTATGCGTGGCCTAGAGCTGGGCGCATTTCTCTTGACTACTGCAGAAACATTGCCTTTTCTGCTTGGACACTGATGTGTCTGACGGACAACTGTTATTGCCACTGATATTTTCGTACTTATGTTTCGTTTTGGGAAACGACAGGCTACTGGTGCAATGATCGCCCTCAATATTATGTCACATTTAAAATAACACATGTGAAACAAATTGCGTTAAAGTGGCAAAATCCCTGGAAAGGAGACTAATTAAAATACCAAACAACATGGATCTTCATAATTTGGGAGAAAAGCGTCATATTTGTCATATTTGTTTACCTCAGAATGCAATATATATTGTAAAATGCGTGGTGGCAAAGTTCAGAGCTTTTACCTCGTTAAAAAACATTTCCATCTTCTTCTTCGGGCTGTGCAAGATAGGGGCCCGCGTGAGATCACAGAGGAATGTAAGTACAGTTGCAGTGGTTCAGATCTTTTTGACTACACCTAAATGTTGAGGAATTACGAAAAAGGGTGGCTTAGAACTTTGTCAGGTCCCTCGATCTAATGTGGAATATTTGCGACTCTCAGTATATGAGCCATTACTTTTCTTGTGGCGTCTCAAGTGAATTTTTGACAGTGACATCAACACTTAGTGTCAAAAGGTTGAAAATAACTTCTAAAAAGAAGGACTAGCTCTAGAGTATTAGGAGAGTTTTTGGCATAAAAGCTGTTTCCTTTGAAGAAAACATTAATTTCAATAAGTTAAAAATCAGGCAGTATTGTATACTATGTTTTAAGCATAGATTGCGGTCAACAAGCCTGTGCATGTGACGTCTCGTATTATGGCCTTTCTGAGTCCATAGTACTCACAGCCGCTTTGTACAAGTCTTCGCCCCTGAACGAAAAACCTTATAAATGTTTTTCATTACGTTTATCAATCAGGTTACTCGAGGATTATTCGAAAATTAAGTTTGATAAACTAAGTTCAAAACCCTGGATACATTTTATTACAAACACGTATTTGTACGGTACTCAAATTTAGCTGGAAATACTTCTAAAGATACTAATTCACGGAGCCGCATTATTTAATTTTCACTAATTCTGTGCAACCTAACGTAAAGTAACTCGACAATATTCTTTCCATAATCACTTCTAGACTTTCATCAAAACACTGAAACTACTTTTCAAGCCTTGACATAGCAGGTTTCTTCACTTAACTTGCGTATGCCCAGAAAAGCATGGTCCAGTGATGGCCAAATTTGAGATTTCTAAAAATTGCGATTTATGGCGACCGTCAGATACCCTGAAAAGAATTCTCCAAACACCTTTAACTGCACCCACAGTCCTTGTTGACTTGAGTCAGCACACTAGACTTGCTACTTTTGTTTCCTTGATGAAAGTGCAGGAGTTGGAACTAGATAAACTGCTTCTCAATGGACTACTCCTTTCCCATACGGTACTTTATAAGGAAGTAGACGCCTGACCTGTGGGTCAGAGACCTTTGATAACTTTGAAAAGCTCCCAATGACTACAGAGCGCATTTTATACTTGTTTTAGGGAGACAAGCAAATCAGCGTCTTGTGTTCTTGCAACACTTTTATTTTTCCCAAAACATTTGCATACCAATGTTTACTGTTTAAGAACTTAGTTGGAGGCGTTGTATTTATTCAGCGCTTTAAATGATTTTAAAACGTGCATAGATATATACCAGCATTAATGTGTATTCGCGGTTTTATATGAACCAAGGTGAACAGTTTGCGCCTGACTAAATTGACCATGAAAATTACTACCAATTACATAAATTTAGTTAGTTATAAAAATACCTCTGCATATACAACGTTGAGAGAGAAATTTTGTTCTGAATGGGTTGCTGCAAAATTTTCAACAGTCTACCAGGACTGAAACATTCAATATATCTCCGTTTCAAGTCCATAATACTAAATTTAAAATACTCTAACTCCAACCATTCACTGAAAAATGGATAATATGCATTGGTGCATATATTTACTTTATGATATACGATGATAAGCACCATTTTATGCAACGCATACGCAAATATTAAATAATCCAAAAATACGTCATTATTTGTTTTGGAAAGTTTTTGAGTCTTTACACGTTTTCTCATCAGGGATAGCGGCAAAATATAATAAACACAATTCTCTAGACGGCATACGAAACTATTTCCAAAAGATTTTCACAAAGATGTTAAACTTGGTGATAAACTTTCCCAGTCAGCTGCTTTTTTAGACATAAAGCTCTCATTACGATCGCGATCTATTCACCTCTCGGGCTTTGCTACATTTTCCCGAACGAACTCACAGTTATCGTGTTAAGTCTGCCATAGGGAACCTATTCAATACACGGAAGTTTTTCATAGTTGTAGTTCAAAAACGTTCTTCTATTCACCAACATTCGGTTGAAGCACCTCAAAGATTGATTTTTAAAACACAGTAAAAAGAGCGGATCAGAGTTGTTCGTTACTTGATTCACGCCAGTTATATATGAAAGTGTGAATTGTTTGTAACCGAGTACTTCGTGAAAAACTTTGCGGCCTCTGTGTGATTCGAACCCACGCAGCAAGGGGAAGGCTTTGGTTCAGCCGACACTAGTCAACTGGGCTATGAGGCCCCACTGGAAGCAATTAGCTTAATCACACTGACGGCTCCCGGTGAGGCCTTGTAGCTCATTTGGCTGGAGCGTTTGCTGTACTAAAGCCTTCTCCTTGCTGCGCGTGTTCAAATCCCACCGTGGCCACCGAGATTTTCAAATGTTGGTCAGACGAAGTATTCAAATCTTCCAAAATCCTCTAGTAATTAAGATGTTCCCATTAGGGGTTTACCGGCGGCGGACACTCTCACAAATTATTATTAACGCTATTGACGGCAATTCCATGTGCTTTGGCTTTCAAAAGCTGTCCATGAAGTTAAACCAGCTCAATGATGAGATAAGACAAATAAAAACTGCGTTAAAAGGCAACTCTAATGGAGTAGATGTCACACAGGTGTCCACTGAGCGACTTACTAGAAGCAAAACTATTGATACTCGAATAAAGGGCACCCCAACAACCTCGGCTGTAGCTATGACTATCGAACAAATAGTAAAGATGGAGCAGGACAAAAAAGGTTCACCTAAAAACACAAAAACCATTCAAAAACGCAAATCTGACATTAAGAAGGAAAACGTTAATGGACAACCGACTTCGAGAGATGCCTAAAAAAACTCGAACAAGGAGCTTTGAATATTGCCTCGTCCACAGGAAATACTGCGATCCACGCAACAAGCACAAGAAGAGGCATTGATTACCCAACCGGAACTACCACCTGTGATTCAACATCGTCGAAGCCGTGGATTTCGCCGAAATAAAAAAACCGGAACAGAGCCAACATATAGCCAAGCAGCATCCGCTCTGTCATCACCAGTGCTCAGCGTGAAAGCTTCCCACCAGATAGTGGACGACAGCGGCTTAGACACACAAAAAAAGCCACGACAGGAAAAAGGCTTTATATTACAGGGACTACGTGAATCAACAGCTACAACTCCCGTTGACCGATATTGCGAAGACATGAACCACTTTCATGAACTTCTGAACAACATGCTGGAACCCAATATGTCAATTGAATTGGAAAAAGCCATTCGCCTTGAAAAACGGCCAGAAAGCCAATCTGAATCAACGCGTCCTAGACCAGTAAAAGTTATCTTGGCCAGTAGCCAGGAAGCCAGGCTCATTTTGCCTAGGCACTTTAAGTTAAAAAACTCAAACCCAGGAGCTTTTTCAACGGGACTTCTCACCCATGGAACGGAAAAACTTCGTTAATTTGCTACCAAACTGAGACAATGGCTCAGCGAAGGGAGACAAAATTTTGTTATTTACAACGATCAAGTGATCCATCGTCCATTATTCTCCCCCTGAAGAGGCCCGTTCCGGATGACCACGCAGTCGATTCAGTAAAGGGGGGCTCGCGCACGACCGTAAGCACTTCCCGGGCAAACAGAAAACTTAGATCGATGTACACCAATGCACAGAGTATGTTATCGAAGCTCGACGAGCTGAGGATTTATGTCTGTGAACTATCTCCTGATATAATTTCCCTAACAAAAACCTGTTTATCCCAACACGTGGACGACCGGTAGGTAGCTACGCCTGGCTAGCAACTGTTCTGAAAAGACAAAAAGGGCGTCAAAGAGAAGGCGTACTCACATATGTAAAAAGTGAAATTACAGTTTTAAACAAAGCGGATAAACTGGCGTCTACTTCCAAGGTGACATGGCTATCTATAAAAGTGTCACGTTCATCCAGTCTATATTTCCTGACACTACCGTCTACCGAGAAGAAACCCAGTAGCCGATGCTTTTCTGCTAGAGGAACTTGAAAAGATTGCTACACCGTCAGATATTCTGATCATGGGTAACTTTAATGTGCCTCACATCGACTGGAGCTCGACCTACGCACATAGCTCTGATCTAGCCTTTGACGATTGCCTTTTGAGCACGACGCTAAAGCTACTTCTCACGTAGCTTGTCACTTTTCCAACAAGGGTGCGCGAAGGACAACAGGCCAATTGTCTGTACCTCGTTCTCGCGAAGTCGCAGGACAGCATCGACGAATTGTGTTGTCTACCACCGCTAGGTAAAAGTGACTACGTTGTACTGCGATGGGAGTACTCACTATTTTCAATGCCAGAAAGACCCACAACCGTCAGAAGGAATATATGGCGAGGCAATTTCGATGGAATGATGGCTGGACTCACGCGCACTCAGTGGGAACCTTAGTTGTTTGGAAAAAATAACCGAGGACTGGGGAACGTTCCGGGACATACTGCACAGGTTCATCGAAAATCACTGTCCGATTTTGAGAAAGGGCTTGACCAACAGACCGCGATGGCTGACGCGATCCCTAAAAATCGAAGTTAACATAAAGCGGAGATTGTGGAAAAATCGCTAACGGATGGGACTCCTGCATTTCTAAATGCGTACAAAACTCAGAGAAAGGGCCTTATTGTTATAACACGACGGGATTTTGAAGTGAACTTGCTGAACCGGGTCACCATGAACCCGAAATTATTTTACGGTTACCTCAGACAGAGAACACGGAACAAAGATCCGATACCCCTGCTGAGGACCACCGAGGGTATATACCTTACCGAAGACGGAGTGAAGGTTTATCATTTTTTGGAATATTTCCGGTCAGTTTTCACAAAGGAAAACGAGATACGATTACCCTGCCAATGTCTTCGAATTGGATACAATAGTCGAGACTGTTCAATTCACCGAGGCAATTGTCCTCGAGGAACTGTTAGGGGTAAAGGAATCTAAGTCACCTTGTCCCGATGAAGTACCGGCTAAGATGTTGAAAGAGGTCACCAGAGATTTGGCAAAACTACTCTCTACGCTTTTCTAAACATCCTTCTAGACCGGAGGTCTACCAGCCGATTGGAACTCCGCATGGATTACGCCGCTCTATAAAGTTGGAAGCCGGGTCTCCGCAAACAATTATAGAACGGTCAGCCTTACTGCAATTTGCTGCAAATCATGGAAAAAATAATTAAGCAACAACTAATGCAGTTCTAGAACATAACCATCTGCTTTCCGAGGTTCAGCATGGTTTTCGTAGCGGTAGGTCCTGCGTCACAAATTTGCTCTATTGTTTCGAACGTTGGACTGAGGCGGTCGATAGAGGAAATACGGTGCACGCAGTCTATATCGAATTCAAAAAGGCTTTTGATAGCGTGCCGCACCACCGCCTTCTTTATAAACTAAACCACATAGGATTAAGAGGTTGACTTCTGACATAGATAGAAAACTTCCTAATCGGCCGCTCGCAAACTGTTCATATCAGCGACAAACAGTCGGCCAAGGTTGAGGTTTAGAGTGGTGTTCCCCAAGGTTCTGTTCTTGGCCCTATTTTGTTCATTGTCTACATCAACGATTGCGCTAGCGAACTGGACTGTCATATTGCTATGTTTGCCGATGATCTAAAACTTTGTCGCGTTATTCAAACTACGGGTGACGAAGAGAACTTGCAGACAAACTTAAATCGGCTCCAAAAATGGTCAAATTACCAGCTCTTGCCATTAAATGAGAGCAAGTGCAATATCATACGAGTCGGGAAAAGCAATCCTTCGAATCGTACGTTTTACCGACTAAATGACATAATATTGAAATAAGTGGACGCCCAAAATGACCTGGGAGTCCGCATCACGCCCTCGCTTAAACACTCCCTACATTGCGCAAAGTAAGCGAAGTCAGTGATGTAGATTCTGTACCTCGTCAAACGAGCTTTTTCAGCCTTCAATGCCAACTGCTTCACCAAAGTCTTCGGAAACTTCGTGCAGCCACAGTTTTAATCCGCTATCCAAGCTTGGAGAACCTGGGTGGCGAAGAACATCAACATCCTCGAAAAGGTCCAAAGGTGAGCAACCGAACTTGTCCATGGACAGGGCTCACAGCCTTATGAAACATGGCTGTCTAATCTTAATCTCTTTCCCTTGCGCTATAAGCAGCTTCGGGGGGACCTGATACTCACATTCAGCGTATTACACGTTCAGGACTGCTGTCTTGTCCTAGGTGATTTCTAAGAGTTAGCAACAACAACAAACTTCGGAGGTCATTTTCTCAAATTACTTGAGACTTGGGCTAGGCTAGACATTCGGAAGTACTTTTTCTTCAAAAGGGTGGTCGAAGTCTGGAATAATCTTCCTCTGGATGTTGTTATGTTGGAATCCCTAGAGGTTTTTAAGCGAAAGTTGGATCATTATAACGGTGAGTGCTACAACACGACTTCAAAGCTGCAAGGGCAACTTCAGAAAATAATCATTTATAATACTACTTGATATTTTTGAGTAACATTTCTTTATACATTATAATTGCATCCGAGGGCTCACGCTTTCTCCCATCATTCTCATGAGGAGGTACCCGAGGTCTTCCCTGCTTAACTATCTACACACCCTGGTGACACCGTAAGCGTTTGCATCAGCTTAAAGTGGTGGCCGTAGTCCATCCGTTCTCTGAACGTTCTCCCTTGGTTGAACCGCAACGGACCGATGACGATCTTGGCGGATATTTCTGCCTTTGAAAGCACTCAGTAGACTCTGTAATCGGCAAGGGAGTGTCTGGCTGCAGCTTCCACACTTTGGTGAGGATCCAGGTGACCTCCGTGATGCCCCGCTCCCCGTTGGACACCCCTCCCAAGGGTTTCAGTTTTTTTCTCATAAAAATCGCAGGGATTATTTTTCACTATATGATATTTTTCAACTATGTTCCACCCCGTTGGTTCATCCCAATTGGTCTCGCCAAAAAACCGAGATAATATTTTTTGAAACGATAAAACGCATGTAAAAATAGGGAATTAAAAGGTTTTTCACCTACGTCTCCCTCAAATATACTGATACTGATACTAAACTCGAAAATTTTTGTTGACCGGCGTATGCCTTCGGTAGAGCACAAGTTGTTTTAAGATGA
The DNA here is from genome assembly GCA_017591395.1 of Schistocephalus solidus. Lineage (NCBI taxonomy): Eukaryota > Metazoa > Platyhelminthes > Cestoda > Diphyllobothriidea > Diphyllobothriidae > Schistocephalus > Schistocephalus solidus. Next base: position 233,298 of record WEDG01006782.1, on the reverse strand, counting down.
CTAACCACGCATACTCCAAAACTTCAGTCAGCTTATATACGCCGCATATATTAAATACTTAAAAAATATGATAAGAACGCGAAAAAATACAATTAAATGTGAGCTATTTATTGCTTTTTTGACCGTGCAATACGTTAGAGTCCATTTTGTCGCCAGAATACATTTCCCACCTCATCACCAGGTTTTTCAAAATTATTTTGAAAAATGCATAAAAACTATGCCTACCTGAAGGCTTGGAATACAACGAAACTGTTTTTTCTTTAACTGATATTTTCAGTAAAATCCATGGACCTTACAGAAAATTTGAATCATTAATAAATGGTATGCAATCATGTCAGGCTGATATTTTCACAAATTAAATAAATAAATTTTCCACTCAAGTGCAAGAGAAATAAATACAAGTATTTTAAGAATAAAGGACACAGAGTGGTCAAAGTATTTGCAGAATCCATCTGCTATGTACAAATAATAGCAGCTTCCGAATGTATTCGCAGCTGCTCGAACTTGACGTGAGTGTACATTAGTCTGTCAGATACATGGCACTGATGACCGCGATTTCATCTTCACTTTTGGTGACTGGTGGGATAATTACTTTGGCAATTTCACTTATTAATGGTGTCCCCTAACGCACTGGTCATCTTTCGTTCCCCACGTGAATACTTACGCCACCCAGCCGTAGTCTGACCTTTGAATAAAGAAAGAGAAATCACTGCGTTTGGGACTGAATTATGGACCGGGAATCCCATCTCAGATAAATCACAAATCACGCCGTTTTCATCCTTCACTAGTATTTTGATTTCCAAACTCAGATGTGAGGCAGGATTCTGATGCTTGGACCGCGATGCATGCTCGACCGTTTACATCTAACGCGAGTTTCTCTTTTATCGATATTGTTGCTGCGCATGTAAATGTATCAGGTCTGACAAATTACTTCAGATACTAATTGCTCTTGCAATATATCTTTCAGCCTCATAAACTGGCACTGATCTGTTTGCAATACCAGCTCCGGATTGCGTGAGCAGGCGGCTGACGGGCTGCAAGATGTCTTTAACATGAGGAAAGTTCGCTAAAATTTGGATCAGATGCACAAATAAGGCGAGAGGTTTCCATACGCGGGAAATAACCAACTCGTCCGCAGCGCAAAACGGTGGAAAAATCGGAAAAAAGTACCATAAAATCAGATTTTACTATAGCGGTTTTCGTTTCTACAAAGGCTTTTTTCAATCGGCTGTAATTTCCTTCGTATTTGCTGAAGTAGCAAACGAAAGGTGAGATTTTCTACGTTTCCCTCTCAATTTAGAGTTAGGCTTTTAATCAATCTCATTACTAATCGGTACACTTCGGACATAATCTTAGTTGCGTTTCCATCAGGTCTCGCCACTAAACGAGTCGAACTATTAGGCAGACTTTATACCGGGTGACAGTTTATTAATTTGCAAATGATTTAAAAAAAGTATTGGGTTCATCGACATGACTGTTGTTGGATTGTCTGCCTTACTGATGGGGAAACTCGGTTATTATTATGTCTGGAAAAATTATTTCCCGCCACGGCGACCAAAAATAGAATTAGTCAGTTCTGGCTATGTCCACAGCGTTCGTTTTCCGCACTGCAACCATAGACTTGACAAACCTGAAGCGTATTTTGCGAAAGATACGTCTTGTTTTTTCGTAAAAAGTAATTTATCGGTAATAGGAAGCAAGTGCCGAACGCTAATAGAAAAATTTAAAGTGGAACTGCAAAAAATGCAAATTCATCTGTTTATCAATTGTGAACAAAAAGCTTGTTTATACAAGATAAAACTGAGTTTAAATGAGTCAATGTAAATAGTTAATTGTCACTAAGGGCATAAACTTTTAAGAAATCCAAAAAGTTTAACTTGGATTACTATTAAAAATAATCATTATATTGCAAACGAAAGCAAATTCACGGATCAGGGTCAGCTTGACTGACTTACTTAGTAAGGGTTATATCTAGCGTAAAGTTGCATATATTGCGAAATATTTTATATACCTTCCAATAAAATGTTCTAACCGAAAGATATGGAAACTTAACGTTTAGACGAACTTTTTAAATTAAGAATTTGATTTGTCTGAACGCTTCTCGCCTTCTTCCTCCTGGCAGCCAAAACAAAATTCTAGTTCTCTATTTTAAGTATCCTTCATGAATTATGAATGATTATTATTGCATAACATTTCACGTGACAAACACAAATGCAGAAGGAGCAGTGGTAAGTATACTCATTTACCATTCCTGCTATCTGAAAACATTGTTTACAGGCAAATGTACTTCTTAATTGCCATCAGATAAGTGTTGTTGCGCGTAGTTCCTCTAAGATGAGACTGATTGTAGTTCATGGGGGTAAATATTTTGGGACGATGCCAAATTTGGTTCCAAACAAACGCAGCAAAATAAAATTACCCTGTTAATAAGACACAAAATAAGCTGATTTACGATTTTAGAACACATTCAAAACTGCACTATGTCTGAAGTCCGATAAACTTTATTGCTAATCTAGACGTTAGTATACTTGTCGCTATCACTAGTGAACAAGATTATTGGGGCTGGTTGATCTACTTTCTAATAAATTATTGTTTATTACATTGCTTTTCAGTTCCACTTTTGAAGTAAAACATTTATTTGGTCAAAATTACATTTCTTGGACAAGTCTAACGTGCTGGACTTTTAAACGCCGGAGGTACGTTTTACTGTATTTTACTCTTCAAATAATCGAGTTGCTTTAACGAAACTTTGACATTCCTTGCACTTACAGGAGTTGGATGTATTTTTCCATTTAGTTCACCCAGTCAAAATCGATTTTAATTTGCCTCGGCTATCGCTGACATTCCGACTGATAAATTAGTGGAAGCAGCCTGAAGTATTCATCAAAGTCTGTTTAAATATGCTTTCCAAAAGATATATTGCTCAAGAGCGGATCCGATTCCAATTAACTTTACAAACTAGGTGCAGATCAATTCGTGCAAAGCATAGTTAACAACTGGCGTCGAGTGCTTTGTAAATTGCCTGTGGACGTCGCGCTCACAAATTACTGAACAGTATATACTCATTTGTCAAGTATTTCGTTTCGATGTACTAATTCAATCATATCATATCGTATCATAAAACAATTTAAAAAACATTATTTGCATTCCATACAGAAGAAAATATTTTTTTGTGCATTTTTATACTGCAGCTACTGATCTTCGTAGGCCAGGAATTTTTCTAATTCTCGAGTAACTATGACTATGACCAAGTCTTAACTTATTTCTTAAATCTCCAAACTAGATTTATGTAAGTTTGGCAACACAGCAGTTTACGACACGCACAGAAACGCAATATAACCTACGATTACTGAAGAAAAAATAATATTCGTGCATGTTGGAAAGCTTCCCTACTGCGCTGGGGGTCTGCGCTGGGGGGTCTGCGCTGGGGGGTCTGCTATCGTCGCTCGAGTCAGCGTGGTGTGAGCGGACGATGGAGCCAATCAGTGAAGGGTTAGTCACCGATCCGCGCACACTGTCGCCATGCCAGGGAGCTGAGTCACGCGTGGCTCAGACTTCCAACCGAGACGGGGTGGGGGGGGTTCTGAGTAAACCAAAAGCGATATGGGTCAACGAATGGTCCTGCGACCACGACGGTAGAGTGCACTGAGACCCCAAGAACGACGTGCTCAAAGTTTTATAATTTTATTATCCGTGGATGTGCTAATTCCACTTAATGTAGAGTGTGATTTGCATAAGAAAAGTTGAGAACCCGGAGGACCCACTTTACCTTAACCTTAGCAAGACTGGAAAACGAATAAACATAAATGAATACTTTAAAAATCAGAATAGAAATAGGCGTTCACTGGATGAGAACTCTTTACTGCCTGTTCCAAGTAGTTAACTTGGTTACTCAGCTTTATACACCAGAGTGTCTTCTGCATAAGGCACGCGCGATGACTAATTCACTGATGCCGGTGGGGGAGGAGTGCTGTATTCATTTTGTGAAGCCCTCGGCCCCCGCCTTATGCACTGGGCCTCGTCGCTTTTGTCTCTGGAAACCTGAGTCGTGTTCACTGAATAGTAAATGATGTCACTCAAGGCGCCGCCACCATTATTGACGTCTGGGGATTGTCAGTGGCTTTACCCTGTTTTCTTTGTCCTTGATGGATCACCACCTTAAATGGTGGCTGTTGAAGGACGGGTTTTGTCATCCCCAAAAACAGAATCCACTAATATGGTTGACGAGTCAACTATTATCATTCCTTTATTGATTTTGGTCAGCGCTCGGAGATGCATGAGCTTCCGTGTGTGCCTATTTTTCAATCAGGGGGTCTTGGTACGCATTCAGTACACATTCAGTATGTTTGTCAGTCATACTCCTACGAGCGTCTCAACGAAATTGGGGGGAATGCGAGTAAGAACGATTCAAAGTTAAATTTGTGGGGGTTATGACAGTTTAACATTCTCTGGGGTCACCATGGAGTAAAAATCCGCAGTGCTCGAAGGAAATAAGGTGCCTATGCATAAATGAACAGTTTTATAGGTCAGCCAAAGAGTGATCTAATCCTCCATCAGAACTCTAAGTCGGCCAGCATAACACAATAAGGGGGAAAAGCGATTTCTACTAACCAGACACATGTCCGCCTAGTTGATCATACATCCTTCAAATGTTCAAGGAAATAGTTGAACACCAGTTTCTTCTCTGACACTTAGCACATCGCGAAAAGACTGGGTCCCTAAGCACAACGAAGTGACAATCATTCATCTGTACGGAGTGCCGGACAGAAAATCGTTGGCCTTTGATATCTGATACGAGGCTGATTAAACAGTTTTGTGCAATTTTACTCATGCACCCTAGTAAATTGCATCGAAAACGGTACAAATGGAAAAGCGACAAGAAGACAATTACGTCTCATTATGGAACAAGATACGAAACTTTCGTATTACGCTCAAGACTTTGTATACGGTGCTCATAAGCAGTTACTGTGCGACGAGGAATCCGTAATTGCAAAGAGTTGCCTGATAGACAGTAAAAAGGTAGATCGACCATTTGTGGCATATTATTCGAGGTCGGCAGTCATACATTTGTCACACCCTCGTAAATTGCATCGAAAACGGTAAAAATGGAAAAGCGACGAGAAGACAATTACGTCTCATTATGGAACAAGATACGAAACTTTCGTATTACGCTCAAGACTTTGTATACGGTGCTCGTAAGCAGTTGCACAGCGACGAGGAATCCGTAATTGCAAAGAGTTGCCTATTAGACAGTAAAAGGTAGATCGACCATTTTTGGCATATTATTCGAGGTCGGCAGTCATACATTTGTCACACCCTCGTAAATTGCATCGAAAACGGTAAAAATGGAAAAGCGACGAGAAGATAATTACGTCTCATTATGGAACAAGATAAGAAACTTTCGTATTACGCTCAAGACTTTGTATACGGTGCTCATAAGCAGTTGCACAGCGACGAGGAATCCGTAATTGCAAAGAGTTGCCTATTAGACAGTAAAAGGTAGATCGACCATTTTTGGCATATTATTCGAGGTCGGCAGTCCTACACCACCCTCAGGGTTTCAATAACCGAGGAGTGGGGGTGGCGGCGGGAGTTTCGCAATCGAAAGGTTTGGGCATAGATCGTTGTATTTGAGGCTTTGGCATTGAGTCTTGTGCCGGTCGTCGTATAGATCATGACAGGAAATAAAAAAAGATCAGGAAAGTATCATTGTGTGATGGGGTTACAGTAGAGTAGATACTCGTTAAGCTGCGCTTTGGTGCTGCAGATTTTCGAACAGCCAGAAGCACTCGCAAATGGAATATTAATGCTGCAGAAGGAATGGGGTTTGGATAACTCGGGGCTTTAAATCTGACTTTTGGGTCACTGGGAGTTGCACGTTTTCCTAGTAGGCCGCCGACCCTCCGCTCCGTCAGGCAAAATCGCGGAAGCCAGAGAAATCAGTGCTCAAACACCGGGTTTTTGATCCTGGTAGGGTTGGCTTGCAATGGTAAATACTCCAGAAACGATCATTCCAGTCACGGTTGTCCTTGTCAGTAACTTTTCTCAACTTTAAACCACTTATCTCACTTTCAAGTCTCATCAGCCTTCGTGCCTCTGACACTTCCAATACGTACTTTCAGTCTACAACCGAAAAATACATTAAAAGTTTAATTTAGATCTTTGGTAAGCAAGGGCGATGGATGGGCAAATATCAAACAATCTGAGGAATAATTGGTTCCGTCGTTTTAGAGCAACGATCTACGCGGCCGTTTCTATGTTTTCTAGGACTATTTTTTTGTTAGGAGCCCTTTGGCTGAAAAATATTTTCTATTTGCTTCCAATGTAAAAAAGTAGATATAAATGTTTTTAGATGTTCCAAGTTGACCAAGTCTTTGTTTCTTATGGCTTTCAGCATTGCACTTGGAAGAAGCCATTTTTATTGACCGCGTACTTGCTTTACTCCACTTAAACATTTACGTATTTTTCAGCCCAACGCAAATTCTCAGAGGAACTGGACGCATCTATAGAGCATACGCAAATGCGACCCTTTTATACTCAAACCTAGTTAAAAAAACCATAAATTTTTTGAGGAACTAAAAATGAAAACTACGCTGTAAATAAGGGCAGTAGCATTTACGGATATATTCTCGTAGCCTATATTTTGACGGAAATGTCTTCCTTATGCCTGCCAGTCATTTATCTGGCAGATTAATGAGTCTATACATTTCTGTATAGACTGCACTTTTTTTATAAAGCAGAATGCTCTGTGCATGACTTTTTTAGTAGAGGGACTCGCATACTAGCTAGCAAGGCAAGATAACCTCCTGAAATGATGGACAGGTGGGTAGATAGTTTCTTTCCGCTTGTTAATCCGAAAAGCCCGAGGTTCTGCTAGTAGCTCCATATAAGTTGCTAAATAGCGTGCTGGTAGATAATCCCACCACAAACAAATTGAAAATACAGGAACTTCGCGGGATGGAGATTTGAACAGAATCGGCTACCTTATTCCGACCGATATTACTGAAAGACTGCGTCCGGGTTTATTATGACCAAGTTTTCGTAATATGAACAAGGAGTTAACGGACCAATTAATGCTGTACTTGAGGGAAATCTATCCGCGGGATAACTGACGCCTAATCGTTCTAGAAAAGGTTTAATCTTCCCTTTCCAGTACTTCATAACAAACTCAAGTTTCGAAATAAGGGTAAGCAATTACATACTATTAAATGATCGTGCAGAATTCCAAACCCATTAGGAGGTGTCTAAGTCCGAAAGTGCACATTTAAACATTCAATTGGGTTTCTTAGTTAAATTAGAATCATACTAACAGAGATTTAATTTACGTTGACGTTGCCACTGAATCCCTTGGGCAATGTACGTTAAGAGTTTCGCTACACTTTCCCCAAACTTGGGAATGTCCTGATGAAAGTAAAGGCCGATGGTGAAACTAATGTTGTATATTACTTTTGAGGCAGCTATATTTATTTCGTTAAAATTAGCAAAACAAGAGGCAGATTCACCGCAGATTCGCGTAAGTCCCAGTTTTGTCAATGCGTTTCACTCTTAGTAAGTAACTTTGATTTTCTAAGATAAACATGTTTTAAACTTTAGCTCTGAAAACTTCATGCTTCTAGCCTTCATATTTCCACAGCCGATTTTACCGTTGACACTAAGTAACCGCTAGGGATTAAGCTAGAAGAAGTTGCCAAAAAAGTATTGCTCTGCTCCGTCAATGGTTACATTGTAATTTTAAAATGACTTCTCTTCGGCTTTATTAAATTTGATAGAATGAGCATATAATGCATGCTGTTGCAATGATTTAATGTATAAATAAAATTGGATGGAAGTTATGGTGACAACCTATTCAATGCCTTACTGCGGTTCTACCCAGTTTTTTATGCAGCATAATCTACTAGGTCCTTTGCCTGAAAGCACATAAGCGAAGGTTTTGATTATTACGCAGACTTGCACTGTAAATTAACTTCTCCTTGGGACTCTCAAACAAACTGATAGTCTTCTCGTTCAGTTTCAGCTGGTAAAGTAGTTGAAAGAAACCTCTAACCTTCATTACACCAAAGCCACGCTCCTTAATAATTCTGAATTTACAGACTGCTCTTCTTTCTACCTAAGTTAATTTTGGCATGATTAGACATTTTTGGCAGAGTGTACGAGAGAAGTGAGTACCATTTTTAGTCTCATCAAACCAGCAGACTGCCGTTGCAGTATTGGTTTTAGTTTACCAAATGTATTGGTCCCAGAACTGGTTAGAGTAGTGACCTTTTTGAACATCACTAATATGCATTTTCGGCACCATATCTATCAGAAGCAAGTATTTTTCCTGATCTTTTTTTAAAAAATGCGTCTCCGAATATTATTTAGGTAGTACATCAGGTGAATATGTCACTCGTGTAGATGAGGATTTTTGCGAAGCAGCACGCCCATGTATGTATGAAAGTATCTTAAAAAAGCAGACGCGATGCTATTTAAACATACTTTTAAGAAAATATTTACTTCCTTTTCAAGTATATAGCACCCATGATATTCATCCTAGTAGCACCTTCGTAAGGTTACATTTCATGAATGGCTATTCATGTTATTCAAGTTACTAACCTGACGTCATTTTTCATTTATTAATATTTAAATCTATAGGTTTTCTGACGCCATTTCTCATACTTCTGAAACTAGCAAAAAATGGATTTTACTACAACTTAAAAATCAAGCAGGTTCTCAGATGCAACGGAAAACTAATGCAAAATCCCCTGAAACCGATAAAATGTGAGGTGCAGATTAAAAAAGCAGACAGTTTTACAAGTGTCACAAAGTCAGACCATTCTACTGACTGCATTCTAGAACAATGGTTTGAAGTGTCGAACTATGAATACCTTTAGGTTCTCAACCAATAATGCGTTCACAAAATGCAGTTGCTGACATATAACAGAAGACATTATAGGATTTATAATAGAGCATGTTTAGTTTACTTATATTTATTTTAAACGGCACAGCCCATACATGTGAGCAGTAGACACGATCTCGGGAACATGTGTTTTCTTCGCCTTAAGTTTTGAATTCATGTTCGAACCCATCTCTGATGCATCAGAGACGGCATTCATGCACAAGGGGTTGCAAAGGGGTTAAGTAGAAATATCTCATGCAGACGAGGTAGAGCGATTCTGTGCAAAACAAAATCTGACTATAAAGTAAATCTCTGTTGCAATGATTCTTCAGTGCGCAACGCAATTTTCGAGCTGCTTATATTATAAAAAAATCTTTATTTTAATTTTCCAATCAGGCAAAGTTATACTAGTTTCCTCTACAGTGTGTATATTACCTCATAAAATGTAAATAGAAATTCTGAAATGGCTTTTTGATTCAAAACGGTAGCATAAAATCAAAATATTTAAGTAACGTCCGAATGCAGGCTTGTAAATGAACATTTTCAGGCTGGGTGCAAAACCTAAGCTATGTAAACGATAACTAGTTATGTGAGATGAATTTTTCCCACTGATTGTAGATGCCCTTATAAATTCAAATATATTTTATAGAAAACCGGCATAATAAAATGTTCTTTCGTGAACTCATTTGATAGCCAATTTAGTCTTCTTTATATGTTATACTTAAAAAAGGGCATCTTTTGGTTTTAAAACTTGTTTCAATTCCTGAATAATTCTGAACCCAGTCCGAAGTTATATTTGCCTTTAGGGTTTCCAAACTACATGGTTGATACATTTTGTGTAAGAAAAATCACACCCTTCTCTATTTTATTACGAAGGTGTCCTATAGTACTCATAATATTTTGCTTTTTATTTTTTTGATGTGCAATATCAATAAATGGACTCATACGATACTTTGTGGGTGAAAATTTAATGACCCTGAAAAATCTCATAGCAAGAAACTTGTAACAGGAAAAAATACCCTTGCTTCGAGTATAAAATTTGATGAAGACGCAATGTGCTACTAACTGAGTGCAAGAAAGAATATTTTTGTGCATCTGTTCTGTAAAGTACATTTGAATTTATAAGGACACCGAAAATCAGTGGGAAAAATTCATAAGTTGTCATTTTTGTAGAGCGTAGGTTTTGCAGGCGACCGAACGAAGCTCGTTCGAAAGCCGACATGCTGATACGACTAAAATACTTTGGAATTATGCTAGAGGCTAATTAATATAACAACCCCATTTTCAAATAACGGTTTACATTTCATGAAATAACAAATCTAGTGTATTCGGGAAAACGCATTGAAGCAATTGTCTTTGGGAGACTACGTTGGTTAACCTACTCTTCAAGAGGGCAAGTGTCCTAAATGGAAATGGAAATTGGAAATGGAAAGTAAACCCGGTACGATTATTTGCATCCGTAAATCGATTCTCTTGTGGACACATAGTTTAACAATGGAGTTCCATAACAAGTTTACCATCTTTCGTGATGTTTTTCTTATACTTTCGCATTATTATGTGCCATTTGCAGTCAAAAATACCCGCACAGTTTTTAAATTACAACACTAACAGCTGAGCATAACAGAAAAATCACATTTTTCAGGTTCTTCGTCTGTGTACTCTGTCCTACTTTTGACTGTCCATAAAGTACCATAAAAATAGTTAACCGTAAATGAAAGATTGATTATACATGGCCAGCGTTGTTTGTTAAGGTTATTCGGAAATTTTTACCAGACAGGCTTCACTCGCTCTAACTACAAACAGAGAAAATGCTTTTCGAGGCCCAAGTGTGTATCCGCCTACACCCTCCCTTGTTGATATACGACACGCTTTTAATTGGTTCAGAATGACAGAATCCGTTAAAGTGTGTCCTTTTATCTAACTTGCACTTACTCCACTCCATTTGTCCCTTGGCATTCTCTCGATCAAGAAAAAATGCCGGAAAAGACAAGGCAGGTTTCTTTTTGAAACATTTAGATTGACGTTCTGGTGCAAAGTAGAACTTTCACATGCTGTACTGAAAGTATGCTGGGTCACTAGAGTCCCATACCAAGTGGCTTGCTTTTGAAATTTCAGCCATATTCTCTGGGACAGTGAAAATACCACATTGGTTGGAATTTCCGAAAATAAGAAACAGTATTCTAAATTTTCCCGTAGTTACCAACTTAATTCAAGTTTATCGCTGTAAAATCGCAGCGCTCTATAAGTAGCTGGTTCGGTCGACGATAAAGTGTCATTAAATCAGACTTTACGCCAAGAATGTTTTTCTCCAAAAACGTTTTTCCGCTCGGCTTTCCTTTCGCTTTGGGCTTGCTAAAGTAGCAAACTAAATTTACAAGTCTTCATTTTAAATGTTATAATTAATTATACTGTCACGTTTTCTACGTTTGCGTATCAAGTTAGAGTTAGACTTGAACTCAATCTCTTCATTAATTGATATGCTGCACATACTATTTGCATTTGTGTATCATCAGATCGTGCCATTAAAGGTCCAGAACTAATAGGTTGTCGCTTGATTTGCTTGAGTCGCCGACGTAGAAATTTGTTGAGGTCTAGAGAAGTGATTTTTTCCTTTAGATTACTCCACATAACGAAGATGGAAATATGATTAATTAATTAATTCTGACCCAGTCGACAACATCCATTAGACGCAGTGCAACCACGGGCCTATAAGACCTTCGCGTTGAATAGATTTAGAGGGAAAAACGGAGCAGCCACATTTTGTCCCCTAGTTAAGATCAATTGCCTGTGGTCTGATTGTCTTTTCTTTTTGTACCTGGTAAGGTAACTTGAACAATTTAACTTCCATAAAATAGCTATGTACTCGATGTTAATAATTGCAGTTTTGGAGGCCGTAAACAACATGTACTTATGAAGCACTCACTATTCTCGGGACTTACATCTTCGCGTGGTGTTGACTTTCAAACCTTACTCCAATCTAACTCAAAATAAGTTATGCATCTAACCTACAACCAATTTTTTTCCGTAACAGGAATGCCAACTAAAACACCATTCTGACCTTCACTTTTCGCGATAATAAAATATGAATTATTACTTATTCTGCTGCAAAATTCCGCTTAACTGCTCTCGGTGGCTTTAGGGAAGAACCAGTTGACAGTACCTGTGACCACAAATGTGTGCACGCATGACTGGATAATTTGCCATCAAAAAGCACTTGAACACCGCTTACGATCTAACTAGAGCAGACTGCAGAAAAGATCCAGTATACGTGTTATGTCTCGTTCCACTGACGATTCCTTTTTTATGGGAAGAGAGTAGACGAATCCTAATTTTTGGAATGTCCTAAATTTACCGAGTAGGTTTGGACTGCATTGCGTCTGCACAAGGCTTGGATGGTAAAAAAACTGTTATAGAATGTGTTACTGTCAGTACATTACCTAAACGGAACGCGCGGTCAGTCCAATGTGTGTTTTGTGTGGAGTGGCTGACTGGCGGACTGAGAGTCAGGCTGCAACGGCTCCTTCTTAATGCGGCCTTTATAGCACTCCCACTCCGTGGGATCTGAGCCAAGTGTGGTGGTACACCCAGGAGCGGCTCCGGCCGCACCAGCCACCTGCGCCCTCTTCCATCTCCGGTCTTCTTGACTCTGTCGTGACACCGGGCTCAGGTGGGGGAGGAGGAGAGAGTGTGGTAGCTGCAGCGCAAGGCTACTATCACTTAAAACTAATTCACGCGCAAGTCACCGTCCCTGCACCACCTGGTGTGGATCATACGGTGGACCTCGTCGAAATCGACGGTCGAACTGTCACATAACCTAAATCAAAAGTGGCCTTCAGCACGGTAAAAAAAATTAAATCAACTATGGAGCATTTTATTGCTCTGTTGCGTAATAGACTTAAGTAAGTATCCGTCCATATAAGGGTTATGACACGCAAAATGAGCGCTAAAACATCCTGGCAGAAAGTTTTGTGTATATTTTGGTTAGAGGAGGATGAAGGCAGGGTTGTGATAGTGCTGCTAGAGGTGAGAAAGGACAGAAGAACCACAATCTTGTCCTGCACACAATAGCTGGTCTGATAACCTCCCCCCCGTCCACAGTGAAAACTGATTTCTAATTTACCTTTTTTCTCCCTTCTTCCCTGCATATGCCTTGCCCGATGGTGGCGCTCAGCCCACATTCTACACTCATCGGCTTATGACACAGCCTGAAGACTCAATGGCCTATTGTAATCTACAGCGTCAACCGAAAAAATGTGACGGCACATACCTAGGGGGGACGGAAGGAAAGTTGTTACGTTAACTGCCAGAATGCAAACGAGGGTTCAAGAGAAATAAAAGAGAAAAGAGACAGAAAGGCGGAGGAGGGAGGAGGAGGTGGATGGAGAGTATGCGTTCGATTTGGCGGATGCGATTATTTTAGGCAAAGGTGATTCGGGAAACAGGCATCTGTGTTTACCGGGGGCTTGTATGAAACATAAACAGGCATCTCATTCTCTAAGCGTTATTCTCAGATGCAAAAGTAATCTTCTCGAAAGCCTATCACCCCCTGAAAAATAGAAAGAACAACCTCAAACCCACATATAACGAAATGTTTGACCACTTATAAATACTTAAATAGATATGTGCACCGGTATATCTTTGACAACTGGCTGTAGCATTTTTAACTTGGTAACCACTATTCGTCAAAAAATCCGCTTTTAGATACCTAGAGCAGAACTCCAAAGCAAAACGTTAGGTGTATATTTCGTCCTGTAAACAGGATAGCTTAGTGAACGTCAGTGCTAAGTGGTTTTTCATTTTATCAATCGTAACTCAAAGTTTATGAGACCGCCACTCAATGTAAAAGGGTTTAATCAGTTTCCAAAACTGGACGGGTTTGAAACCCGGTTTCTGTAATAATTAATACTGTCTGACGGCGAAATAGAAGCTGGGACTGGCCATCCCAGTTTGCCTTGCCTTTGTCGGTTGCAGTTCCCTAACGAACCGATCTGGAACTTCAAGTGGCCAATAAGAGTTTACTGTTTTTTATACGCACTATACGCACTATATTTTGGCATTTTCTCCAGATGAGCCTTCCCGCCCTACGCTTGCTCTAAACTAGGACAACCAATGTACAGCTGGAAACAGACCCTGACTGCAGCGTAATAAACCCATCATAAAAATACGCAATTATTAAAATGCTATCCCGGATTTTGGAAAAAGAATTCCGCGTATTGGATAAGAACTAACTTCCGGAAACGTAGTGATGAACTTAAACCCGCACTTACGCGTACAAAAAAAATTAAATTAGCAACCGTAGTCAAGGAAATTAGCGATTCCCTCCGGTAACTTCGAACATGGGGTCGCAAGTATGTGTACAAACGATAAAAGCTGATAAAAGCTCGAACGATAAAAACTGAATTCCGCAAGGCATTACTCAAGGGATTTAAGTGTTTGGGCTTGGTTGTGCAGCGTTCGGGAGAGGGACTGTATAAAAATAGAACTTCTAATGCCATATATTTAAAAAAGAAAAATCAATTGTTTACTTAATTATTGACATATTTTGAAAAGTATTTACCCGAGGCCAGATAAATTAGCAGTTTAAAATTAGGCCTGACTTTACGTATAGCCGCGGTTTCTACTTAGTCTTTGTGTACGCACAAAAATCGTGCCATTAGTTACACCATCTCAAGAACATGTGGCTCGAACGTAAACGCATGATTCTAAAAGTTTAATTTTTAGTCGGCTTCCCTTTAACTGTCCATATTTTTGACTAATAAACCACCAGATATAGCTATTTTACTATGTGTAACCTGATTCCATGAAAACATTCAGAATTTTGGTCGGTTACAAACAGGTAAGAAAATGTTTCCAGTCGGCCACTGCACTCAATTTAATCTCAAGGTAGAGCAAATGCAAACTGAAAAGAGAGGTGACATCATCCAAAAACACACTATTCTTTTCAGGACCAGTCGGTGAGTGTGCACCACATAAATGACTGAATGTGAAAAGCATATTGAAAATGCTATAGTCGGACAGAAACCGTATATAAATAGCAATATATACGGCGCTAAGTGCAACGTACGTGGAGTTCTCACAAGCACCAAGGCTCGCGACTTACTGACCTCCGACCACCGCGACTGAGTAACAAAACACGACGATTGGGCTCTTAAATACTATGACAGCGTATGCGATTGTTGTTCGTTTTACTTTTCTTTGTCCCTCTCCTTATTGCCGTTGTTCCAAACGGGCATCTTTATGACGTGAATCTGTAAGACAGTGTACTTTTGACCTTGGAATCGGTCTCACCACACGCCCTCCAGAATGCAAAACAAGGAGCTTAGCTGCGTTTCAGGTACTTTCTTTCATCCAGTGGTGCATATTTTCTCGGCAAACGACTTTAAAGTAAATTTTCCAAACCTCTGCTACACATAAACCTTTACAAAGCACATTCTAGATGGCGGTGCAACCTACAAAGCATTCAGATGTACTTTTATGCCTTAACACATAAATGCGCATGCAGCCATCGTTGTTTCTCTTGTTCCGCTGGCTTTACGTCCAGCCTGATTCCCCCTTCAAAGATATAAATTATGTAAGATTAAGACTAATTAATTAACGGCTCTTGTCCAATTTTAACAAAAGTTGTTTTTTATTCAGAAAAAAACTGTATTGCGTCTTCTACGTTCTTGTTTCTTTTTCAAATACAGTAGATTCCCTAGCTCATGCCATGTCAACCAAAATTCTGAAATGTGTTTTCGTTTCGAATAAATTAATTACGTGAAATTGTCATATTGATCAATATATTTCGGTCACGTTAGAATGCCAGCTTTTGAAAAAGTTTCTTTCTGACCGCCTGCAAATGCATACTCTGTAAAAAAATAGCTATCTATGTAGTGAGCATTTTTCTCATTGATTTTCAATGCCCTTATTCATTTAAATATATTATGCAGAAAACGTGCAAACAATTGTGTCTTGTATTCGTGCGGTAACCAATTACACCTTCAAAGTTGATGTTTGAAGAAAGCGTATCTTGCGGTTTTAACAACATTTTCTAAATTTCTGAATTATTGTGAACCCTGTCGGCTTTTGGACTTCAATTTGAGTTTTCCAAACTACATTCTGTTTAAGAAAAATCACACATTTCTCTACATTATGCGATAGAATTCACATAATTCTCAGAAAATTTTGCAGTTGATGTAGACCACGTTGTACACTTTATAAGCAACATTAATAAATTGACCGATACGATGTATTATGAATGAAAGTGTCATGGTCTAACAAAAATTTCCTAATTAGTAACTATTTAAAACCGAAACATGCTTTCTTCAAGCATAAAATTTGAATAAAGTGTAATTGACTACTGACTGGATACAAGATAGAATATTTTGTTCATGCTTTCGTTATAATATATTTGAAGTAATATGAGCATCGAAAATCCATGAGAAAAATACATACTAGTTAAGTAGCCATTTTGCAGACTATGCCCCTTGCAAGCGGTCAGCAAGAAGCTTGTTCAAAATCCGACATTCTGACGTGACTGAAATATCTTGAGATGATCAGTATGACAGCCCAAATTAATTAATTTGTTCGAATCGAAAGCAAATTTCAAAATTTTGGTTGATACTTCATGAGATACGGAATTTACAGAAGTAAAAAACGAAAGGCAAAACGTTTTTATGTGAGCTTGATAAATAATACCTAGGTTGTCGTTGTAAGACGTGTGTTTGGCGATATTTTCCAACTGCATTGACAGATACGAGCATTCGTTTTCTCATCCGGTTTTTGACCTAGAGTTTTGGGTTTTACTCAACTGAAGATCGTTTGCTGATAACTTGGAGTTGTGATTGAGGCATTTTGGCAGATATTAGATTGATTGGCGATCTTCTTGGGATTTTCCCACAAAACGCTTTAACTACTGCATGTTTAATTGCCATCAAAAGGACTACGATAATAGATTAAATCGTCTTATCAAGTTTTTATGATTGGGGTGCACAACTTGACTGTGGAACACTGAAGGTAGGTTAGCACAAACCCCAGCGACAGAAATGAAGGTGTCTTCTTTCATTGAACTTTTAGCAACACAAAAATCATGAGCATCACAGCGCATCAGTTTGGGCCAGGAGCAATAATACTATATTATAACATCGCATGAAAACTAAGTGCGCATACAGTTAGTTCCCTAAAAGAAGCAAAGTTGTGAAGTTTGCACGGAAACGCTTGTAGTGCAAAATTCATGCACCAAGTATCCCCGCAAGTTATGCTACCTTAAAGAAACGATTGATCTTGAAAATAAGGCATAACTAGGTTTAAAAGTACCATTTATTAGCTAAGAACTTATTTATTTTATCGAAAACCATCAAATCGAAAAAAAGGACTTAATGATAGGCCAACTATATAAGGTTTAATATAACGGACAGCAGAGAAGGAAAATATGATACAAGGACAAAATAAAAAAAACTGATAAAAATACAACATACGAATATTTTATGATTGTCCTTTAGCGTGTAATACTGTTGTAAGTCGGAAGGACATAGAGTCTACTACCTTGTCAATGGTGGTTTGGGCTATACAATCATTAAGTACAAACTCACAATTTTGTTCCATTGAAATGTGCTTCCTTGCCTTTACCCAGATTCTTTTGATAAGCGAAAGAGATTTTCGATAGAATTTCGGTTATGAATGTTGAGAGAAATAAAAATGCTTCGGAGGCCGCAGGCGGATACGCTGGCTGTTGTCTAAAAAAATAGATTATAGGCGCAAGCTAAATTAGAATCCTAATTTCTTTAAGGGGGGGACGGGGGCATTATCTTGCACCATTATGAAGTGGAAAATGCAGTTTTCTTTAGTAAACGGGTTTCTAGAACCTAAATTCAGTCAATAAAATAAAACTAAAAGGACAAAATGGACACCTAACTACTCATTCAAATTCCGATCACGACTTTGCATGAGTTAGTTCATCTACTGTGGGTTGGTGGTCGAAATGTTTACACACCCTCCCTAAACACCACTATGATAAAACTGAGGCACTTTAATTTATCACGACGTGAGCTTGAAGATTGCCAACCGACAGGATAAGTTGCGCATCGTAGTCAACAAAGCGGGTTTTTGTGTATGGAGTGGCTAACTGAGGGACCGAGAGTCGAGTTTTATGGTTCACTCTCAATCTAGACTCTATGGAACTCACACGCATGCGATATCCGAACCGCCCTTAGGAACGCCTTGTTCACGATATGGGGAATGTGACGTGTGTGGCATGTGTAGATGCGCTAGTTAACTTTGCCATCTACGACGCGCTAGCCAATGTCCCATCGTCTTGCCATCAGAGCTGGGTGGCTAAGAGACGAGAGGGTGTGGTAGATGCTGCTCAGATCTGCTAACGTAATAAGATAATGCACGTGCAATTCACCCTCTTGAACACACCACGGACAACAAATAACAGCGAAATACTGCTAACAAAGACTAACTGTCCACTCCGCTTTAGACGGTAAACTTATCAAAGACCAGAGAGTAAGACACGCGAATTCTAACCCCCTCCGTAATACCGATGGCCATGCGTTAAATTCCAGTGGGGTTAGGGTTAGCGTCTGGAATAAGGTTTTGGTAAGGTTAAACGTGAGGGTAAGAGTAAGAACAGCGGAACAGGCAAAATTCTTGTAATTTAGCGTAAACCTACCTGTATTCCTCGAGGATTTCTATTCCACTTCCGGCAACGCAGCTTGCAATTATGCGTCTCTGGTAGCCTGCAATTATCTTGTGACAATCTTTTGAATCCTGGAGAACTATAACTGCCCATTAAAAAACCGTAAGCCTTAAATGCTTTGACATTGCTCTTTTCGGAGTCGCAATTAGCCTTTTGCCTGGAAGTCAGACACTTTTGCAAGGAGACAACGTGCGTGATTTACTTGTCTTTGTCCTTTAATTATCTTATTGCTACTCAGTGTTTGCCGGAACACTTTGGTTCTCAACTAAGGGACTCTACTGCGAAACATTTTTAGTCGCTCATCTTCATAAATTGTTTGGGTTTTTTGTTGGGTTATGATTAGGTACCAGAGTTAGGGTGACATTCAAGTTCAGTTTACTACTAGAGTTAAGATCAGGCTTTGCAACTGGCCTTTGATTTCAACACTCTGGTCAGGCTATTCCTATCAACTTCAAATAGTCAGATTAAGTGAAGGCTTATGTTATTCCACAAACTTTTTCTTTATTTATCTATTTTATATACTAATTTTTATAAAATTCTATATAAAGCCAAACTTTTTCAGGCTCAACTTTTGCCTGTAGAGGAAGTTGAGTGATGGCAATTATGAATAGCTATGTAGGCCAAGTCTGAACGATTAAAACTATCGAAGTATGTCTTTGTTTTGGGTTAAAATATTAAAAGTACGTTTCTCATACCATTTGATTTCGCATACCAGCTAGTATATTGTTCTGAACTTTAGCCTTGTGATTAGATTTCTTGAAAAGCATGAAATACAACTTTTGCTCGTTTTTTATGTTTAAATCGCTCTCATTTAATATTTATCGCTCAATTCCACGGAAGTCAACTTATCGATCTTACCTTTGCTGCCAAGCAAGAATTGGCTAAAAAAGTAGAGATCGATAAATATAAATACCCATCAAATCGCTGGTGCTTGCGGATACCACCCAGTCTCTGAAAATTACTTCCTTAACGCTAGTAAACCAGCCCATATCTCAAATAATGCTTTCGAGTTTATTAAAAATTAGATTCTTCTAGTATGTTACTACTCATACATCCTGCCGAATGTTGATTGTCACCAAGCTAGTTATTCGTGTTTAAAGAGGAACCCCGTTTTACTGTGGCGGGATGTTTTCTTTTGTGCTTTTAATATATTGCACAACCTTGGAGACCAAAAGTATACAGCTAACTTTTCGATCAAGCAAATAGTAGCGAAAATGGGATTCACATGCAGCATACTAAATGGAGTTTTTCATAGGCAGTTTTATTTATTTACAAATATTGCAAGCAGAGAGTTTGTCAACGCAGCCCTGGCGAAATGGTTATGCATTTGACACACACACACACAGTTGACATTAGCGAGCTACCACGAAGGACGCTAAATAATCAACCAACGTCCCATATAATTAAAGCTGAATACAGTACCTCCAAGTCCCTGGAAATACTTAGTCGAAATTGCTACACGAAATACCAACACGTGTCTACATTCCTCAAAGGTTAATATTTTTTACGTTTTATAAACGGCAAATTTTGAACGGCATATCAGCCTGTATCCAACCTTGCGTATTTCTGCCATCAGGGGGTGGGGACGTCGTGTAAACACCGCCTGAAGTGGTTTTCGGCTACGGAAGAGAAAGCGCCTGTACCCAAGTCTTCTGACAGTATGGTGTTGGTTTAGATAGCCGTATGGCCATTACATCGGCTGTTGCAAGCACTCGTTGCTCTAGGTCTTTAGAGCAGTTGGCTGGTGTCTGGTAGACAACCGGAAAGGCTCCTTTGGGGTCACCGTGGTGCTTAGTATCAACTCGATACTCAAGAATAGAACTCGAGATTGATCTAGTTTCACCGTTGCCTAACCAGGCAGGTATGTGATCACGTACCCTCTTTTCCAGGAGCCTTGTTGTACGGCCAATGTATCCTGCTCCATGGGAGCAAGTGAATGATAAAATACACATTTATTCCTTAGAGTAGCAGATCAGGCTATTCACTTAGCTGTCGCCGTAGGCCAGTGGAAGAAACAGGTGTCCAACGCCCACTTACTGGGTACTTTCTCAAAAAGGTGCGACTTATGATCAACTACCAGCTTGTGCCCTCCAATTTACTGGAATTTCTCCTCTGTGTAGCCGTGATGTACAGCGTTTTGGAACAACATTTTGCATTCCAGAAGCAAAGCATTGTGCTGGCAGACAGCCGATTGGGTGGAAAACAAACGACTCTGGTTGCCATAATAATGAATTTGGGGTGTTTTTAATCGAAGGGTTTTCTCAGGGGAATTACGACTTGCTATAGATCAGTTTCTGTTTCCTCCGTAAATATTAGTGAAAACTCGGAATTCCTGAACGATAATTGGGCTTCTACCTAGCCTCAGCATGAATTAACCTGATAATATGGCCATTAAATTTAAGAAGCTAAAATTCCTCTTGGCCCCTTCATCTCCTCGGATGTCGCCACCGCGTTCTAAAATTTCCATTCTGAAACGGCTGCTGACACATTATCTTACATACGTTTAAAGTGTCTCTGTAGAGATGCCTCGTGTGGAATAGGAACCGCCCACAACGCATGTGACTGTGCGCCCAGTTCCGGTGAACTTAGCTGTAGGATTAAGGTGAGTGTTAGGGCTGAGGTTAGAGTTGGGTTTAAGATTAGGGTTAAGGTCGGAGTTAGGGTTAGAATCAGGAGCATGTTAAGGATTAAGGTTTGGGTTTGGGTTCGTGTTACCAGTACGGCTTAGGTTTATGGAGAGGTAGGGCTAAGATAAAGTTTAACGTACAGTTTTATTTTAGGAGTGCTTACCCGTCCTGACATTTATCGCAAGGCCATCTATTTTCGGTTAGCGGGGCGGTACCTATTCCCGTGTCCTGTTTAGGCGGCATAAAAGGCAGCCTTACCAATTTTTCTTCCCTGTCGTGCAGATAAACGGTAACACCATCTTGCTGCCACTTGAGGAACCAAGGGGCAACAAACCTGGGTCAGTTGTCACGTACATACTACTGAGACCGCGTGAATCTATGCTATCTGGGGTAACAACAACTGTAGGCAGATTAATATTGCCAGCAAAGACAAGAGAGATTGAAATGGCCATTTTTGGTTCACTAACCGTCACCAGCCAGTCATAGCCACTCCAAGGTGATGCACCACCCGAGGGTCGAACTCACGACCTGCTGATCAGAAGTCCAATACTTGAACCATAGAGCCACGGGCTCGTTGTCTTGCCGGTTTAGATCGGCAATATTGACGGAATTCGATGATGAAAGCTCCCCGAGCGCTAATGGAACGCATGGAACGATCCTGTGGCGCAATGTTTATAGCATTGGACTTCTGATCAACCGGTCGCTTGTTCGATCCTCGGATGGTGCATGACCTGAGGTTGGGTATGACTGGCTGATGGTGGCTAATAAGCCAGAAATGGCCATTGCAATCTCTCTTGTCTTTGCCGGCAATATTCATCTGCCTGTTATACTACTAGCTGCTGTGAGGCTGCTGGCGGGGCTCGAGAGTGAGCCTCAAGGCAGAGCCGAACGAGTGAGTTCCGATAGCGATCGGTGAGCGTTCATCAGCGGATGCAACAGCAACTATACATATCGTTGCACAGTGCAAACTCTTCTTTTTTAACAGTCCCGACTGTCCCATAGTACTACGTCCTTCGATAGTTTTGGACGGCCGGATTTTGGGTGGACGACTGCCGCTGAAAGCATTTGTGAGTTGACGCTGATTTCCCCCTGTGAACATCTATAGACAGCAGGATACCGTCTAGACACCTACATGGCGAGGGGAGGCGCGAATACGTTGAGGATGCCAGCTGTTAAGAGGGCCGGGAAGGGGGTTATGGGTTCGGTGTCGTGCATGAATTTAAGTTGACTGCTAGCTCCTTCGGCCTTCTGTCCCACTCCTCACCCACATGAAGTCCGCATCTGGCACTATTAATTATTAAAGGAGAATATGGGCATCTCGGTTACATCGCGCTGCCACTAGTCACGGGCATGAGCCTGCCCGAAGGAACTAGGCCTTCCATGGGAAAGTTACGCCCCCTCCCCACCATCCCCCTCCCCATCTAGCCAAACAGGATCGGCAGTCTGGGTGTTCATCCCATGCAGATGGTAGGACCAACGGTCTGCTCTGCATAGGAGCCTCCGGACAAAACTACACGATGATTATAAGTCGGATTTCGACGACGATAGCTCCGTACGTTGGGGGAGTTAAAGCTCGAACGTGCACTGATTACACTCCCACGCATTCGCCCCTCCCCCCTCCCTCTCCCGGTCAACTACAGGCGTCCACCCGTGGAGCTCGAAGTAAGACCGAAAAGACCGGTGAAGCCTGATAGTCGCACTGATCCGTTAGTCCGAGGGGCAAGGGGGACGAAAGATATATCTGCTTTCGTGTCTTACTGTCGTCAGAAGGGCTCGCGCTGGTACTAGGAAAGGAGTGTGAGTCATATCCTCCAGGCGAAAGTTTTCTACCCACCTACGGCCCCTCCCATAGTTCTCCTTTGTTACACGACACTAAGGGGATCCACAGCTCTTGGGCGCGCTATTTAAAGAATCTACAAATCGATGACAGAATTGAAGATCAACCTTTCAAAATCAGACGGAGCTTCGCAGACCACAGTATCCAGTTTGGAATTGTCACCGCATCTTCAGCTATGCTACCCTTGACAATGTTCCTCTATGGTTGGTAACAGAACAGTTTATTTAAATACTGAGCACTTTAAAATGTTCCTCAGGGATTACTAACGTAAACAGTTTATTATTATTAGGTGAGAAAGCGGGAGCAATTTTACCGCATAGGTCTACGTAGACTACTGCCAGTGTGTTGGGAGTAGAGGATTTGGGGCAGACAGTGTACTGGAAAAAGCGGGGGCTCCTCATCCATCTCTGCTTGAAACATATTCAACTTCGGTGGGGCGACCACGTGGGTATGATGACGATCTATCTTGGTTAATCGTCTTTGATGATGCTGTTAGAAGTGTTCGTAGGCAAGGTTAAGAAAGAAGTCCATGAAAGAACGCCTTGAAAGCTTTTTTAAATACCTTACAATCGAGTAATTATCCTGGACAACAAATTTGTAGGTTCACTACTGTCATAAATGCTGTAGCAGCCATCTGCAATATCGACTGAATGCTGGAAGCAAAGGCTAAATTAAACATACGTAGGACTGGTGTACCTCAAAGCAGCGTTGTCAACGCCCAACTCCTTTCGACTTCCCAAATGTAAGGCTCAAATCGATTGTTGTCATATCCACCTCACTGCTAGTCCAACCATTCTACCTCCACAACACAAGGCATTACTGCTGTTTTTGTTAAAAAAATACGTTTTCAACTGCCCTCATTGGAATCTCATATTTCGATTCCAGTTAGCCCAGAGCCGACACCTACAAAACCACCGCAACGGGACGAAGCCAGGATGCACGACCGTCTTTAATCACCTCAACGACAGGATTACTTATGACAATCACATATCTGAGTGGCATCGGTGTCCACTGTGGGGAGCTTAGGATATGGGATATAAACTATTAACTGAGTAGAAAGCGCCAACGCAGGTTGATTCCTTCTACCGATTGCAAGGTCACATCGTCTACTACAAAGTTATTGCTGAACATGTCCCATCTGCTCAGTATCAAAGTAAATCACCGTTTTACGCATTAGTGGTTGCCTATCAGACCTCAACAACATCTAGTAGTATGGGCAGAATAACATAATCCACAAAGGCAAGAGAGACTGGAAAGGCCATTTCTGGCTCATTAGCCATCATCAGCCAGCCAAACCCGACCGCGCGTGTTGTTACCCCGAAAGCGTGAACTCGCAACCTGCTGGTTAGAACTCCGATGCTCTAACCATTGAGACCCGGTCTCGTGGTGCTGTCGGTTTCGATCGGGTATATTAATAATATTACAGAGACACACATGGATAGCGTTAGGGGACCTACTCGTCTCATTTGAAGGTAATGTCATTCGGCCTATATCAGTAGCCGGAGCTCAAGAGCGAGCCGCAAGGTACAAAGGGACGAGTAGTTCCCATAACGCAATCGGTGAGCGCCCTTCTAAGATTGGACACTGCATGCTCTTTGTAGACCGCGGAACTATTCGCCTAACATTTAAATCAACCGAAACTCCTTAAAAAATTACCACAGAGTAATTGGTGCTAGGATGAGAGCAATCCATGCAGACATTTCAGGCTTTAGGTCAGGTCTGAGGTGTGACAATCAAATTATTGCATAAGGAATAATCCTGGGATATGATCTTTATAGGACTGTATTCTGCAGTGGCTCCTTCTTACTGTGGCCTTTATGGCATTCCCACTCATCTAGGGTCCAAACCGTCCTGCCCTTTTGCTGTTGTGTTCTTCTTTGCGATGGACCACAGTGCGTGGGCCTGCGCCCTCTCCCATCTCCGGTCTTCTTGACTCTGTCTTTAAGATGGGCTCAGACGGGTGAGTGTAAAAGAGAGTGAGGAAACTGCAGTGCAAATCTGCTCTCACTATAATCAGACATAAGTCTTCGTCCGTATACCACCCTGCTGCGAAGCCTACGATGGCATCGTCGGACTATGACAGTCGAACTGTACAGGAATTTCGTAAGTTTCAGTCTTCGCAGCGAAGAGCGAACACCTGAAATTGAAGTATAACGATCAGTTCCAGGCTTAGTCGCGCAGGAATCGCATGCACCGGTTTGCACTGATTGTAGGACGGAAGTGAGCATGCACCACTTTACCTTGGAGCTGAGGATGGTCTACGACCCAAGAAAACAGCGGCATAGACATCGCAACGTCCCCGTTCGTTTCGGCGGCACTTTGAGATTTTTGACTGTGCGCCTTCTGTGCGACCACTGGCAAGGGCTGCAGATTCTCAGCCCCAGTGTGTGTTTTATGACCCCTAATCAAGAGAAGGGTAGTGCGCGCCACTGCTTCCGCGTGATGGCAAACCCTTTGTCTCCAAATGCCCTGACAATCTACATACGCCAAGTCTACTGTGGCTGTCCATATATGGGTTACGAATATTCGATGTTTTCATCTAAGCGACCTCGATATTTTGTATTCATCTAGGCCTCATATTAGCGACGTGGTATTTGTGTATCTTGTGCATAAATTGCGTAGTAAATTATGCGTTGGGGTATGTGACTGAACGCTGGGAGAGTGAGAGAATCACACGCGTTCAAAGTTTTTTTCAATTTCATCAAATTTGCTCTCAGTTATTACTTCAATGGTCTCGGCTGTCAGATCCGGGGAGGCAGAAGTCAAGAAGTCACCCACAAGTACCATGACCTGGTTTGACAAGAGACATGTCCTTTACGTTCCTCCAGGAATTGCGCTAGCTCAGTGACCACAGACACCGAAACAACCACTTTGCCAGTCAGCGACTTGGATTACCTTTGTATGATACATTGGAAAGGAATGGAGTGACCTCACTTTATGCCTTAGGAAAGACGGAATCTAGATAAGACCGTTCGGTAAACTGCATCACGCGCCATTAAATCGGCAATATTGTTCCCGAGTTCTCTACTGCCAACAACACCAAATCTATTTTGTGCAAAATCACTTAATTTGTATGAGACAAAACTGACGGTCCTGCAGTAAGCTCTTGAACTTCCGGGTGTAGCTTGGATTGTCAAACAGGATGGTATCAGACTCCTTGCTCGAGTTCCAGCCCTCACTTCAGTGCTACTGTGCGCCTTGACGTGCGGAGTCAACTCTTGAGTTGACTTCTCTTTCATCCAATGCAGTGAATTTTTGGTTTTGTATTCAGGAAGCAGCGGTTAGTTGAGGTAAGCTAAAAAGAACAGGATAAGTTCGACTCAGCCGTCTTTCCCAGAGGGCCTAGGGTATCCCCTGGAGACAATCGTTGTCAGTGCAAACTGTTTACTCAGAACTAAAGGTTGCGTCATTCGTAAAGGCAGTTCTTTTCAGGCAACACAAATGTGGTAGAAAACTAATAGGTTTCGCTCATTTACGCGCATCAGTCGGCATTTTCAGTTGTTATGTACTGGCCGGACGGATTTTCAGGGTATGCAGGCCTTTGTACATTTTAAAATTTCTCAACGAGTTCCTTTCTACATTGGATGTCTTTAAAATACTCTGCAGGCAGCGTGAATTCTAGTAACACTATGGTCTCCCACTCTGAGGTCTAGGCAAAAAGTATCGTCGAGATACTTCTAAAATCGGCGGTGGTTAACCCCTAATGAGGAGATTTTCGTCTGATCTACCGCTCATTAACACCGATAATTTTTGGGGCTGGTGGAAAAACTGCTCGATTCTGTGGTTCGCTTCGCCCAATACCACATTCTGTACATAAACATCTTCCGGTACAGGTAGGAAACCATCGCCGCTGGAACTGTGGTTGGCAGCCTGGTGTCCTGGTTCGAATTTTACGGTGTCAAAAACAACTACAGCATTTGTTGAGAATCTAGATAATAACCTAGTTTATCTGGATGCGTGACCGAATGCCTCTCTGTCTAAAGGTTGTGAGAGGTTATGGCCAATAAGTCAGCTGTTGGCGGAGCAATAGGGGACCTTGATTACAGCAATACACGTGGTCGAAACGTCATCTTCATTCGCCGTCCAACACAGGAATTCACGATGAACAAGGTCTAATCGGAAATGTCGTTAGGACAGTAGCAACTGTTCATGATAAACAATCGTTGCTTAAAATATATGCTTTAGCCACGCATGTTTCTAAAAAAGTATGGAACCTTGCTAATTACGATGACCTGGAATACACTGTAATATTCGCCAGTGATCCTTACAAAAACTCAATTAAAATTCGGTTTTGCCTGTCCTCTATTTATGCCTCTTTTTCGTCTAAGTTCTGATTCTAGTACTCAAATCCCGTTTTTTAATGTCACTAAGATTTGTAGAAAACTTAAACTTCACCAGTCTATCCCTATCTTCCTTCTATCTTTAATAGCCAGACAATGTTATTTTGCGTCTCAGTGGCAAAATGTACCGGCTCTTACACTTTCATTCTTGAGTGTGAGATACTTAAAACGTATCCGCTGTTCAGAGTGCTCACATGACTGAAAAATAAGCAGACTAAACCGCAGCCAATCCCGGACTTTCTCGTCAAAATGACCTGCAAGAAAGGTGTGATTGCGAACTTGTATTTATTTTAAAAACAAAGGCTTGCGTGTCAACCGCTCGACCCTACCTATCATGCTACATTTGACTGCGGTTGCTGACTACCATTTGCAATCAGATATTGGCACTTTCGTCTGGGTATGGAAGTTCCCCATCCTATAAGGTCAGTGAAGCCTTTGGTGTGTCGCTCGGAGGTATTTTATAGGCTGCGGCCTATTTCGACTTTAGGTAGCGATCGATTATGGATGATGTCGATCCTCCCTCCGCTACGAGGATCCGCTCGAATCCGTGGATTTCTGCAGATTGAGTCGACCTGCCGAATTTCCCACTAAGGGATCAAACACCTTCGGTCTCATTGTCTGCCGAGACTGACCGCTTTTTGCTTACAAAAACTAAACCCACTCGAAGACTTGGATCCTGGCACAATTCTTTAGACTCGTTCTCAATGCTAGCGAAATCTTTTCTCCGGAAAAATGTAGCTTCATTCTCGATTTCTGGTCAACATCTCACATTGACATATGGACAGGCCTTAGATCTCATGACTAAAATTTCTCAATTTGACTAAAAATTATTTTGCAATTCAGAGTTTCATACATTTCGAAGCACGCAAGTTGCAAAAGGATTTAATCTTAAAAAGATGACTTGTGTTGGTGACGACGTTCGTCTCCACTTATCCGTTAACCGTCCGCTATACAGGCTGTGTCGCTGTCTTCGCCTTTGTTTAATTTTATCTGCAAGTCAGCGCATTTTTCAGTGAGCAGGCTTCCGTTGGTAAAAAGACGGTCTATCGAAAACCCATTGTTAATTGTTTTCGAATTTTCTCTCGCACTATGGGAAATAATAGGAAAGCGCAATGCTTCAACTCCCGAGACACTTGAAACGCCGACGCCAAGCTGACCGTCGTTAGTTACAATATGTCCTTATTCGAAATCTCCATTAAAACCTTGTCTGGCCCCTTTCCTAACCTTTACGTTCGGCCCAACGGCATTCTTTAAGTTTTTTTATTTGTACGTGTCGGGAAATAGCCGTAGCCAGTTAACGAATTTGACAATAGTTTAGACCATGTCCGGGAGTCATTCAAGTCAGTATTCTCAAGTCTAATGCCTTTTATGTATTTTTTTCTCGCCTATGAATGTTATTGAACCACACTAGCGAAAGTTAAACTTTTCGAAGTTTTCGGTGAGGATCGTTACGTCCCTGCCCAATCACTTCACTTGATGATCTTCGACCAAGAAGCACCTTCTATGTGACTTTTAAGATCTTGGAGAGTATGATTAACAATACACTTATGTGCCATTAGACAGAAAATAGCCACTGCGTGTAGTCCAAAAGGTAACTCCCAAGTGTTCGATCGCGTGACACTTTTCAGCGCCCTATCTTTGATTGTATCCCTACGGTGCTGCTACAATGGTTTTTCCTTATACATGAACTACTTTCACCTTCTCAGACATTTGATAGCGCTGACCATTGTCTTCATCTCTTGAAGTTTCCCTTTTCTGGAATTATAGGAAAACCTCTAAATTGTATAACTACTTAACTTTCGTATACAGTGAGTTAAACTGATCGCTGTTACCTTCCACATCTGTGCGTAATTAAGTGCATCCGGATAGTGCTCATGGTTCGCTCGTGGTTTGTGTCGGTGTCAACGATGTATCTGACATGTTTTCGCGTTGGGAGAACTTTCCTGTGCGCTGAAAACCTGAAAGCCGCCTACAGGCACAAAGCGGCAGATCGTGACACCACTTTACAGCGCTAGAAAAAAACAACCAACAGGCTTTGTCCAGTGCTATTTCATGTTGTGCCAAGTTGTTGCCTGGTAAAAATGTTCACTTATGGTTGTGTGCGTCGATTAATCAACTTAGCTTAACACTGACACTCGTAGCATACTGTGTCCCGATTGGTTAAAAATCTGGACCTACCTCCAATACACTTGCTGTTTCAGAGAACATACTGGCATTTATTGTCTCCAAGCCCGAAGCGTGTGCTAATGTACACCTCGGGACGTTGTAAATAGTAAACTTAAAATCGCCTCTCGATAATCAATATGTTGACTTGGCAGAGACTGCTGGGTCTTTTTACTTTGTCTTCTGCGTGATTGTGAAGCAAAAACCCGAATCTTGTTAGCACAGTCTGCAAGGAGTAGCTGCACCTGGGAGATATTAGGGTAAGGCTTACAAAGAAAGCTGCATAAGTAAACATTTCGCTCTTCTCTAGTTTAGCTGGTTCTAAAAATATTCATTGTACTATTCATTTTCTTACAGAATCGTATTTCAAACCGCCTGTCTACTCTAGCAGAACTTTAACTCCCTTCATGACATTCACTGAGCTTTTATCTTATTTTTACCCCTTGCGTTGATAGTTAAACAGTATCTGTTTTTGTCTGTGAACGCAATTACTCTCTTGAATCAACCACATGAAAAGTATACGAGTATGTAGAGTTGTCCCTTAGTTAAGTGGACTACGACTCATTTTCTGAAGTCACGAGAATAGGAATCCTCTTATTCAGAAAGTCCTGCGCTAATTTTCAAGAAAGCTAGGGTTATTGTTGAGGTTAGGGTTAATGTTGAGTGTCGGGGCAAGGTTACAGTTTGGGTTGGGATGAATGCTAGGAGTTAGACTATTTCATGGGAATGCTTATCCATCCTGGAATTCGGTGCAAGGTTACTTGTATTACCGAGGGAGGAGAGAGGGGCTCCTATTTCTTGTGTCTCACCGGGTCATCTTCCACGAGTTTTCCATGCTTAATCTACCAAATTCATCCTTTATATTGATTGGGTTTCTGCCATTCCGTTCCTCCTCGTGGGTACCTCTGCCATTTATGAACTCGCCGCAGCCGCAGTGGAGTACGGTCTACCTAATCATCTCCTGGTCTTACTTCCAGGCAATATCCGGCACATAAGCATAGAGCATACGGGCACCATACTAAGAGGATTTTGTCCGTTGGCTCATCAGTCAAGGAAGAATTAGTATAGGATTTTGGCAGATTTGAATAATTCCTTTGACCCACTTGTGAAAAACTCGGCGGCCTCGATGGGATTTGAACCCACGCCAGCAAGTGGAAGGCTTTAGTTACGCCAACGCACACGTATGATTAAACACACGGCTCCCGGTGGGACCTCGTAGCTCAGTTGGCTAGAGCGTTGGACTGTGCTAAAGCCTTCCCCTTGCTGACGTTGGTTCAAATCCCACTGAGGCCATCAAGTTTTTCGCAAGTTGGTCAACCCAATGAATAATCGTTGGCCACCCACGGCACGCTCATGGTTTTCATGCAGCCTCTTCCCTGACGAAATGCTTTCGTGTTTACTAACAAATAGCAGGCCAACACTACCCGTTCTCATGCCTTGATTATATTTTTGTCTCGCGAACGTCCTCAAACATCATTCACAAATATATAGAAACTAAAAATGCTTTAAATTCAGGTAAATAAACGGCATCAACCCCTCGTTGGCTCCATACATACTGACAACTTCAGCAAGACCTCTAAGATGGTTTCCCAAAGAGGCATTTTTAGGAATTTGGCAATTATCTTCTTCAGATCCACCGTCGCTGTGCTGGGCAATCATGCAGCGATAAAACTTTGATAAATAATGTAAATCTCTGACCACTAGTTTTTCTTGCGACGCTTTCGTACCTCTAAAAACTCCAATACATCATAGGAAGCTTTACCAAGTGACTGCATACTCAGGTCGACTATTTTATCCCTGACAAATGTATCATATTATATGATACAGCAAAAAATCATTCGGGCTGCGCTTTGCTCTTTATGTTGCTTGAGAGAGCATTTCTTTCGTTAATGGGATGGAAAAACGGAGATCTATTACTTCTACCTGGCCTCGCCAAAAGATGGCTAACAGACTACAAACTGTCAAGCCTGTAAATGTCAAAATATGATTTTGCGGGAGGTGGCATTGGCCTTATTTACCCTCACCGTCTAACCTGATGCTATATTTATGTTACTACGCGTTCCTTTCCCATCCAACTCCCCCAGCCCGCACTCCCATTTATCTACACCCTCATTGGAGGCCCTAGTACCTTCCTTTCGTTTACCGCTTACGTCCTTTATGGCACCGAGGATAATGAAATACATGGGATGAGCCGTATCCAAATGTGAATTACGAAACGATGTAAAACAGTAAATTCTAGCAGCTCACTGATACTGCAGACCACATTCAGTAAGTTCTAACAAGCACCACCCTATGTTCAGGGTGGATGATGAGATAGAGAGTTAAAGCAATGCGCAGGGCTGCTGCATCAACGCTAGAAATCTGCAAGTGATGCAGTGAGTTGCGGGAAAAAGAATCTGGTAGAAGTTTTCAACTGTACATAAGCCCTGACGTATGAGAGACGATTCCGTGCCACTGATCTCCTAATAGCAATAGTACACAAGTCGGTGCTTCGTGAACGATATCCTACAGTGTGCTTACACACAAGATACATAAGGTAGTTGTCAGGTAAAGAACAGAAGTCATTGGATAGAATATCGTATTAGCTAGTGGAAACTTTCGGTAGGGAACGCCTAAAGGGCTCCCTGGAGAGGCATAGGAACAGGAACCATCTGTAAACAGGTATCTTTGTGGTGACTTCCAAGGAAAATAGAGTTAAGATTAAGGTTATTGGTAAGGGTTAGTGGTGAGGCTAGTGAATATATATATATCCTCCCTAGAATTACGGGAGGTATGTTCCTTATTCCGTATCCTGTCAGTGTGGGGGACCATATAAGCGATTCTGGCTAAACTTTCAGGTGGAGATTTACCGGAACATCTCTGTTTATTTTAGCAGCACAAACCACAAAATTCCTTGTCTTCAGTTGTCTTAATTGCTTATGTAAAATTAGTTATTTGTCACAACAAAGAGGGAATACATATGGTTCCTCGTGATTCTGGTAGGTAGGGCTATTAGTTCCATGTCCTAACCCTAAAATTAACCCTAACGCAAGCATAAAGCTGAACCCTAGACCTAATGTCAACCCTTACCTTAACCCTCACCCTAATTCCCATGCAATTTAGCGCAAAACAATCTGAATTACAGGCATTCGGGGGCCAACTAAGCCAGCTCTGCCGATAATCACGTCCTTTATTATCAGGTCTCGCAACTGGTGCTAAAAAGGCTACGGGGTTTAGCTGCTGGCAATGGGAAATTTCTAGGTCTATCGGCACCTTGGCAATGGAAATCGGTGTATGCACACGTGCAACCAGTTGGCATTGCGGTCCTACGAACACATACCAACCCAACGTAGATAGCAAAAGACAAGATTTCGAACAGTTCAGTCGCAAAGTTCAATCCGCTCTCATCATTAATCCAAGTTTGGCATATGTGATCCTCTCGCGTGCCCTGCATTTGCTTAAGCAGCCGTTACAATATTGGGGGATGAATCCAGAGTATTTAAAGTAGTCTGATTGAGTGACTGTCCTCGGTCTGTCCTGCTAAAATAAAACATATCATATAAAGGTACATATGTGCCTGTCATTTCTTATAGTTCAATTTAGGTTTTTATATGATATTTTTTTCTGATAGTAATTGCCTATTTTGTAAAATCCGATTCCATTCGGAATATGTCAAAAATGTGTCAGCAACAGGTAAATGGATTGGTGCAAGGTGTGCTAACTGACTGCGTATGCACTCTGTTTAACTCTTTTTTTACAAAATTCTTCCTAAATTAAGTCATTAGCACGAGGAACGACGAAATTGCGATGAAAACATTGAGTTTCAATTGTTTTTTGTTCGGAGGCCCAGGAGACAAGTTCCGAACGCCTGACTCTAACTGGCTGCACAGGCCTATCAAGAATCGCTTCGTTTGTATTTTTTGTTCCATGGAGACAAGTGCACTTTAAATCTGACGACCAGGTGGAACAAGAGAAGGCGCTGTTAAGGGCGGCCCAACGGTACTGTCCATCGGGGCCGTAGTTAAGATGGAGGCCTAGGTGTCGCACAGAACGTGCGGTGGGATGGAGTTGGAGTTTCCTAATATCGAGAACCTACAAAGTGGTTAAGAATCGCAAGCCACTATGGTATTTTTTAACCATGCGCAAAGATGTCTTGTACCATCGAATCTCGTCATTACACTCAATGCGCCGCTTCTACTACAAATCTCAAGGGGACTTTCCAAATTCCAAGAGAGTGCTTAATTAGAATTTCTTAGTCTTTCACATTTAAATGCCAGATGAGAAAAACTCCGTCGGCAGCGCCGTTTTCTTTGTGAGATGCGCGTTTGACCTTGTACTACATGTAATGTTAGCCAATTTAGAAAAATAACGATGTATATAGCTTTTCGCGACTATACATAAGGAAAGAAAGCAGTCTCAGTGACAAATGTCGGGGTTTGTTCTACGCTTGAGTATTTCCTGAGGGCGGCTTCTAAGAATTTCGCACGGTTTTATCTGCAATTCATCAGGCAAATTAGTCGGTTCCGCAGGAATAAAAACTCCTCGTTAGTATAGATTTCAGTAGTAAGAAACATTACGTCTATATCCTTTGAAACAGAAGTTTATTTGGTTGTTTCTAGCGTTTCCTATACGGCTGATAACAGATATTAATCAGTCCTGTTAGAGGCTTACTGAAACGTTTTGATCAACTCCTGGCACTTCCTAGCTTGGCGGTTCAGGATGCTGTGAAAATGCATGGCAAACACTTCAGAGTATCTGATATCTCGGATGTCAAGATCAGTCTTGTTAGATTGAGCAGTAACGATGTAGTCTTGTTTAATTTCTGAGGAAATTAATGCGCGAACTTGAACTAAACCTTTTGGAGCATAACTTTTCGGACTTGGCTGGAAACTTTGAGCTGAAATCCGTCAGCTACTGTGGTATAACCACGTAATATCTACAAACTGCCAACAGACATTCACTAGTATACATAGTGACAGCACAGGTACTAGCTAAAAGCCCGGACACGCTTGTTTCGCAGAGCTTGCGTGGCTGTCTAATACTTTTAGCTAGTATCTGTGCTGTCACTATGGTACATAATGACATGGTAACTATATGCTGGCCTTTTGTTGCCTATTGACTGGGGTTCTGGTCATGAAGAAGTCCTTCATTCTGCCTGTGGTTTATGAAATTTGAATTTTATCAACATTGCAATTCAAGTAGGTGGCTGCCTAGCAT
Source organism: Schistocephalus solidus (assembly GCA_017591395.1). Classification (NCBI taxonomy): domain Eukaryota; kingdom Metazoa; phylum Platyhelminthes; class Cestoda; order Diphyllobothriidea; family Diphyllobothriidae; genus Schistocephalus; species Schistocephalus solidus. The sequence goes on along the minus strand of WEDG01006782.1, from coordinate 198,581 downwards.
TAAAGTTGTTTCGGTTTTGGGAAGTCTCGCTGTCTTTTTGGTCTCGAGAAAGAAGAGACGATGATTAATCTCCCGGACATTTGATGCTGAACCTTTCATAATACCGTCAAGTTTCGGAACCATTAACGTCAAAACAGTCCAAGCGTCTGCTTTAATTTTCTTCATTCATCTTAGAATTTGCGTTCTCTTTGACGTACCTCTGCCCCAGATTGTGATAAAGCCTTAAGCAAATTCCTCGCTGGAGTCCTCACTTGTCCAACAGTATCAAGACCAGCCTCCTCGAGCTTTCTATTCAATAGGTTTTCTCTGTGGTGGGACTCAGCAGTTTCATCCTCTGCGTTCGTATCCAGTGCTGCAAATAGTCTTAGTCCTAATGCCAGACGAGCCTTGCCTCAAAATCAAGTCGTCTAGGAGTTTCAATACTACTAGCACAGCTGCTTCGGTGTAGTTTTCTTGCGGTTGGGGAGGTAAAAGAGCATTTTGTCTTGAGGAGGTTGAATTCTGTCCCCGTCTTCAAAAGAATTAGCTGCCTATACCGAGACGGTCGATCTCCCCTCATGAGGGCACGATATATTGCAGCATCTGCACTGAAGTCTTCAGGAGTACTGACCTTGCCCGGCTTCAGCAAAAACGCTGGAATACATGCAAGACGATCGCACAGAACTCCCTCGCTCCCTCAAAACTCATCAGTCAAGGGCGCCGTTACTTTTGAAGAACTTGACAATCACGGCAAGATTACCCTTTTTAAATTCCTTTCTCTACGTCAGTCAATGCTATCTGGATATCGTTTACGATAACAAAGACGAAGCAATAGGAGTGAAGAGGCGATTTGCAGGAAGTAGTGGTGAAGAAGGTGGCACGATCACTGGAGCAAGAGCTTTATTAGCCTGACGTTTCGGATTCTCTCTCGAACACATCTTCAGAGGCAGTCGCACAAAAGGGTACTAGGGACACAAGGGGCGCAGTATTTATAAGGCGTGGTCGCCAGGCAACCATATGCCTACCATTCTTGGCAGTCCTCGTGGTCCTCGTTGAGTGGTCCTAGTTGATGTGATGGTTGCTTATCGGTTCGTACCCGGGCCGTTAGTGGCCGTGGTTTCATCACCGTTATCGATCCTTGCCGTGCTGATTACTCGGCCATTTGGTCAGCTGTCACACGGATCGTTGGGCACCCTTACCCCCCCCCCCCCTCCCAGCGTGGCCAGTAATTTTGCCCAGACAAAATCGCAACACAGAATATTGCGAATCCGAAACGTTGGGCTAATAAAATTCGTGGTCCAGGGATCGTGTCTCCGACTTCGCAATCACGAGGTGGGTGTGACATGCCCTGTCAGCAACCGTGTTCGCCCTTGTGCAAATTATAGGGTTCGATGAATGTTTCTATGCTTGGTCGAGTTGGTGTGTAAAGGCTGTCCTTATCCGAGGTTACTTAGCCGAGGTTTTCACGCGTCTTGCGGCCGTCGCAGTGAGTTAACCCACTGGGGCAGCATATATTTTATTGTTTCAGTGCATTTCAATCGCAATCAGTAGGAGGCGTCACCATCTTAGCTAAACCCTACCACGAATAGGTTAAGGGTAGATTCTAAAGTACGGGCGGTAAGACACCTAACAGGCCAATCCATTCTACTGCTGCTTGTCTGGGGTGACAAAACAATCGAAGTCAGCCTAAGTTTCTTTTGTGCTGGTCCGAATATACGGCCTCTGTGTGACAACGCTAACCCAATAACATTTCACATATGCTGCTGGCTATTGCTTGGAATGATTTGATTGCTGTTGTTGGTTATATTCAAAATGAATCTCTTGTGCGTATGATTATAACTGAAGAGGCTGGAGTTACATCAGGATTTCTTCCTCTGTCTCGATTCCACAGCAGTCGGTCTCCACTAGCAGCAAGAAACCCGAAGTACTGACAGTGAGCTTGAACACAGAAACGGAGAAGGTAGTGGCCGGTAGACGCTGAACGCACACATGCTAGTCCCTCTCCTACAGCACAACTGACTTTCCGTTTAAGCACCCTGGGTCTGAGCGCCATGACGTCCACAAGCATTTGATTTTTACCGATGTCTTGAGCTGCCTACCGGAATATGACCGGAGCGCCTGCAAAAGCTTCCTAGAATACCAGCTTCGATATGAGGGAAAAATGAGAATACTGCCGTTGACCATCGCCTTTTTAATGCACAGATACAATCTCCCTTGTAGACTGACTTTTGGAGCGATTCCCCTGGACGTCTCACTCGCACACACGGTGAACCGATGGCTTTGCTTCACAATGATCACAACTACCAGAAAACCTCTGGGGGCGTGTGCTCTAATTTGATTATTGTATGAAGAACTTTAGGAAGCAACAGCCACTATCTTCCCCGTCCCATCATGTACCGGTGACGAGACTAAGCCCAACTGTCTAAAAATGCGATTGGATGCAGTGGACCGCCACTTTCTCCCCTCCCTTGCAGGTACTCACGCATGCGCACCTGCTCCCACTAATCCCTCAGATGGGTCAGCTCGCGAAAATTAAATTAACTCCTCTTTGTGCAGACGGATTCGTGAGCGTTTTGCTGTGGATGGATTGGTCTAATGCCACAGCCCTATGGACTCTGCTTTTTTCTCCTTTTGAGTCGTGTCGCATACACAGAAGATATAGGTTTCTATGCTGTCCAAGTGACCTTAGCATCCTTCGGCATTGCACTGTAAACAATACCACTTTTTCTGTTGCCTTCTTGTTGCATCGAATGCCTACTTGTCAGACTTCGTGGTACAGGTGCAGAAGTTTTTGCCAGTGTACTGTTTAAGTACGCATCGGTCTGGCGTGTATCCTGAGCGGGTCAGCAGCGCTGTTTGTCCTTACCGCTCTGAAGTAACCTACGTTTCGCCCTCAGTGGACATTACAGGTGCCTATTCTGGCAGTAATGCTTGTGAGCGTGGACTACGTTTTCAGTTTGGCTGTTCCTGGTCATTTCTTTTATACCTCACCAAAATTATGGACCTATCACTTTTTTCTCATTTCTACGCGTCCACAAGATTCTTTTGCGGACAATTCTGCAAAAAGCTCCTTTGCTTGTTCAATATCGTTCTAGCGTCAAGCAGACCGCTGCAAAAAAAACTTGTGGTCGTTAGGAGAAATATCAGCCAGCTCTTGGTATCGTTTATGGTTGGGTACAGTCATAGGTATCGCTGTAGGTATCCTAGTGCTTTGCGCTGATTTCCGAGAGGTTTGGATTGGGGTTGAGTTTGGGGTTATTACTAGGTTTAGGTTTAGGAGGGTTAACGTTAATTTTGAGAGTTGTATTAAATTCTGGAAATTGGAATAGATACCCTCTGGAATTTAGCGAGAGGAAACCTATATTGTGGGTGGTAATTATACTAGCGTCCAAACTCGTATTTTCTCTTTCTGAAAAGGAAACATCTTAGGGCTCGAGAGTAGCCAAAGGCCTGGGAAACCAGCTTTCTTTACCCCACTTGACGTTTCCCCGATCTTCAAAGGTTAAGAATGCCGGGGACAGACACACGAACAAGTGATTGTTACCTCATTAGTTCTCATGTCGGGAGAAAGTTGATCCGAATGAAAACGTTCCAGCTTTGGCAATCTCGTATCTTTCAGAAATATGCATTACTTATTTACTTAAGCGAGACTGTTCAGGTGGCTGTAAAGAGGCATTTCGAAGGGTTCGAAGTCTCATCTACTTATAGGACTCACCCTGGCGACGCTGGGTCAAAAACCGTGGGATGAGTGCAGAGAAAACAGAGCCATAGAACAGCAACGCTTGAACTCAAAAATACATTGCAAAATATCAGTTAAAAGTATTTAAGCACCCACAACCTTTCTGTTTGAATTAAGGTGTTTACGTGCTCATCCAGGAACCCTGGTCCCACTCAAAACTTTGTTATGAGTATTCTGCGACAAAATGACGCAAAGTTTTAAATGGTGGCTACTTTCCTCAAGAAAACGACCGGCGGCGCGGCAGTAGACGTTAACTTAAGTGATAATGTTGCTTTTACAGCAGCTCAAGAAAGGCGTTCGAATGCTGGCCATTGACTAACAAACTACATCTACAGTCAGTGACCAATCTCATATACTGTTTTCCAAAATTGTGAAATGCTTTTTAGATAAGAATGATTACTTAAGTTGGATTGTAATATTAATTACCTTGCGACATAATCCCAAGATATTTCAGACACACCATGATGCCACTTTTTCAACGAACACCAGTTCAGCCTTCGGAAAAACAATTACTCGATACCCAAGGACTACTTAAGTAGTGGGCCTTTTTCCTGTAGACTTTCGATGCCCCTACATGTTCAATGCTATTTTATAGTGAACATAAAAACATGACATCTTCAAATTTCTGGCTCAGGGAGGCTTATTTTGCGTTTTAAAAAGTTTCATATTGTTAAATTGTTTAAGTTTTGTACATTTTCATTCAAATCACATCGCATCAGTTCTTTTATTTATGCCACTCATTAAGTATGGTTTACATTCATTGTAACATAATATGATCACGATATTTTAACTTCTTAATGATATACAGGAATATATGATATTCCTTACAAGGAAGGCATATAGCTTGTAGAGTGGAAACCCTAAATGCAGATGCAACGGCAGATCGGGTACAGAAGGTTTCTAAAAAAATTCATACTACCTAAGTAGTTATTTGTCCGACTCAGGTTTGTTCAGGACGCCGAAAAGACGTTCATTCAAAAGCCAGTGTCCTGGTGTGCCTGAGCTATCTTGAGATTATGCTCCATGATAATAAATATTACAATTCCACTTAATTACTCATTCCTACTCTAAACATCATTTTTTTCAATAACAATGCATGAACTGGGTCACTGACTGTATTTTGACAGCCAATTATTTATTGCCTCCCCTTCTCGGATTAACAAAGCCCCAAAAGCACTCAAGGCAGCTCTCTGTGCCGAACTGGGGCTCTTTGAAGTGCCGAAACTACATTTCGAAACCCTCCCCCTCTCCTTACGAGGTAAATTGTTATGCAATCGAATCTCATAACCTCGGGTGTGTCGGTGATGGATATCTCGAAATTATCGCAGAAAGGGGACTGGGGTGCAGCATTCTTGACGCAGATAAATGGACGTGCTTCTGAGGCTCGGCAGCAGTTTGACGCCGTTCAAACTATGAAATGCTCTGGTAGAAGTGCACAGTTTCCTTATTGGCTTTGCAGATCGTTGGTGTTGTTGACTCACAAGTATTGAATCAGCACCATGCAGACCTGGATGTTAAGAAATTTCGTCACTTTAAGCATCAGCATTCTGGAAAAACTTGGCACACACAGTATTTTACGTGAATGCTCGTTTTAATCCTTTATAATTTGTGCTTAAGGAGGTGGATACCAGGCCGTACAGGAACCAGTCTTAGCGTCTCACATTCGCATGTTAAAATGCGTCCTTTATGAATCATAAATCCACCAGGCCATAAAATGTCCACCTTGAGGAATCCTCAGTTTCGGGCTGTCGGAAATATGAAGCCTGTAAATATCTTGTCATTGTTGCACAAGTTACCGGAACCAATGAAACCAAAGGATGACTTGTAGAGTTACTCTCTGATTTGCTTACTGCGTTTCAGTACCGCAGTAATTATAGAGGGGTCAACCTTAGAGCTGGCATTCAAAGACGTCTCAGGCTGTCTTTATGCCTACGATAAGCAGCAGAGGCGTTGAGAACACACGAAAGTTACTTTGAAGTAGCTGCTATTCAGTCGCGAATGCACGAGTAGTTCTCTTCTAGACTATCATCTCAGGAGATGGTTTTTGTCGCCGCGACCACTCCGAGCCTGTTATGAGAGTCTCAAAGCCAGTTGCAACCGGCGATGTGTTATCGCTGAACTACAAGGGCTTTTATTTCCTTTGGACAATAGGTGGAACACCTGACCGCTTTTAAATGGCTAACACGCATGTCCTAACGATGAGGACTGCGGTCAGTTGACTACACGACCGAAGAGACTTTTGCACAATCGGACAATCGACACCTCGGCGCTCATTTAGCCAGTAGTCCCGCCCTTTTATGGCTTACCCCTCGCGCCTGGATCACAAGATTACAGTATGTCGTCCTCAAAGGAAGTCCTAATATTAGCTGACACACTGTGCATTGGTATACACCACGTAAATCATTCAACTGCGGTTAAGAGTCCTCGAGAAAAAGGGCCTTAAGCGAACGCTGTGACGTACCTGGACACGTTTTAACACTTAATTTTGACCCATTGTCCCTATTCTCCAAGTAAAGGGACTTGCTGGACTAAGATTTAGTCTTACCTGGGGCCCATGTTAAGTTGTTTAACAACATGAAATGCTGATAACCGTCTGTTATTTAAAAGACAGGCTCTATCTTCCCGAGTTCACTTTTTTTACTTGTCTGGTCATTGAAGAATGACGTTTAACCAATCGGCTTAACTTGCTTGCCAAAACTACTTTTATTTCTGCGAACTTCATGATCCTTATCAGGAAGAATCAGAAGATATTAAACGTAACAAACTTCTGTCTAACGTAGACAACAGTGTCGATGGCGGAATACAGTAGCCAAGATGTGTGAGTAAATCCAAAGTCAGACATTTCTGTGGCAGAGTGCATAGCGAAAAACGCTCCCGTATAAAGAGCAAAGTCAGTTCTTTCATTTCCTGCCGAAAATATATCGCTTATTTCCAGGGAAGTCTAAAAAGCGGTAAGGCATTCCATTTTACCTTGACTTTACCTTGAAAAACGTACCGTACGAGATATTTGACAGCAAAATATCTAAGTAACGCCCTTTTTACAAAGTTAATATATTATAGAAAGTCTTTTAATTGTTCTTAGACATATTAATTGTCGACTGTGATGTGGGCCTATATTTTTTTAGCAACGGGTTTTCATGTTTGGATGAGTCTACAAATATGACCCCAACGGCTACGTGAATTAGAAAGAGCGTTTCAAAACTCACCACTGCGGTAAATGCTTTTAAGAAATATTGCATTTGGAAGGTTTTGATAAAAACATAGAACGGAATCTACATTTATGGGCAATGGACTGAACACACCGAAAATCGTAAAAGTATTCATTACTATTTCCAGGCCGATCTGAAACTCATCGTAATCGAACACCTGAAGTACTTATAAAGAAATTTAACGAAAGAAAAGTCCTGTTAGCATATACAGAACGGTACATGCAGATGCACAATGCCGAAAAAGACAAGGGAGACTTTATCTTTTTCCCTTGTCTTTGCTGGCATTGGGTATCTGCCTGTTCTACTACTGGCCGCTGTGCGGCTGCTGGTGGGGCTCGAAAGCGAGCCCGTAGGCAGCGCTGAACGAGTGAGTTCCGTTAGCGATCGGTGAGCGTTCGTCAAAAGAATGACAAAATGCTACGTCAACGAGTGCATCTGACAATTCTATTTGAAAATGTATTAGTAACTGATTAACCTGTCAACATGTGACCTTATGAAATATAATATGAAATATTTTATTATTTTATTCGGCGCAACCAAGCGAAAATAAGTTTGCCTTAGCCAAACTCATCTCAAACGATGTGGAAACGGAAGAAAAAACGTCAATTCTCGTGAAACCGTGTTAGAATATATGTCCGAAATGTAGGCTGTTTTTGACGACCATACTTTACATTGCCCGTAATCTGGAAGACTACCCCTGTAGAGTCTATCTCAACGGAAAATTTACAAACGTACTTCTGCTTGTGCTGCCTTATTCACTGCTTTTGGCATGGAAGTCTTCCTGTACATTTAAAAATCCAGTTTACTTAGTTACATAGAGTTTTCACGTTTTCGGTATTCGTCACTTTTCTAAAACAATGAGTATTTCTACAAAACTAAATATTAAGCTGTAAACCACAATATGCCTTCTTTTTAAGACTGATCACTCTTTGCTGCTGTAAAACCTTGGGAGACGCACCGTGGGCTGATTTCGCATAAAAGGCCCTTTATTGTGAAATTCGTGAGATTTCACGAGTTGGGGCATCTAACGTAGCTAGAAGACCAGTCAACTCAGTTATCCGCGATCGAGTACACAGACCCACGTGTGCCACCTGCGTGGTCGCTTGCCGTTGGCGTGAGGGTCGCGAGGACTCGACTACTCCAGGAGTCCACATCCGCCTCAGCGAGAGTAGTGGAGTCTGCCTCCGCAAGGTTCTGTGCCCTAGATGAACCAGACAAAGACAGGGGTCAGCTTGACTCACCGCATGCTTTAGTCAGACAGGGCAGAGCCCGCAAGAGCCCGCGAGAACCCGCATATACTGCCGTGCACGAAAATGATGTGGTGGCATGCCGAAACGTAGACCTTCCCCCGCATCAATTACCCCTCCCAATCTCACCACCAGGCCGTTGGCAGGCTCGAACAGTCAACTGGTGCGTGGAAGAGGGAAAAGAAAGTGTGGTTGAGACTGCTGGGGAATGCATCCCCATGGTACATTATCGCATGCCCCACTCTAATAAACCTGACGCGCTTGAATCTGTCACAGGGAGCAAAAGGCCCTGGCTTTGAAGTTTGTCAGCTACAGTGGCCTGTCGAAGTGCATCGTGGTCAACAGCTTGAGGTTCCCCTTCTCATCAGCAGTCAGGGAAGACAGCATTTTTGATCAACCTTTCCTGAGACTAGAAAACGTATACCGGGCTTAACAGACGCTGACAACAAGTGTTTTCACCAGCCCTGGCGAAAAGTGGTTACGTGTCTGAGCTTCGTCTGGCTGCAGCTAATCAGAGGCACACGCGGGCGTGCTGCGATTTAAAGGCCTGATGGATGGGCGGAAGACGGTGTGGGTGGGTATACTGCGGATCCCAAGACAACAAGGGCGGACTACTACTGGCTACTTTTTAATGGGGTCTCAGTGGCAAGCTTACTCATGTGAGACCCGATTCTTCCTAACCGAAGCCTGATATGCGTATTTGGGGAGTAGGTTGTGCGTAGCACCATATTGCCTTGCCATTGAAGCAATGTGGATGAGAGTGCGGCAAATGCCATCCAAGTCTGCCTCACAATAAAATACTTCATGCGCAACTCACCGTCCTACGCCCACTCCGTGGGCCATACAGTGGAAGCCATCGTTTGTGATGGTTGAACTGAAGTAAGCCATCGGCAGCAGCGGCGATAGGCACACCCGAGAGAAATAAACAGAATGTGAGTTTGCACACCTGTGTGAGTGAGATTGACGCGGAGATGCGGTCTGCTGCAAAGGATACGTAATCACCGGCGCTTCCACAGTACCCAAGTCGGAGGGTGACGTGAAACAACGAATCGGCTCAGGCCTACACCAATGGAACCGCAAATTTATCTTACCAGTAGACATGAAGTCTGTTTTATGTGGTGTGGATGAGGTTCGTTTGACGAAATTGTCGACAATGAAGTAGTGAGATGTAGGAAAGGGAGTGGGGGAGTATCAGGTTGCGGCGAATATGGTACAACAAATGACGGAAATTATAGAGAAGCCGAGAGCAGGGGACTGAAAAACGCTGAAGGCAAGTCTGGGCAGGTGATTTTGATGGAGAAAGCGCCAAGAGCTACTGCCCTATCACTGTGTTGGATACGTCAGGTCTTCGAATTCTGAGAGACTACCTGAAATGGAGAGTCGCAGGGCACTTAAGCTGATCTCGGTCACTCGGAGGAACGCTTGATTGTGTGGCACAAAGTTTTTACTCGTGAGACTCGGTGAGTAATGACTGACGCAGAACCGAGGGACTCAACATGAGCTGCAAGATGGAAGGCGGTCTGGTGAGATCCTTGTCAGCACTCGTCTCGTAGTCTTACGCATGGCCAATTACCCATTGCGGGGCAAATTATTCGACTTCCAAATGGACGGCTGAGTGGATTCAAAATAAGAACAGCCAGAGCTAACCTATCCACTTCTTTGGAGCCTGCGCAGCACGTAGATCTACAGTAAATTGGCGGTGAACGCTTTCGGTTGACCTTTTCACACCCGAAAGATGGCTGTAGTTCGAATCCGAGAAGGATAAAAATGTGGTGAACGATTTAAAGAGGTTATGTCACAACTTCGGGATGAATGGTTTTAAAGGCACAAAATCGCAGGCCGTTTTCGCGATAGGAATTTTAGGATCACAGCGAAGAATTGAAGGAAAAACAAGGGAAGCTAAAATTTAGGCAATGCGGGGCTTGATGAGTTTTACAAGTAAGTTGGTCATCTGAGGCAGTTTAACGTCTGCGTTCCCGTAGAGGGTGCAAAAATGCACTGTACCTCTGGCCGAAAGATGCCTATTATTAGCATCTGAGTATGGGAGTGGGGATTAGGAGGGTTGGCGTTCCTAAGGCTCAATAACGTGTCGGTATGCGACAACCCGAAATTACAAAATTAGCAAATGAAAAGTCAGAGAGACTAAAGTGGTAGGAAAAGCTTTCTTGTGGCAGAAAGTGCCTAAGTAGCGGAAAAACTAGCTCTTGTAGTTGTCCGCGATCGAGTACTCAGACGCACACGTGCTGCTTGCGTGGCCGCTGGCCTTGTACGAAGGTCGCTACTGCTCGACCAATCAAAAATCCTGCATCCCCCCTGAGCGAGCGGCGTGGTCTGCGGTAAGGTGAGTCACCAGTGCCAGCGCCGATCGGCACGCCCGAGATAATTAGGCAGATTGTGGGTGTGCCGCCGGTATAGGTGAGGCCGGGGTGGAGATGCGGGCAGTCGAGACGGGGACGCTGAATAGACGCAACCACATCAACACTAGTCAGGAGGCACCACTTGTTTATTTTATCCACTTCGCTCTGCAGCTTCACGAGGCTGTTAGATGAAAGCATCGAGCAGAGCTCTTAATGTCTAATTCCCGGTGGTCTCGACGCGTGTCCTCTACCTCTTGAGAAGGCAGCGTCCACGGAACAAAAGAGAACTTGGACGGCCCAAGGCGGTTTTTCCTCTCGCTGCGATATATCGGCTGTGTCCTCTTCACGAGGCCGAGTGCTATCTGCCGAGCACTGTAACGACCACTGCCAGGATTCTAAGTTCTGGGGTTTAAAATGAGTCGCACTTTGTGGTGCTTCAGACTGTTTGACTTTTCCACTCAAAAAAGTTAACAGCGTCATCAGAAATAACCATCCAATCCTCTCGAATGTTTATTACAGTTGCCTTTCCAAAGCTTTAAGAAATTTACAATGCTTTTACTAGACGCTGAAAGGTATGGACGAACGGCCATGGGGATTCAAAAAAAACTAGAGAAAATGTATCGCGCTTTCCTATCAATGTCCTTTATTGCTTGTAAACCCTCTACAAAGTCTTCATGATCGAGGTGAGATGAGCGGGCAAGACCTACCTAAGCGTCAACTATTCACATGAAACACGAAATCCTTGTGTTTAGCTCAACAAATTGGGCTAAAATATCTATCAGGCCATTTGAACCCAGGATTTCAAACCATTAGAGCTAGCGCCTGCCAGTTCTGACCTGGTGCACACTTTTTTCTGGTTTTCGGAAGAGGGTGGATATCACAGTTACAGTCCGATGGCCCAGTCGATGCTCTGGAACTTAGAGGACGCATGTAATTAGCAAAAAAATTTAGCATTGCAATAATCACATGAACCTCCTCATAGGTTTGAGTACCGTCTTGTTTAATCTGCCCATAGAGTATTGATAAAGATGAGCTTACCAGTGGCCAGAGGGGCACCCCGAGGCACCACTAAGTGATGGACAAGATCAACACTTGACCGCTCTGATGTGCTGCTTTTTGCAGACTACATCACAATTCGGACCATAGTCGCTTTACCAGTGGCAAGCCAACACGGTAGTTGAGGCCAAAGTCTATATTTACTCTGTGGAAGTACTTACCCTCTTCATTCGGAGAACTAACGGTCTTGGTATCGTTCATTCTCTTAGAGTAACTAGCACATAGTTTTCCACTTAAAGTGAGGGCGGAGACACTACTCCACTGACATGAGGTTTCGTGCCACGCTGCCCCCCCCTCCCCCCTCCAGCCTAAGACTTTCCGCAGCCCACCCCGTTAAACTGGAGGTTGGCAAATACTCTCACGCGAAAGCTCTGTCCCGTTAGCTGAGCGTGTGCCACCGGTGAAACTATAAAATGGAATTAGGTTGCATTTGTGGTACTAATTTGGATTCGGAGTGTGACTAGCTTGTCTTTTTATCGCACGAAAGGGTCAGGGCTGTCTGCCAGTCAACCCTTCCGCCATAATCTCTAGCTCCTATTACAATGTCTGATCTGGTTAAGCAAAAAAATTTCTGTCTTACGCTCCATCTTGCCTCCGGGAGCGATATTATGCATTGTGTTATGTGATTTATGTACATGTGTTCACCCCGAAGCAACCTAATCATGACTACAGGAATTAATTATATTACAGAGATCTCTACTAGGACAAAGAAAGATAAACAGATCGGTCGCAATCGAAACAGATTGTTTCACGGCGCTATGGTTTCTGACCTCGCCTCATCTAGACGTCTGTCAAAAGATAGGGGAGTATCGTGGCAAGGGTTGTTAGACTCACGGGCGAACTTATGCGGATCAAGACATTCAATAGAAGATGACGGTGTTCCACTGCCTTCAAACCGAAGTCATTTTAACGGAAGAGGCATTTGACCAACATTGGGGGTGCACGGGCTTTATTTGGGATGCCCACCTATAGCAAAGATGCGGATTTGGTTACATGACTAGGCGCAAACTTACGCCGCACCGGCTACCTGCGCCTCCGGTGTTCTTGAATTTTTTATGACACCGAACCCAGGAGGGTGGGGAAAGAGGGCGGTGCGGTAGATGCATGCAAATCCACTATCACTATAAACTATTTAATGCGCAAGTTACTCTCCCTGCATCCACCCTGTTGTGGACACACGGTTGATCTTGTCGGGATCGACGGTCGAACTGCCGGTGGGGGTGAGGAGTGTCTGCTGAGGTTCGGGTGAAACCGAAGGTATCCTAGGAGGCCAATCCATGCAGTGAATGCCAGTTGTTGATGTTCGTTTGTCTGAAGCGCTTCGGTAGCACTGTTTCTCGCGCAGTCGCTTGTGGAAAACTGGACTTAGTCATTGGCCTTCGATACTCTGGTTTCTGTCAGCACACGCCAGAAGTTGGGCAGTTTTCCTTCACTTAGGTAGTTGCTGTTGCTTCTCGGTCGCTCCTGGCGAAAGGTTTTCATCAGCCCAACACAGCCTAGCGCAATCTGTGGACATGATGAGTGGCATTCGCATCAACAAAATGTTGACATGGGCCAAAAAGTTCCTGGGGTCCTGTCATAAGAAGGTTCGACAGCGGGGGGGATTTCTAAGTCGAGTTCGAGCGCGATACGGAGCATAAGCATAGCCTGGGACAGATGCTCAATCCAACGACAGAGGTTGCCATAGGTCTTGACTGAGGCAATGAGTTGGCGGTGGAACCGCTCGAATAGACAGTTGAACGAGGAATTACAAGCTGTCGTGCATATGAGGCAACATCCAAGGAGGGCAATAAGGTTATAAGCATAGTCTAGGCCCAAATAGCTTATTTCAGTAGATGATTATAATGGAGGTAACACAGTACTGGGATATCCAATGCTGCAAATATGCGCGAGCAATCATCTCCGCAGTTAAAGGGAGACTGGGCGTTGTGGGTAACGAGCATGCAAAGCGGGCAGTCGCGGTGAGTACATGCAACTGCGGAATGCTGGTGAAGGGCCTACAAGATGTATTTGGATGTGCGCAAAACGGGCATAAAAGGCAGGGAAGATGTCACTGGGAGTTATATTATACCGTCTGATTTCGGCTTTCTAGCAGGCTAAAAACGGTGTTAACTGGCGGATATCGATGCTCATGTAGGACTCGATTAACATGTCACCCACGAAGCACCGGACGGCCCGGATGCCAGGACGAAAAAGATTGAGCAATGAGGTGACAAAATATCGCGGCATCGCGCATGTTACTATAGGTCGGGTGTGGCCGCACACCCAAATTTTACCGTAGGTAGCGGATATAGGAAGATTCCTGACCTCAAGTCATGTACATGTTTTTCGGTAAAATCAGGCTGGTGTTGCAGTTTAGTTATTCGTTACCAATCGGTGAAAGGATGAGCAGTGGCATTAATATCACGAGAGAAAACACAATCAGCAAGTTGGCCAGGAAATAAGAAAACAGATGTCGGTGGTGTATTGAGGGATAAAATTGAGATAGTTGATTGCTCGGAGAGGGGGAATAATTGTCAAATAGAGTAGAGAAGGTATAAGTAAGATTAGGTTATAAAAATGTTTAATGGAGGGATATACCCCACGAGTTCGCTCGTCGCAAATGACAATCTGCACGTCAGACCCGTAGCATGGCGAGTTAAAAGACAATGGTTTGTTCGTGAATTAGTTTAGAGTGATAACGGACTTACGCAGCAGCTGCAGCACTCGCTCCTGACAAATGGTAATCAGTGACCGAGAACTGTAAATTTTGACCTCATTAACAGTCGTCAGTAAATGAGGCGCAGCATTTAGTCCTAATTTGACTTCCTTCAAAACGGTGCTAGTGTTGTGTACGCAGCTAACCTCATTATTGTAGTTCAAATAAACAGACAGGGGTAACAATTAGTATAAAATGAACGAAAATAGGCCAACCGATGCACCTAGAAGAAAATTCCCATGTGAACGGAGAGCAGCAACTAATGGAGGCCCAAGTTCAAAAGCCCGCCGGTACTCAGAATGCGGTTGGTAAGTTTGGCGAGTAGTTGGACGGATGAGGTAGGAGTGTTATGCACATGGGAAGGTGCGTGAATAAGCTGTTTAGGCATGGTTGAATCCAGTTTGTCAATCTTCCAGCTACTCAGAGCGTTTACAAAGCTGTCTAGGCTTCTGATCACCAAAATCTTCTTCAGTAGTTAAACAGTGAAGGAAGTTTTGGGGTGATAGAGCGGTATGGCCGCCTCCAGAGCGGTATACGGAGCGTCTGTTGCTGGGTTTTTAACGATATCAGGGAGGTCGATGCCAATGTCCGTTCGCACATGAAAAGGCAAAAGTTAGTCATGTAGTGGGATGCGGGTAGGACTTATACATAACACTAATGTCATTGTTAGAAGGCGCTTATCAGCACGGTAACACAAAATACGCGTGTCGCTATGTCAATATCTGGTCTAAAACACTGAGGAAGACGATTTGGTGGTGATTTTAAAAGACTTCTACCACCCCGTAAATTAGCATTTCTTTCTTACCTGCCGCTTAGGCCCAATTGTCCTAAAATGATTAAATTTAATCTTACAAATGTTTTTAGTGTAATTTTCCCGAGTTTTCCTTTATAGTGCAGTATGTTGGATACTTGGAACATACCACATGGGATAGAGTAAATGCATCTTAAAAATTTAGAAGTGCATGAACCTCTGATGGAATCATTACATCCGTAAACTGGAGCTTGCAGCGATGCTTAGGCGGCATCCTCTCGAGCTTCTGCTCTCATGAACTGAACCAGGCCTCTACAACCCGGTCCTTCCGGCATGGATTTAAATTGTAGTTATTTTCAGTGCGTCGCTCGTGGTCACAGGATCATTTGATGAAGCAAGGACTAGCTATAGCGACTTCAAAAGTATCCTGTTTAAGTACTTTTTATGGTGTCTAGTTAACCGTATTTTTATGCTTAAAAGTCTCCACACATAGATTGATGTGCTGCGACCACGGAATAATACATGTAGGGAGTCCTTAAATATCAAGCTGGTCTTCCTAATATTTTATCCAATACTTGTTCCACAACAACAAGGTGACCCCAAAGAAGGAGATGACAGTTACAAAAGGCAAGAATGAAAGCCATAGGAGAGACAAATAACTTTCTGGGGGGGGGGGGGGGAGTTGTGTGTGAAAAGGGTGGAGCAAAGCCGCTAGTTTTTCTATAACCAATCGCCCTCGGCCGTTTGCACACATTCCGTCCTCGCCCCAGCAGACCTTGCAACCCTACTTCCAGCACTGACAAGGTTTTACAAAGGAACGTACTGCAGATATATCGGATACTGCCATGTTGAATGATGCTGCGAATTCAGGAAGGTTTATAGAATGAGCTGGAGCTCCCGCTTTGAGCACCCTCCAAGAGGACTTTCAGCACTCGCGAAATGCTGCGGGGTTACTGTGCTCCCGTTAGATACTATTTGACTTAGTTTGCCGACGGTTGTCTATGACGCACTCAGGGGGCTCCTGCTCTGATGTGATCAGCGCACCCATTGTGGGGGTGTTTTCGGTGGGGGGCCAATCGAAAGCCGCCTATGCATGCTTCTGGGCCATTTGTTTGGCCATGTGAGGCATTCATCATGGGTGTCGTGAGGTAGGCTCTTCGTTCTACTGCCCGTTCGAACTAACCCGCTCATTCACTGGCTGTCATCTTCCGCTCGAAAGCTCACAACGACAAAACCAACACGTGTGATAAAGTACCGACAAAGACCAGGGAGACCGGAATGGCCATTTCTGCCTTATAAGCTGTCATCAACCAGTCATCCCCACTCCCAAGTAATGACCAGCTAGGATTTGAACCCACACTCTTTGGTCATTGAGTCGAACGCTCTACTACTCAGCCACATGCTCGTTCTCCTGTCGGTTTTGATTGAGAATATAAATAATGAAGTGGCGCGCACCGATCAACGTACGGAACATGCTTGTCCGGCTGTGCCAATTCATCATTGATATCTCCGAGCAAAATCGACGGGACAAAGTGTCCGTGTCTCATTGTTAGAGCCTTCGACTCAATGAATAAAGATCATGGGTTCGAATCCCGGGTGGTCCATACTTGTGATCGGGTATGACTGACCGATGACGGCTAATAAGCCAGAAATGGCCATTCTGGTCTTCATTTTCTTAGTTGGTATTCCATTATACGTATATTTTACTAGTCGTTATGCGACTGCCGGCGGTTGCTCTAGATTGAGCTCCAAGGCGAAATGATACAAGCATGTTCCGTAACCTGATCGATGAGCGCCACTTAAGCATTACAATACCAACATCAATATACCGGGAATGGCGGGATAAGTTAGCTGACGCTTTTCAATAAAAACAAACCTCGTCGAGATATAAAAAAAAGCATTGTCAGACAACACAACATTCAATTAGTGCAGATAAGAACTCTCCGAGTGAAGAATGCAAACTTTGGCTCAGAGTAAACAGTCTGCACTGGCAATGAAAATCTCCGGATGAGTTCCTACTTATTCCAGAAAGGAAAGCTTAGAGGGTCTAGTCATGTTATTCGTTGCTTATTTCACTTATGTACTGGTCCTTGATCCAAAGCCGCAAATTGACTGTATGGGATGAAACAGAGGTCAAGTCAAACGTTGACTCCACACTTCAAGCTGTGGAGTGGGACTGAAATGATTACTGGACCTCTAATAAAGGATCTGCTACCGTCCTGTCGACCAGACCAAACTACACTTAGAAGACCAAGAATTTTACTGGAGGAGCACCAGTTCTGTCTCATTCAAATTAAGTCCCGTAAATAACTATGTTGCACAAAATACAAGTGGCATTTTTGGCATTAGAAAACTCACGAAATAAGATTACCGATCGAATAGCGCATGCTGCGAGTTCACCGGATGGTCTTAGCTCGATTCCGTCTTCCTCAAGGTGTACAATAAGGGTACTTTCTTCTTGTTCACTTTAGCACGCAAACGTACTCAAAACCGCTGATTGACAGTTATTGTTTCGGCATCTGGACTCTGTGGTCACTGAGCTGAACACCACAGTCATTTCTATAGCACAATTCCGGGAGGAACGTAAAGGATATGTCCTTGTCAAACCAGGTCAGGGTACTTGTGGGTAACACATCCTTCTTGACTTCTGCATCCCCGGATCGGACAGCCCTGGCCATCGAACTAATCATTGAGAACAAATGTGATGAAACGGAAAATCACTCCGAACGCGTGTGAATCTCTCACTCTCCTGGCGTTCAGTCACATAACCTAACGCATAATTTACTACTCAATTTATGCACAACAGAGGGCCTCACCGTTTAGGTGACCTTGCGAAAGATGGAGCCACTGGTCCTCCAATACCACAGAACAACATTCTAAGCCCAGGACATGGCTGGTCTGTTTGTCCTCATCGAACGGTATGAAGTGTTTATATCCAAGAACCGTCTCGACTTGGTCTTCTCAACTGTACATTTCAGGAGGGAATAAGGAAATAACCAGACACCTTATTTATTGTCCTCATCTACCGCGAGGACTGTGATGGTCTGGCAATTATGGCGTTCGGTTTGGCGACCAATTAGATGCAAATAAAGAAATTAAACGGAAACCACCCAATCAGTCACAAAATTATCTGGGCAAGGTGGCTCTCTCATCGCCTCAATATAGAATGCACTGCCTGAGATGTTAATGTGAATACATTGTATTAACTTCAACGTGCGCCCAGAGCCAACGGTTATAGACGCAGGTGAGCGCAGTGAGCGGTAATCAACGAATGTCCATATGCCCGATCTAAACCGGCAAAACATCATGCCCGTGGCTCACTGGTTAGAGCGGTAGACTTCCTATCAACAGGTCGTGGATTCGAGCTTCGAGTAGTACCACCTAAGATTGGGTTTGACTGGCTGATGACGACTAATGAGCCAGAAGTGGGCTTTCCAGTCTCCCTTGTCTTTGTCGGCCTTGTTACTCACGCCTTCGCGCATTACCTGCGGCTGGTATTGCATACAAACTGGAGGTTATTATCTGAAACCGACTGATGAGGCCTAAAGATCTGCTGCAACGGCGATAAACTTAGGGAGGCATTTATCAAATCTGATGCATTTGTGTATAGTGCAATTGCGATCATACCTGATCTTACTGACCTCGATCCCTGACAGCAGATCTAGGCGGCTCAACCTATTCTCTTTTCCAGCGACGGTGACCGAATGCCAAAGGTATACGAGCAACTTCCATGCATCTGCGAACTGTGTCGACCCAGGTTTTGATTTGACATCCTCTTCGACGCCTCCAAGTAGGTAACGTTGCCAGATCAAGGACAGTAACACTGGGCTCTTGAGGTGGTCTACGAGGCACGTGTCCAAACCATCTTAGTCATCTGTCGTGGATGGTCCGGGCTATGCTTGTGATATTTCGCACCAAGGTCAGACTGTTTCATTTGAGACAAAGTCTGTGTTTCACTCGAAGGATGGTTCTTAAGCATTAGTGGTCATATACCTCCAGTTTTAGCTCAACTTTCATGCGTAAAGCCCAGCATTCACAACCATAGAGAGGGACCGACCGGATGGACGCACAATACATGCACATCTTCATGGCGATGGGGATATCGTGAGGGGTCAACAGACACTTTCTGAGGCTTGAGAAAACCCGACGAGCAGTATCGATTCGGGATGCCATGTCATCCTTACTCGTTCCGCTCGACAGAAGCCTCGCCCGAAACAATTGAAACTGTCTACTTCTTCAAGGGGACGAAAATTAATCTCGAAGTGTCTTCTACTGTTCAGGGATGCAACTCGACAACACCTTGAACTTCCCATGGTTTATGGATAAAATGACTGATTTGACGACCCAATTCATTCGTGACACCATAGACTGCAGATCGCCAAAACTTGAAGCTAGCAATGTGATATCAGCAGCGTAGTCTACACCAGTCAGCTTGCGTCCGTGTGCAAACATAACAGGGGAGGACCTTCCCGCCCCAGTTGAACAGAATGGGCGACAGGATGCAACCCCGTCGAGTGTCTGAGAGAATATCGAAAGGTTGGAAGAGATTTTACGGGCCAAAACACGCCGTGGTGAAGCTGTATTAGGCAGTTATACGCAGAGCAATCGCCTCAGGAACCTCGCACTGGGCGCGAATATTCGAGCACGCCACGACAGTGAGAAGAATAATACGACAGCCTCGAGTTCGAACTCCTCTTGAGTGGGTGACAATGCATGAATCGTGAGTTGTTCGACCCATAGTCTACAAACAAAGGCAACGACTCCTCTCTCCGTTACACCATCACACTTGTTTGGTAATTAATTACACGGGGAACGAGCGGGCGGTAACCGCTTTCGCCAACTGGTCTCGCGAGTTGATTTCCCCAGTAATTACCACGCCAGTGGTTAACACAGGCGGTAATGTCGCGACCACCGAATAGGCAACTGTTGCGCCAACTATAAACATTTGTAAGGAATAATGACTGCTAGTATAAGCGAACGTGGTCGTTTAACTCCTTCGTCTCCTGTCGGTCTATACACTGCCTACTCTATGGGACTTGCGACAAATCTGAAACGCCGGAACAGCGATCAACTGCCTACGAGACTTATGGTTCGAGATTTCGCAGCTGGATAACGGCCCACGCCAACTATATCCGGTCTCACGCAGGCATGCTTGCGAAAACCGTGCCGCACCACAGGGAAAATAATCGCTAAACTATGCGGGACACGAACGCGAGTAAACCCTAGAGCTCACCGTGTTATTACCTAGTACACTTCACCCCTACCCTCAGCCCCGAAATTGGGGACAGTACGAATTTTTCGGAACTGCATCGCCGACGCTATTAAGCCTTAAGTAACGAAGCAAATAGAAATCACTGCCTCTGTACGCGACAGTTAACTCCCCCCCACTGCAGAGACTCACGCCCAGCCTTAAGTTTCCTAAGATGTCAGGTCGTTCTATTAAACACCGGTAGCCAGATAACCCAAAAACTGAGGCTGAGGTCACCCTGCGATAAGTCTACGCGATGAAGCCCTTCCCCGAGGACTGAGACATTTTTTTACATTAACCGACCACAAATAGGGTTACAGTAGCTGAATGAGCTCAGTACTACTCTTAGTTGACAGTCTGCATATCTGTAGTCTCAAAACTCGAAGAAAACCCAAAAACCAACCGAACGAGCCGTTCAAAGAAACGGATTTCCTCTGCAGGCGCCAGTTTTCGTGACTTAATATAGCAGCGCTAAAGTACAGCCGACTGCTTCACACAAATAAGCACCGAAGACCCAAACATAGCTGACAAGGTTAACTGACGAGGCGGGCGTCAAAAACCTATCTATCTCAAACGCCAATGCGGTAACCAGACAATCCGCCGACAGCTCTGCACACGCCAAACTGTCTGTTCAAAATATAGCGACTACTCCGCCTCGCTCAACAGGTGACGCCAAAGCTATTGTTTGCGGTTAAACTACAAAATAGACTGCAAAACTTGCACAGCGGAGATTTCAAGGCGATCTCAGACAGATTTGTGTTTGTGGTCAGCACTCGTCTTCCGTCTTATAAACGATGCGCCAGGACGTGTCCCTCTGCAAAATGACGCAGGACCAATAAGAGAACTGGACTATGACAGGCCCTTTACCTGTCACTGTACAAGAGGTGCACGCATATATAGGTAGGAAAAGGGATCGTTTTACATGTGGATGCTAGCGCGCAAGGTGCGAGGCAGAAAATTATGTACAGCTTAAATGCATAAATTTTTGTTGCCTTGAGAAAAAAGATGGGGGGAGGGGCACAGTGAGATATATAGGACGGACCTCGGGGCAGTCGAACAAACAACAGAGGATGTCACAGAGGTTTCCCGACCGCGCGCCTCTGCGTTGGTGCCACACAAGAAATGACTATGATGAGTAGGAAAAGAGGGTGCGGATCGATCAAACAGCTCCCAACCCGCACTCAGTCGCTCCATAGTCACGTGGGACTTGCCGACAAAAATAACAGCAGCAATTCAGTCGGGAGGAAATGCCTGCCGAAAACTTTGGAAACCACATACGCACAAATATTTTAAGTTTCAGTAGGGAGTGGAAACGCAATAGTGTCAAAACGGCACTATTACTGCTTTTGTATTTCCTCGTCATTCGTTCTTTGGTGCTACCATAGAATTGCTAGCAGCCACCATGCTCGAGAACGGAAAACCAGAAGCCCTAAAAAATAAGATAGGACGATTATTCGTGCGAAACAGACAAATAAAAGTCATTTACGATGAATAGTGTGCAGAGCTGAAACATGTCAAATAATACAATCATCCCAGAACAATCGTGAAAGCGTGCCTAGCCTCTTAAGGATCACGCTATTTTGGAGGCTTTCTTCTTAAATTCTAATTGAGTAAAACACTTTTATAGCCCACTCTACACATAACGGTCAATGCAAAAGTGAGCACAAGCTTGTTAAGGTTGCAATACCCAGGGGACAACTCATTATAGAAGAAAGTGGAAATTTCAGTGGTTAAAGTTATGCGACAGTGTAGTCGATCAGTTTTCTGATAAATATGCAAAGATCAGGTCCTAACATCCTAGGTAGGCGATTTATAACCAAGCGCTAGTAAACGCAAACCTCTTTGACGAAATAAACGACATGGCCGCCACCTGCTCGGGTAGGCTTTAATATAGACAGGGATCGATCGAAGTAACCATTCAGCATAAACAAGTATAATAGACTAGAGAATTAAATTACTAACCACAACAGTCAGCCAAAGGGTGGATAAGCGCACCGCAAGGCATACCCTGGATTAAAAGCAGACACTGCTGCAGCAAGACTAGCATGCATGTTGTCAATTCCACTCGGGACAGACGTAACGGAAGGCGAGCCAGAAGATGCTGTGCTGCCGGTGCCGTTGGATGCTGGACTATTTCCTGGCCTCGAGATAGGCGTCTGGTTCAGCTGTGGTAACCCCATTCCGGCTGTCAGCCCGGGGGGCAGAAAGGGAGCGTACGGAGCCATTGCGTTTTGCGGGAGATGGGGGTTTCCAGAGGGCGGGAGCAAGGCGGGAATGGCTGTCGGACCGCCACTGTTGGTCAAAATACCACCTGCGGACGGTACACCACCATTTCCTGACGAAGATGCGCCGATGCTCGTTATAGGAAAGTTGGCAGCAGCCCCCAGAAGAGAGGGTGGGAGTGGAAGGCCAATGGTTGAGTTTATAGAAGACCCTGTTAGCGAAGAGATTCCCAGGGCAGCTGCAACCGCAGCTGCTGCGTTCCCCGCCGTGTTATTCAAGGCACCGGGACCACCAAGGGCTGGGTGGGTGTTTAAGCTTCCGCAAATTCCGCCCATAAGGTACTCCTTGTTGACACAGTTTCGAAGGCATGAAGGAATGCGGCTGGTAACTGCCCGTCGGATTTCATGCGCAGCTGCCTCCCGCATCTCGCGCATACTGTTTTCACTGTAGTAGGCCATGTGGGGCGTTACAATAAGGTTTGGCGCGTCCTTGAGCGGGCCTAGGAGGAAGAATGTTGAATCGAAGTAACGACATTATGGATTTAAAAATACGTGGGCAAATTTTAGTCGGTGAGTAAGACGTCTAAGAACATAATAAGAGGAGGGAGTTTGGAAGTACCAGTAATTTAGGCGTATTTCTGGGGGGGGGGGGGGTTAAAGCCTCACAAGGACATATACAATATGAAGACTGTCGACAGGCTTGAAAGCATTGTCCAGCAAGAGGCAAAACGTCTGCTGGCATAACAACCCCCATGTATAATAATGACAACAGTTGATGTAGTAGGTTTCACTAAACACGCACGTCAGTTTTACGATCCAAGTCTAGTAAAAAGGAGTATTAAACCCAAAAAACTTGATGTCCAGAATTTTGAGAACACTTGAGATCCTAGGGAGGGCGGGCGGTAGGGGGGGGGGGGGGGGGGTGAAATTGGAGGTCAGAGGGAGATCGGATGAAGGCAGTCAGTTAGGAAAGGACAACAGTAATGAGGGAAATAAACGAAAAACTACTTGCCTGACTGCGGAGTCTATGGAACTACAAAGAATTATAACGAGAATATAAATGTGAATTCTGTTGTGTCCTTTGATTCCGGAAACGCTTGATTTTTGTCAATCTGATCTTGCAGTCATTTATAACTTCAAACCGGCGCCCTAATAAACCTTAATTTAAGCGAGACGATAGGGGGAAAACAGTGCACCTAAGCCCGAATCCTGGTTAATAAGTAAAGCACCTTTGGTGATAACTGAAAACTTACTGTTCGAAGAGAATGGTTCCGGATCGGTGACATCGAGTGCGGCCGCCCGAATGAAGCCACTCTTCAGAGCTGCAGCGAGCGCGGCCTCATCGACCAGTCCTCCGCGTGCAGTATTTATGAGGAAGGCACCTAAAAATATAATTATTACTGTATATTGGATAACGCCAACGAGAAGTTAAATGACGGAAGGTCAACCCAGGCCAAGCGAATATGGGCATATGAGTATGACAAAGGCAAACGCAGAACGTACCCTTGCGCATGATTTTAATAGTCTCCTCATTTATCATATGCCGGTTCTGTTCGGTGAGTGAACAATGCAGAGTTACACAGTCACTTGCGTAGAGCAAATCTTGTAGTTGGTAGACGCGTTCAATTCCAAGGGAACGTTCTATTCCGTCAGATAGGTAGGGGTCATAGAACGTGACCCGGAAACCAAAGGCTTGTGCGCGCAAGGCTACGGCGGAACCAACTCGCCCTAAAAAACATCGAATAAGTTACAACAATCAATTAGAAAGCCTCGAAAGAGCAGGTACAGTTAATGGAAAAACAGCAGGACTTCAGCCACACTGGGTGTAGATGCATAGGTGGTAGCTTTTAAGTATGATAACACATTAAAAATCTGGCGAGTTAAGAAACCACCGATAGTATATTTAGCATGAAGTGCGTTGTTGACTAAATAGCGCTAGATAACTCCTCTTATAGACACAGAGGTCGCAAATGCAACAGGCTGGTTTGATAGGGGCGGAGCGATCATCAATCGATGGGAAAGGTAACTACTGCAGTCGACTTAGGATTGCTTATCTGAGGCGGCAGTAGGGGTAATCGTAACTACTGCCCGGGTCATATTGGAACCGACTTCGGAAGACATGAAACAATAGTCTCAGCAAGGTCCTCCTAACTAAAATAACATAAATAAAAAAGAAACCGACGGTTTGGCAAATACCTTAATCTGGTCCAAGTGAACCTTAAAATGTTGAAGATTCCCTTTAGGCCTATCGTCATGAACCAGTAAGTCTAGCTAAGGATAGGGCCTACAGAGATATTCAAGCTGCATGTAGCATCGCGGATATAGCACAATGCTGTTTTATCAGTCTGGAAAGCCGTGTAGAGGGTTGAGTATAACTTGATGAAAATAGTTCGCTGGTTTTTATAGGGTAGGTACATTTTTGTGTAACATGGTTCAGTCATAATCGAGACCAACTGCGTTGCAGAAAGGTAGACGGGGCTCTATACACAAGTGCAGATCTAGTAACTCGGACTTGATCTTGCAAATAAAACGATGGATAAGTCAAGAGTGAGGTTGATGTTGCGTGGATCAGCCGGAATATAATGCACTTCATAATAAATTGTCCACTAGAACCATAATTCTTCTTTATAAATAGATAGTAGCGTTGCTCACTTAACAGTGAACTGGTTAAGCTGACTGCCAAAGCCGACATCGTCTTCCAAGGAAGAAATATCAATGTTTGAAAAGTCGAATAGCGGGATCCGTGTAGACGCCACATCTACGACATAAAAGGTAACCGAGCAGTGAATAAACCGTGTAACTGATACTGAAGGCGGGTTCATTCGATAGGCTAACTGCAAGCTAAATGTCGGGTCCACGGATGACTAACAGTGGAACAGTCTGTTGTGGACACCTTAACTTCACAATGCTTAGGAAGTGTACGATATCCTCGTTCTCACAAATATCAGCACGCACGGGGTATCCGTCTAGCCAGTACGGCACGGCTAAATGCTGAGCCGTGTGGAAGAATATAAAAAAACTGGAAGCATTCGACCACCGTTGATCGAGAAAAATTCTTTCAAGTGCATAAGGATATCTTAAGCCGTCCAAGCAAGATGACCGAATGCATTTTTGCACATTCTTCGTCGCTTACTCCATGAGCTCAGTTACTGCCCTTGATTCGGCGCTGTTGCGCACCTCGGGGCGCCAAGTTCAACTTCAAACAGTCCGTGTGGGCTGCCAGTACTCGGGCCCCGTCGATAGGATAGTGAACTGAGCTCACTAGATTCGCTACTGCAAATTGGACCGCGTAGAGGTATAATCCGCGAAATCATCGAAGTTGGCATGGACATAGACGCAAGGAGCACAAGATCAGTATGTACTTGAGGTGACTTATTACCATGCGTGAATCACGCAAACTGCATCTACCGGTTGCACACAACAATAAAATCTGCAATTACTTGCTGGGAGGGTAAAGCGACAAACCAAGAACGCCTAAGTGCGAATTGATAAGTGAAAAAAATCATAGCTCTAGCGTTGGATTCGTTGGATGCTCGTTGCTTGCACCCACTCACACTCATTGATCCTTGACCTTAAAGGCTGGATTGCTACATTACTTAACAACAAGGCCGATGGCCACGATTGTTCTCAACCCGAGTGCGAAAACACTACAAATGAACGGTTACTCAGGTAATGACGTTGTAGAGCCCTAAAGGAGGCTACGATTCGAGAAAATAGTGATTACACTTAAAAATACTGGCCGCCATACTCGTACTTTTGGCAAAACACTGTGTTAGACCAACATCGATAGTTGGCCGGTAGTAGTATGCCTACATGAAAAACCCGTAAAAGCTCATCCACGTAGACGGGTCGTAATCAGACAAGAGCAGCGACCGCTTAAGGTCATGTTTTGCAGTCATGATGAACACTTGACTTAGGTTGTAGTATCTTCGGATCCCAGGATTCAAGTTGTCTTTGAAGCCCTTAGGCACTTCGATACCACCTGTCAAGTGATAGAGATTCAAAAACTATTAAGACTTCGATATAACTGATACCTTGGTCAATACAGAAACATTGCGAAGTTAGCTGGAATCAGCAACTGTGATATCGCATCATGGGCTCCTAGTAATGAAACGAGCAGGCCCCAAGTCCTCGTACATAGATCAGACCGGACGCAATGAGTTGAGAGGGCAAAAGATAGCGAATAGTGGTCGTAAGTGTAACCATGGCCAGTGGCCATTGCGGGGGAATATTGGTAGAAATGTAAGAAATGTAAACGGCAAACACAACAATATATCACGAAGTAGTGGACTGATCTAACGATTGCACCTACCTAAACCAATAATTCCCAGGGTGTCACCGCGTATCCTCGCAGACCCGACAGCAGCTTCTTTTAATTGCTCCGGATTGTTTATTCTTTTCCCGGATCTCACCATATCGGCAAGCCAGTAAGTCCGGCGGTAGAGAGTCAGTATGTGACACATTGCAGTGTCTGCTGCCTCCTCAATACCATAGCCGGGTACGTTACAAACGGCAATACCGAGTTCGCCGGCAGCTTTAATATCTACATTATCATAGCCACTAAAATCGGGCCGTAAAGACATAAAAATATAGTACCTTCCGATCCGAACAATGATTTTTAAGCTCTTGAATTTTTGGAGATCCTCGCGGTTAAGTTTAATAGTGTGCCACAGAAGGGCCCCAAAGGCTTCGTTCAAGACTTTCTCGTGGATTTCGCTCGTAGCAGACGCATCACAGAAGGCAACTGTAGCCACATCCTTTAAAAGAGGCATTTCAATAGAGCAATCCCTCCCGTCGAGCAAGGCAACTAAGGGGCGTGTGTATTGTGGTCCATTGACCGACCGGGGCGTAGACATCTGCATTTCAGTCGAAAACATTGTTGTCAATGCAAAATAAAAATTTTATTCAAAAGCAAGACACGACACAGTGCTAAATAATTGTTCGCTTCTGACTTACCCCGATATAGTACTCGTGGGCACGTAAAATATGGACTTAGTAAGGATAAAAAAACCAGCGCCACAGGAGCAAGCGAGAGCACGATTCTGACGGCCGTAATGACGCAGTCGAATGTCAGACGAAGGAGTGATATTTTCATTTTGAAGTAATTCATTGCCACGCCGAGGTTCCTTAACATAAATGTTAACGAGGTTCAACACCCCGCCGTATGACATCGCTCCGCCCTAACCCCGGTGACAGAGATAGAAAATCGAAGGCACGCCGCAGCGAAGGCAGACAAAGGCATAGTAAGAGGGCAGGCCAAGGGGGCGGGGGGGAGAAGGTTGAGGGCAGAAGGACGTGTGAGACGGCTGTACGAGAAAAGGCGCGTCGTCGTTCCACCATGATGCCGCATTAGTTAGCAAAATAGATCGCGACGGCTCATAGGCCTGTTTTTACGCCGCATCACACGCGTGGGTGCAGTGCGGCCTACAAACCTGTCCGCTGTCCTCCAGGCCGCTAGGGGGCATGCTTACAGCAGATAAAGCAAGTTATGACTCGACATGTCCTGGCTGGCGGTGGACTGACTTGGCTAGAAGTGTAACCAAGTCAACTGCCGACTAAGCTAGATGTAGCTTCCTGACGCGCTCTAATAAAAATTCACTCTGTGAATGAGCGCCTTACCCCAAGGAAGCTGCTCCTTTCGACCAAAACTAGACCGGCTATGGAAGTAACCAAAAATATTTCAAAGTATGCGTTGGTTGCGGGATATTGGCATTAAATACAAGGCCACCGTCACCTTGACCGAGGGCTACATCAAACTGCAGCACCCTATTAGCCTGAACTGATTTATATTAATTGTAGGACGACAATAAGCCTTCTATTTTTTGCCTTGGGGCTGTCTTAAGTCCTCACAGACTAGGCATGGCAACTAACAACACATAGACCGGAAGTTTTGACACACAAATACCGGCACAGTGTAGCGATCATTTCAGCCTTATTTGCCAGGTGTGCAGCCTGGGTTTGTAGTATCACTGGTGATGACGAAAATAAGTCAGCAGAACATTGCCGACAAAGACAAAGGAGACTGCAATGACCATTTATGGCTTAAAAGCCGTCATCAGCCAGCCTACAGTACTAGCCGCTGTGGCTGCGGTCGGAGCTCGAGATTGAGCCCTAAGGCACAATAGAACGAGTGAGTCCCGTAACCAATCGGTGAGCGGCCATCCACCATTTAAAATAAGCCAATGATAGCAATTCCCTTGTCCTGCCTGTGATGATAAAAGCTCGATTATTGACAGCCAGGCTTTCGAAACAGTTTTCTTGGATCTCCGAGCAAAAGTCGTCCTAAGTGTCTTTTAGGCTACGCTCAAAGCGTTACAAAGGCCAACAATTGAACCTAAAACTCTTTGTGGTGCCACTGAATAAAATTGGAAGAGCATAAATGGGTGCACACCATTCCATTGGCTTCCCGAAGCAACCAAGATCCACATGGGTGAAAAAAGTGACATGGCCGAATTCGGCTTGGTAGTTGTTTGCCTGTTCGTGACCCTTGCCACATATACGGGGTCTGTTTGCGTCGGTAAGCAAAGGAATCGGTGTGCATCCATTTGCGGTTGAATAAATATTCCAGCTGCAGCGATAGAGGCACTGATGAACTTCGATTCGATGGAGTGCTTAGGATCCATCTGCTAAATCCCGTCTGTCGACCATCTGCGCCGTATGCGAACGCATATTGTGTTTCTGCTCACAGATGGTGTTCAGGTTTATGGTTGGCGGAATGAACGCAGCATAAGCTTAATCACATGATAAAACTGTCTTAACTGTTCTGAATTCATTCTCCGTATTATCGCGACTGCTGAAGAACGTGCATGGCACGAAAGAAGGCCGTGAATGCCAAACCTAGATCAACGGCGTGATCGGCATGTGCGTTGTGGCTGAATTGTTTGGCTCCTTGTGTTCTGCTATCAATGTTACTTTGGTGTGTGTTAGGACGACCGTGCTTCCGACTGTCTTTAGTTGAGCTTACAGTTTTTTTTACACTGCAAAGATGTCGATTGACTTACAAGTTTTCCATTGTCAATAACTAAACGCCATAGCCTTCATAGAACCTCTGATGGCACTTGGCAATAGCTAATTTACGTGTCTTTGGGTTAATTTATTCTTTAGCAACCGAAAAGTACGTGCTATTGAATATGAGTATAATGCTAGTAATTCGTATCTATGTTACCAAACATTTTAAACGTGCTAAGCCGCTACTGAAGAACGGGGACGCTCTTTAAAATAGGCAAGAAAAGCACTGACTGTAATATGGATTCAGGCGGAAAGACTAAACGAAGACCATTGGAGATGTAACTATGCCCTGCCCTTGACGCGAGATTTCGCATATCGCTCTAGAAAACCGTCCGAGTTTGGTGATGTAGAGGTATGACCAGGTGGTACTGTCGTCATGGTTGCACGAAAGGCTCATGCGATGACTGAATATGCTGTGACCATATAGGCTGCACCACCAAAAACTGTGGTGGGTGCTGCCTGCAGCCCCTGAAACTGATTCACTGTTCGCATTGGGGATGAACTTGCACGTGGCCGACCAAATTGATGCGTGATTCATAAGTACGGTCAAAATGGGGACAGATTAGAACTGAGTCTGCATTACTGCTAATGGTGGTGTTAGGTGTTTTTTGTGTCTTGGCCGGAAGTACTGACGCGCAACGCCATACATTGTTGACGTGCCTAACTTGAAGAGTTAACTAAGAACTGCAATAGCATAAAGGTCCAGACGCCAATTCATGCATCCAGTCATGCATCCAGGAAATCCAGTAAGCAGCTATGATATATCTGGCATTGTTTACCTGATTGAAGGAAATTATGATAAAACCCAATTTGCTGACGAAACTGGTAAGTACAGAAAGATCCGGATGTTTGAGGCCGAACCTGCAGTTAGATAAATGGTCATTCATTTACTCTTTTAAGGTCGAAAAATTTGATGTTTACTTTCTGGGGGTTCTAAGCCAGTCGGATGTTTGGAATTGTCGCATCTCGAAGTTCGATCCACCCACCACAGTAGAAGTAATTATTCCGTCACCGAATCTTTCTTCCTTCAGTCCCTAAATGTGAACTCCTAAGGCAGTCCTTCGCTTCCAGAACCGCAAATTATCGTCAAAATACTTTTGGCGCATCAAAGTAAATTCCACCTATACATTCGTATAGCGCAGTCTAAGTGAGTTTGCTTAGGTTTCAATTCAGATAAGCCCCTCTTAGCTGCCCTGGAATCAGATTTGTTCATAAAACTTCATATAGTTCGGGCAGATGCTTGTGATCCACCACCACACTGCTAACTGGAAAATAATGCGAGCTGATTATAATGCCCATAGTACTGGACGTTTCGATGGACGGCCGCTGTCTGTCATCCACTGATAATCGACCGTTTTTTTTCGTATGGATTCAGCTATCGCATAACAACGTCCTGGCTCCATATACATATTTTGCTATCCCGTGTTTTGATTTGTCTGCCTCCCACACCTTTTCCTACTGTCGGAGAACATTCAAATGTCGAAAGTATGGTTGTGTCATGAAAAACAGGAACTACTCATCCAACTGGAACAGACGCTACAGGACACTCAGTCAGATATCGTAAACGCGGTACACCCACCCGTTCCTACTGTGGGGCGAAAATATATTGTTTAAGTACAATGAACTATTCAGCAAAACAGATGCAGATTCATGTTGGTCGTCTGTTTATCTAGTACCCCACTTATAAATTTCTCGGCATTACGCGAATACTCCACGAATGCTGGTTGTATTCGACTGGAATTCTTATTACCAATTTGAAGCATCTTCTAAAGATTCGTACTCCGAAAAGTTACTCCATGTCTTGTTGTTAACATTGTACGCAATTGCTGTTGTAACACAGCTAAATCAGAAGGTGTGTTCGCATGAGCTCGGGCGCAGGAAAGTTCGGTATTGAGACAATCACCCATCATTTCATTTGCTTCTTGCCAACGTGGCAATAGGTCATATCATTTTCAAAAACAACTACCTGTAAGTCAACTTTTATAACGGAAGTTAGATGCTGTAAAGCCGACAGCGAACAACGCTGCCCGGATCGATCAACAAATACAGACTACAAGGTTAACGGATTCACAGCATGAAACGGCTTATTCCATAACCACTGAAAATCAAAAACTAAAATTCCAATAGTACACTTTCAAGCGCCGATAATAACGACATACTGTTAAATTCGAAAGCGTAAATCTTTGAACTGCATTTGTCTTAAGGAAAAACCACATACAGCCCACTGGATTTTCGGACATTAATACTACAGCATTCTAACATTTGAGGATTGCGTTGCGGGCGCTGACAAATGGAAAATTGTTTGGAAGAAGCATGATAAAGATTATTTTCTCCATTTGCCTCCTCACATAATCATTTGCGTTTTTTTCAATAACTGTAGTCTTACAGAGAGCTATTCCTCCCTCGACCACCTGGTGAATTAATTATGGCTGCGAATATGGAGAGAACAGAGTGTGTCTAATTATGCAGCGACTCCTTATGTCGGAGTTGGACAGTTCATGGAAGAAGAAGAGGAAAAAGAAGAAAACAGAAAAGAAAAGGAAGAGTAGAAAGAAACGAAACCTATTTATGCCGTTGCACCCATAAAACTTTTTCTGTTCTGGGCCAATAGCCTAAAATGTTTCGGAGTTCCAAAACGGGCTAGGTACACTTATTTCCGAACGTGGCCAAATCTTGTGGCGTACGATGCGAAATACGACTTTTGCGCGTTTTACATATACCTATCTGAAGGAATTGGGAGTAAATGCAACAGCAAGGCAGTCTATAGTGGAGTTATGACAGCATTGGCCGCCCTCGTTGCAACCACGTTTTATGTAAAACACAATCTCCAGGTATCTGTCAAAGCTGTGTCTGACAGGCTGTTGTCCAGAAATGTGCGTGTCCAAATACGGTTTCGGGGCTGTTAGCGTGTCTAGGTTCCTTGGAAAATAAGCAAGGAGAAAATTGTATGGATCATGATTACAACAAAAAACGAATTCCGATCTTTGGTTTGGTTAATCTAGGAAAATTTAAAGTAACAATCTGTGCAGGCATGTGGTGCAATGAGATCCCCCTCTGTGGCAAACTTATGGACACAACCAATTTAATTTTGTGAAACGCTTCCCTCGCATTTTGAATACTGGAAATTGCAGCAAGTACGTGTGAATTCGGTTGGCGCTTTATTAATGTTGATCCAATCTATTTAGGTAATTTTGCACGTTGAACCTGATTACTTCTTTCCTTATGCCTTGAAAGATGACTGACTGCTTTGGACAAGAGTGATCAGTAGGGCATGAAACTCCACCGGGTTGGCCGGTGTCACTATAAGGTGTGTCCATTTTCGATTATGGAGACGACGGTGCGGAGAACATAGAAGTCGATGTGGGCAGTGCATAAGAATATAATATAGAACCTTACTTGATGCATGCATGAGGTCGTCGGTTACCCCCTAAAGTAGTCTTCTCTCCCTCCCTCCATGGTACGGCCTCCTACAAGTTTTAAACGTCAAAAGAATGGACTAGTTTCGTTTATTATCTTCCCTCCTAGAGAAAACACATTATTCGATTGTTCTCGTCTGGTCAGAAAATGCGTACAACGTGCCTGTGTTTACGGAAATTTCTACCGAAAGGCCCAAAGTTCAAATCCTGTAAGGAGCAATGGTAAAAATAAGAATAAAATAAATTTCCAAAAGTAAATTGAGGTTCAATTGGATTCGGGTCATTGCGATCTCATGGATTTATCTCCGAAGCTTGCGTTCGACGGAAGCTTCCCGTACCAAAACCTTTAACCATAATAAGTTACCACACATTGAAAGAACGCAAATAGAGCACCAGAAGTATAAATGACCTAAAGAAGGTCGAATAATAAGCGTCAGTAACATTTGAACATTTTATCAAAGCTTTCTTGTTAATAATGCAGAATTTGGAAAAAATCTGATTTGCACACACAGAACTTCCTACTGCGTTTAGATCGGAATTTACCTGACGCAGTTCTGTTGTGCTTCAGGAGACCAGCTGCGCTTACTGCTTCCGCGGTGTCTTTTAGAGCCACTCCTGCAACTGCTCAGCGGAATAAGGCAGCTAGTTGATGAACGCTCACCGATCGGTTACGAGACTCACTCGTCCCGTTCTAGAGCCCCACCAGCAGCCGCACAGCGGCCAGTACAGGCAGCTGAACACTGCCGACAAAGACCAGTGAGACTGGAATGGCCATTTCTGGTTTATGAGCCGTCATCGGCCAGTCATACCCAACCCCATGTGTTGCAGCACATGAGGTTCGAAACCGCAATATTTTTGAGTAGAAGTTCAACGCTCCAACCCAGGTAAAAACAGCGATGCTTGAACCTGTCCCACTTTAACAACCTGAATTTGCTAACTGTCCTAAATCCAGCAAATGAAGTTGATTTAGCGTTTTGAAAGTGCAGCATACATCTGTACAGCGTTCAAAAATAAAAGTAGAAATAGTATCTACTGAGTTATCTTTTTTAATCATCCGAGAAATAGCTACAGACAAATGCAAGCGCAAATTAGACAAAACGGCCTGTAGTGGCACCGATAAATCATCAGTTTGTTTGGAATTTTCTGGATATTTCAGCAAAAAAGGACTTTTAATTTTGTGTATTCCGATCTTTAAAGATAGTTTGGGCAAGCTGAGTGTAAGAAAACATGATAAGAAGGAGAATTAAAATAAACGCAGTCAAGAACAAAGGCATGGACTAGGCGCGGTAACCCAATATAACAAAAAATTAACGATTGTGGTCAAAATCAAATTGCACGTCTTTCACGCGCCCTAGCTAAAGGCCCTTGTCGTAGGTAGCAATTAGCCTCTTAAGGGTATTAAATATAGACCTGGTGACGTTAGGGTCAACCTAACCGGTTTTATGAATTTTGGAGGATGTATTTATATATCTAAACTGGGCGTTACCTGGGCTGCATTCGTCCGGACAACCGCGCAACTGGAGCTATGGTTAAGTTGGACTGTTTTCTGGAGCCGACAAGTCTAACAGAACCAAGTGGAAAAAGAGGCACGGTAAAGTTAAAACTTTTACGTTGATATATGTCTTTTCCTTGTTTTTTTTTGTCCCCATGTGTTTTTAGAGGATGATTTTAACCAGGAAGTTGAGGCAAATTTTTGCGATTCTGAAAATGTGATGGGATCAGGCACTGCTTTCAGTTAAGGGACGTCCCAAAATAAAGTTGAGAAAACGTGGACTCGGACAACAAGTTATCAAAAGAATAATTTTAATTCCTCGCGGTAATGTAACAAACACAGTCCAAAATTTAATAACTTCGTAGATCAAGCTTCGGCCATCAGACGGATGAGTGCAAGTTATTTAGACATGTTCCTGCAGTTATCTACGTACGAACGTTGCCAAAAGGGTTGCTGTTTGTATTATATTTTAGGGCACCTAAAGAGTAGGACGTGTAAATTGAGCAATAAGTTTTCCATATCTAACTTTCAAGCGCAGTAATTAAAGGCCCAGTTGAATTACACGACTCAGTTGAATGACATTCAGTTAAACGGAAGGAGAAGATACGAGCGTTGGAACAAGAAGTTTATTGGCCTGACGTTTCCCACTCACACTCGAACACATCATCATAGACAGACGCAGATACGGGTTCACGTGAGGATCCAAAACGTCAAGCCAATAAACTTCGTTTCAGCGATCGCATTTTCTTCTGAATTGCTTCATAGAACTTGCCTGTTCCTTTCTATCAACATTCAGTTCAACATACAGTGCCTTTTACTCGTATGAGTACAACAGTGGATCTACTTCATTACAGCAGCAAATCTCGGCTAAAACTGATGGTCGGTAGTAACGCGAAGTTATAGTTAATAAACATTAATAATGCAATGGTTGGCCTGACACTAGAGCAAGACATTAAATTAGCATCTGCTTGTAGCCAGGCCAGTACGGAGTTAATCATGCGATGTAGCTTAGGCGACAGACCATCCTTAAGAACCTTAGTAGTCACACTTGAGTCAGCTGTTTTACCGATCTTCAGCAGATAATTTACAACGACACTTTCTATTATCTTATTTGCTGAATTCAACAGTCCTCTTGACCTACGTTCTATGGTGGTGTTTGTTGTCTACCTTTATATGCATGTGATCCGTAATTACGCGTTGCTTCAAAATCATACTTAAAGTTGGTGTGCATCGACAGAGTTTGCCTAACTGATCTGACCAGATCAACTAATCTACGGGTTAAGGATATAAGTTGGGCGATTTAATTATGCCACGGAATATTTATTTACTTAGAAGGCCAATTTTATTATCGTTAGAGGGAAGTGGATGTCGTAGCGTTCTTTACTCCGAAATTGACAGGCCTGTTGCCTTCGCTCCATTGTATTGGCAACTTCTTTAGTAATCTGCTAAAATGCCGGTTGAAAGTGCCAGTAAGAAAATTGTTTCCGGCATCCGTTACCCCAGCCCAAAGAGCATAAGGGTAATTACAATTTTTCTGAAACCAGCCGAGGATGCTGAAATTAAAACATACGAAATTTCAATTAGCCTTTTGACAATTCGCTTCCTGGATGTAGTTTTTCTCTTGCCTTTTTTTCCTACTCTGAGGATTTGATAGACGTTATTGCTGTCACCTGTAAGCCCCGATTTTTATATACATTTAAGGGCATCATATATGTTAGTATCTATATTCCCCCCTCTACCTGTGAAGGTGCGCTTAACCGTTTCTTTGACTTTCTTTCGGAAAAACTTGCTTTATTGTCCTGCGAGCATCTTATTGTCTTATGTGGTGATTTTAATCGTGTGAATTTACGTCCGTTTACATTATTAGGCTTTGATGACCTTGTTTCCTTTAATACTCGCGCTGATGCCCCTCTTGATCACGTTTTGACTAACCAATCCAAGTTCTTCCTTGTTAAGAACAGAGCTCCATTATCTGGTTCCGATCACTCTGTATTATTAGGCCTTCCAAAAATTTACTCCGCTTCTACACGTGCGCTGCTACTCAAACCGGAAAGGAAAGTTAAGGTTCACGACACATCCCCGGAAAACATTTTTCTTCTCCAGACTTGCATATCGTACACTATTCCCATCTTCCTCAGTCAATCCAATGTTGAGTCGTGTTCCAGCTTCCTTACAACATTTTTAAAAGAAAATAATTTAATATTTGTTGTCCTCTTGATGCAGTTTTGGTCCGACCTGACAGAATTTCTTCCCCTTAACTTCTTTACAAGCTTGGCCTCCGAGGCTGTCTTAAGGAGGTTAACATCTTAATAAAAAGGGAGATTTGCAGACTAAATGATTTGTTTGTTAGTCAGCTTTTTGCCTCTCCGTCCAAACCTTCTTTTCGGCTTTCCTCTGCTGAACTCTGGAGGAATCTTAAGCGTCTCACTGGCCAATGTGGTAAACTGGCACATGTTGATGCTGATTTAGACGATCTAAACAAACATTTTATCCATACTTCTACTGACTCCAATCCCCCCACAAACAACCTTTTGTTACTACCAAGCGTTTTTTCTCCCGTGTCAGTGGCAACAGTGGAGAAACATCTGAAAAATGTTCGTGGTTCAACTGCTGCTGGGCCGGATGAAGTCTCACCATTTGTTTTAAAATACTGCTGCTCTCAGATTTCCCCTATTTTGACACACCTTATAAACATGTCCTTCATGGAGTCAAAGATCCCTGACATTTGGCGTTCAGTAAGAATCACTCCCATCCCTAAAAAGTCAGCTAATTTTGGTCCTAAATCTTTCCGTCCAATAGCCTGCTCTTCTGCTTTACTGAAGATTGCTGAACGAGTCGCTCTCGATACAATTAAGCCTTTTTCCTCCAATTTCTCCGACCCATTACAATTTGCCTATAAGGCCCAGCGTAGTACCCTAGATGCTGTT
Organism: Schistocephalus solidus; assembly: GCA_017591395.1. Lineage (NCBI taxonomy): Eukaryota > Metazoa > Platyhelminthes > Cestoda > Diphyllobothriidea > Diphyllobothriidae > Schistocephalus > Schistocephalus solidus. The sequence continues at coordinate 161,232 of WEDG01006782.1, read as the reverse complement.
GCCCTTGTAGTACATTCGGCTCTACGAGATTTAGATAAGGGCTGCCGCGCGTACGCATGCGCATTTCTTGACTACTCCTCTGCCTTCAACACCATCCCGCGCCATCTCCTTCTTAATAAAAACATCCGCGTCTGGCTCTCCCGGCTGGGTTGTCTCTTGGCTTGAAGATTATTTTACTTCCCGCACTCAATTCGTACAATCCGGCAAGCGGAAGTCTACTGTCCTTCCAAACAACTGCGGTGTTCTTCAAGGTGCCATCTTATCCCCTCATCTCTTTTCCATTCACACTGATGATTTGAGGTCACCAAATGACTGTCGGTACATCAAATATGCCGATGACATGGTTGTTGGTCATCCTCTTAAAAATCAGACACATCTCCAGTGTCTGAAGGATGGCCTTGACCATGTTGCAGCCTGGTCGTCAGATAATGGCCTTCAACTGAACCATGAGAAGTCTGTCCAATGTGTTTTTCACCTGCGACCATCCCCTAGTTCTCAATTCTCAGCCGTCCTTCCCAACGAGGTATCCTCTTTTCGGTACCTTGGCGTAACTCTGACATCGAATCTTTAATTCTCCCAACATATCGATGCTCTTTTTACAAAAATTCGTAAACTTCTATATTATATTCGCCGTTTACGTTCCTATCACACACCTCAGGCCCTTATCTGGCGATTTATAGAGGCATGTGTTCTTCCCTTCATCCTTTATTGTTCTCCCGTGATTTTTCCAGCCTTGCTTAAAAAAGGATTTTTTGATTTTAAAACGTATTCTCCGAATGCTCTCTTCTGCTGCTGGTGTTTCTTATACTGTTTTAGTGGATTTGATAGCAAAACGGCACTTTACGACAGTCAAACAATTCGCTGGGCGAATCCTTGATGATGAAACCCATCCCTCCACTCTGAACTGATTGCTGTGAAGTCTTCCCGTCCGATGCGCCGAGGCTTTTCGCCATATAGCATGCCGTACAACGGCATACCAGCGCTCCGTTTTGCCATTTCTAGCACGCTACCTTACGTGTGAAGAGACTGAAATAAAAAAGCTCAGACTAGAACTGTCTCCCCGCTAGATGTCCATTTTTGACTCTTTGATTCTTGTATATTATGTTTACTTATCCTATTATCTTAGTGAATGGAGCCGTTTATATTTTTGCTGAAAATTTTGAATGATACTTCAAAATAAAGCGTATTCCTCTCTCTCTCTCTCTCTCTCTCTCTCTCTCTCTCTCTCTCTCCTCCTCCTCCTCCTCTCTCCTCCTCCTCTCTCTCTCTCTCTCTCTCTCTCTCTCTCTCTCTCTCTCTCCCTCTCTCTCTATGCATGAGAGCGTCCAAGAGGGTGGAGTTATTGTTTTCTCTGCACTGAGTCGTAAGATCAAGCTTTGAATTTACTTTGTGTGAACAACAGTTCGACGGGTCATTGCACATCTTCTAATCAAAAAATTTCATGTACATGTCTTCCACAGTGTGTCATCTTTCTCCGAGGCTTTAAGGTTCATCGTTCAAGACACGAAATAAAATAATTGAGGGAACTTACGAAATTTGCGTATGGTTAGGAAGTGGTAATCACAGGTGCTAAGCCCTTTCTGGGTGGATGCATGGAACAGAATACAATAACCGTTGGATGCAGAAGACCAGCGAGGATATATTTACTTTCAAAAATTTTCTTCAGGTAAGCACATTTGTATTGAACGATGCAGGGTAAACATGTCAGTGAACAGAGAAATTGATTAAATCTGGTCATAACACACAACCGGGTTATGGACTATGGGGAAGAGAGTAATAAGAGGTAAATAATTCGAAACCAGGGCGGGTTGAAGAGTCAAGTCAGAGGGTGGGGGAGGTGAGAGTGGAAGGACGCGGAGGACGGAATGCAGTTAATCCACCTTCGGTCACGGTAACCGCGGAGATTGGACTAGGTTCTTCTGTGCATACAAGACCGGGTTGCGTAACCTGGCGGTAGACGCTTCTGCTGTTGCTGGCAGTTTTTGGTCCACTGGTTTAGGGTAAGGCGGTGAAACCTTTTATATTGACAGTAATATTTTGTTGGATCCACACAATGCCCGCAATCGGCAACGTAAGCAAGAATAATGCTATTTGTGCTCTTAATTTTGCCTTCTCCCAGCCATGCCCGGAAATGTTTCCGTATTCTTTTGTGTAGGTACTGACTCCTGCGATAAATTTAAGTGGCTCCGTAGAAGCACGTAAAGTAGTAAATGCACGCTAGTGTGGTCGGCGATAGCAACCTATTGTTACCTTCTCTGTCTAATACTCCAAAGCCTGAAAGTCCATGCTTCTGAAAGAACGAGAAAAGGGATCGTTCTCAACAATGCTAATAGACACTCGTAGTGGCGGCATAAACGGAACTTTTTGAGTAATGCCAAATACCCATACATTTCACAGGAAAATCACATCCAGTACCGATACTTGACTGTCACACCAAAGTTCACCTTAATAATCGTATCTACCAAGCGCCAATGGTTGCAGGTCGTTGGCATAGTGATAAAGATACTAGATTATAAGATATAAGCACGGAGTATGAGCACGTCGTTCAAAGCTGGCTTGAGTATAGGGTGCCAACTTTTTTACTCTTTAGAACCGAGGCAGAATAAATCTTCGTCTCAGGATAGGAAAGATGACTCGTTGGCATCATGTGTTGATAATCTACTGGAAGAGCTTTTGACTGCCATTTTTCGACCTAGGCGGATCCCCAACTGCTTGACCCAGGCAGATATAATAAAAACAAAAAAATATAGAGAAATAAAACAAGGAACGTTCTCCTCATGGTAAAAGGTTTTAGGAATGTCTCATTGCCTGTCACGAAAGGATAATTTTAAGCAAAAGGGTTGCCGAGGAAAAAGTCCAGGGGATACTTCCAATCCGGTGTCTGCAGTTGGAATCCCTAGAAATGCTGGTGCTTTCCTAAGCCTAATCTTTTAACAGGCTTTAAAACTCGAAACCAACAAATGGATCTCCAAATAGACGGTATAGATTACACCTTTCCAAATTTTGCTAATTTTTATAAACTCCTGGTTCACTTTAAATAACCGCATCAGAAGGATTGAACTGACGTAGTACAAATTATTAACCATGGTTCTGCATTTAATAGGTAAGCTTTTGGAGGAAACGAGGTAGTTAACACAGATTGAACCGAATCCAATTAACCATACTTATATAAAGACTTTTGTTATAAGATCGATCCGTACACGCTCAGCTAGTCTTCGTTGGTAATAATTATGCCGAGTAGGGAGTTCAACTTACAGACTATTGTCTCCGATCACATGACGAAACTGCATGCTTTCCGTCATTAGGAGGTAAAGCATGCAGTAAAATCGGTCGAGGGCGATGCACTTAGGATATTATTTTCCAAAATAACTTCTTCAGTTTTGAATTGCCAAGGTGGATCTATTCATACGTCAACATTGGCTGTGTTTTAATGATAAGCTGAGACCTATTTTTCTGATGACCACATTTGAGAGGACTAAATTAGCTACTCACAATGTGAGGTAAAAATTGTAATTTTTTCATTATAATATCCACTTTGACGATCTGGAATTCGAGTACTCCGCTAGTGGCATCAAGAGTACACTGAATAAGAAATGTCAACAGGCTAAACCAATGGCATCGGACAACTCGGTCTAGAGTAGTTGAATGTTCGGTATTTGAGTCGGAGGCGGAAACACTTCCAGAAGATCTCCATCAATTTACCTTTATCCTCTTCTATTTGGTGTTCCATTTAAACACAAGAATATATTCAAGAAAACATCGGCTAGTTCGGATAAAGTGGAAACGTTTTTTATCCGTTTTAACTTAGGTAAGCATCAGTGGCACTGCTTGGTTTGGAGGAGTAGAGCGCTGTTCGAAGGGACACCTTGATTTGGCTCTTTTTTATATATGCCACACGCCCCAAGGGACTCCTTGTTACGTAACCTCAGAATTCTGCGGTAATTTCTGATCGGGAGTGCCGATTGCAGTTTAAGAGCAGTGGCCATTGTCAGAGCTGAAAGCTATGAATTTTCCCATAGAAGATTCATAAACTATAGTTCAGCATAAATAATGTCCCATAGAATATCTTGAACGTGCAATTGATCCTTTTTATTAATTCATCGAAATATTTCGGAGCCATCACATTAAAAAACGGTGTATACAAAAATAACTCTTTTTGCCTTTGGGTTCAGCAAAGGATAGTTAATTACCCTAAGAAATACTGAAATCATATTTTATAGGATAAGACAACTGTCTCCAGAATAAACCACTTTTTCATATTACGTTTCAGACTCTGTTGCAGCCCTAAGCAATCAGCACCAACAGATCAGAGGAAGCATTGTCAACCTACTTTCAGTAATCTGCACTCGAATCCGGTGGAATTTGTTATTGCAGTATAATTTTTCTTCCGAAAATTTCAGTTTGTCACAGACTTACTACGTTTTCCAGCGTAGACCTTACCAAAAAAGAGGAAAATAAAGTATACTTTCAGTAAGGATTAAGAATTTTTTATATTATTTGATCATATTCTAGGACATGACGAGATACTGACGGAAACCAAGCCGAAAAGGATAATTCCAGTCCCCTTTCTCTCTTTGGAGGCCTTTAAGTTTTTCATCACAATCACGAAAGGAATGTTGGGTTTTGGAAGTCTCGTATTTTCTTGAAAAAATCAACAGACGATGACTTCGATAACTTTTTTGTTTAATGCCGAAAATCAATCGGCCCACAATCCAGATGACCTCAATAATTTTTTTTGGGCGCATATATCAACAAATCTTTTAACATTGTCGATTTATACTTCTCTTTTATCATGATAAAATATTTTCAACTCGTGTTAAGGCTACGGTTATGTTTTTCTTGACACAAATTCAGCACCTTCATGGAAAACTGAATATTATTTTTGAACTTTTTAGTCTTATCATCTATAATCAGGCGCCATCTGCGAGTGAGGGGAAAAGACTGTTTAAAGTTTAATTAAAGATTTTGAAAATTGCATTGAAGAATTATGGATCCAACACGTGCTGCTGCAAATGTTCATGGTGTTTAGGGCAAACGGTCGCAATTATATCCGGTAGAAAATATCGTTGAATCTGTAACAGGGTGATACAGGTCACGTACCGCCCTACAGTGGAGGTTTCGTCAATTATGTTAGCCTGTTTTCTCACCACGTGGGAATACTAAATATCTGTAGTATGCATGTCCCAAGAGTATCTGCCTTGTTTTTACTTAAAACGGCGTTCGATTTACTTAGGAAAAAGAGGTGTTGAAGCATTTTAAATAAACTGCTAAACAGTACTTAGATTTGATACTACCGTCATACTGAGCCACGAATAAGTCACTTTGAAAGACACGTTTGTCATTAAAATGTTTATTATTATTTTAGTGTGCATGTGCCATCGATGATTGTAGAGTTAATGAGTTTTAGAACCACGAGATGCTGTAGACTAACTCGATTGTATTCCACATTCACAAATACTGCACTTCGAAGCCGAACTTATAAAGTTTGTGGAAGAAACTAAGGCAGTAACCTCAGAACACAAACAACATAACATCAACATGCCATTAATGACAAGTTATGTGAGAATTTTAGCAGAGTTTTAGACATAAATGGATAGAACTAGTTAAAGCCTTCACATTTAAGTATTTTTTTCAGCTTACTATTCGCAGGCATTAAAAATTTATCGAAAGTATACACGTTTTCCAACAATATGGACTACAGAGGGTATTTTTTTACTATTTTATACAATAATAACACAGAGCAATTAGTTAGAATATTTGAAGCATTTTTTCCCAACATGAATTTAAAACAGGTGGAAACAGCAGGATTTGTAAGTATCAACACATTTGGTGAGGGCTCATAAAATGCTATCCCTATCTGCCTAGCATAGATATTGAAAAGAGCCACACTGGAGTTTGACTTTGCACAGAAACTCAATGCACGACGGCAAAGTCTTTATTCACTGTAGATAATGATATATGGAAAGGTTAACTTGAAACATCAATATAGGAAAAAAGGGAGAATTGCTAACGTAAAACACAGTGAGAGGTATATCTAGGCGTGGAGATTACCAGAGCAATTGGAAATTGACCACATGGTCTAGCTGCTTGCTTAGGTCGAGTTTCTCCCACCGTGTATATGCTGTTTCCAAGTAGCACAAGGTCCGAGTTGTTAATGTCCAAACAAGCGCTCGGAAAGCTGTTTTGGGGTGAACGGAGTGACCACCGTCTAGCCGATGTTTCGAAATCTAAGACCGTGGTAATTTATTTTTTTTTGTTTTAAATGTCATTTAGGCAAATGCTCAACGAACCTGGTTGCCAATTGCCTTTGCATTCACCGAATGTACTTGCTGCCTCGGCAAGAGCACGTAAATTCACACACACACAGTTTGGGGTGGCGTGCAATGGCAGGGCATACTTTGTCCGGTAAATTTGAATGGTTGGAGTAGGACTGACATGGACGAGTTAAGCTGGATTGTACGTCCTTCCTATGATGCCCCACGACCGTCGCTTGGTGGGGATTGAAATGTTATCACTAACTGTTCCGTCAATTTTGGCTGTATATGATTGCTCTACTTTTGACTGAAGCGTACAGGATAGCCACAGTTTATAGTAAAAATATATCTAAAAAAACTTACCAGACATACAACAGTGCCATGTACGTAAGAAATGATTTATCAAGTTAAATGATTACTGATGGATGATAGAAATTAACCAGTTCATTGTCAGTAATATTTTTTTCGCCTTTCGTCTCGACATTGTTATATTTCTGCCTGCCTTTTTGTTAGGGCCCTTGTCTGCTAAACGAGAAAAAAATCGGCGAATATTCACCGTAGCACTACGTTCTTAAGACTCAAATAACATATGTCACGATTACGGAGATCGACAAGTTGCATAAATCCTCATTTTCCACCAAGAGCACACAGACTGATGTGACCTGTTGGATATCATAAATTTGCAGGAAAAAAGAAGGATGCTAGTTTATAATATGTAAGAAAATTGCTCGGGTTACTTCAGTGAGGTGAAAAAATGCCCACGGATGAAAAGCAGGCAAAAATAGCAGTTCAGTTTGAAAGGCCTTAGGGGCGATTTTGCGTTGCTGCGAGGAGAATAGTTCCCGCTTTGCTATTAAGATATTCCCGTCTAAATGCACGGCTGGTGCTGATACATAATAGAAGAAACACGGGTGATAATAGAGGCCTACTCGATCACTGGGAATTTTATTTATTAGGCTAAAACATGGCAATACAAAACATTTACCATGAGTAATATAATTCTAATTTTATTATTTTCGGAAACGCAGGCTATTTTTGAAGAGAAAATGACATTTCCTTATGACAAATCGGTCGTCCTTGCTAACTGCTATGGCATATAAAACCTCTTGTGCATTCCTCATGTAGTGGACGTCAATCTAAGTTGGAGGTCTGGCAAAACAGACGTAGCGAACTTCAAGGTGAACGTGCCGTCCCCGTAAATCACACGAGGCAAGACACACCTAACCCGCTATTTTTAAGAAAGCGTAAACAAGTTGGCTTTTAAGGTTATGGTTGCCAAACGTGTGCAATGTTTGGTTCTGAAAATGAATGCTACTGCCGGGAGACAATCACTTACTTTGGCCCGCCGGCAATTATTAAGCACAGAAGAAGATTGTATAAACAACCGTTAGCAGGTAAACGATGTTTCTGCTAGTTCGACTCCTACGTTCATAACAGCATTTTTTACATGCAGCCTATTTTAAGCTCATACGTAGTTTAGAGGCGGAATGGGTATAACAAAGAGTTCTATATCCGTGGGGCCATTAAGAAATTCATTCATAATAGTGGAGCGTGAACTAAGGTAGAGGATAACGACAAGGATACTACGATAGACAGAATGAATGTTTCCATACCAGCTGCAGAAAAAATACGGGTAGCAGCCAGAGAAATGTAGAACTCAGGATGATTTCAAACTTATCGCTTTTACAGCTCTAGAAAGTGGCGGAAGACCTTTGCACTCAACCGCAAACAACCATAGAAAATTCGTTTCGAGAGGAGAGATATGACCAGGAAAGTTTTCTAATTCTGAAAATGCCCATTTATTGCAGTTCTTTAATCTGGTAACAATTTTTATTCGGTGATGTTATTTCAGGTTCAGGTCAGCCCACATATACGGCGCCGGCTATCATCTGAGGAGACAGCCTCCCGGTGACCCTAGGAAAACTTTTATTTCCATGACCTCCTATCTAGGCAATCTACGGAAACAACTTTTCGTTCGGGTCCTAATTAACAAATTGACTTCCATTTCTGCGAATCACTAGGGAAAACCTCAATAGACATTGAACAGATGATTGGCTACCACACAGTATATTGTGCTAATCTTAAAAGCACATATACATAGAGGAGCAGTCCCAACAATAACTGTCAACTAATCATTTCATTCCTTAGCTTGCATAGACGTGAACTTAGAAATTCGAAACCATTGATTGCACATGTTCCTGTTCCGCAATTCTCAAATAATATTACCTCTAAGCCAAACGCACGCCCTGGGCTGACCACGCGGTCCGAGTTATCCAGTCAGATGACAACCTTCCAAGCCACGGCTTTTGGCGCACCGTGATCGCTTCAAGCGCTTCATATTGTTTATAGTGAAGAAAAGACACTGATCCATCGACCTCACTATCTCCCCCAACCTCAGAATCAGGCCACCGTCCAAGCCGGTAGGTTGTGTGATGTAGGAGTGGGCGCATTGGCTGACAGACCGGCGTACCCGTCTTCGCGCGCCACATCACGACCTGGCCTACTTAAAGCACACACCAGGATTCACATAACCAAAGGGTAAGTGGAGCCATCGCCGTCTAACTCGTATTCCATTGTTCAGCCACTCAACGCACAGCACACACTTGGCAGACGGCGTGGTAAGCGTCAGATGAGCAGCCTTCCAAGTCACGGTTTCTAGGAAACCATGATAGCCTCAGGTAAATGATGATGGTGAGGGTGTAGTGTACAGATTGGTGGAGTTAGTGTGCGTTGATCTGGTTTTAGTCTACGGTGGTTTACCGCAGGTTATCGTGGAGGCGCATGTGTCATAATAGGCCCATGCGGTGTGTGAATGTGCGAGAGCAGTGAGGGCAGTGAAGGCGGGCGCGTCGACTGTATGTCGGAGCCCCAGGCACTGGTTCACGAGTCTCAGTTCGATGGATACACAGGTGACCGTGAGGTGAAGTTGCGGTCGCAGTGAGGGCAAAAAAAGTCGGAAGGACTGGGGGATTGTCGTTCGTGGTAGTGGTGCTGAGAATGGCAGGAGTGGAGGGTGGGCTTGATATATCAGTTTTGTCAACATTGCGGTGAATTCCGCTGTTATGGATGCACATGTGGCCGAATAGACCCATGCGGTGAGTGAATTCTGGAGAGTGGTGAAGGCAGTGTATGCGGCGATTTCTGCTCTGGGTTGGTGCTTCAGGTACTGGTTAGCCAGGCTCTGTGCGCTGGATTCGCAAGTGACCGACCAGGCCAATGAGTGAGGTAAATGTGCGATCGCAATGACGACAGGTTAAATTGGAGTCCCCATCACTGTTAGTGGTTGTGGTACCAAGTGGCAGGTAGTCGGAGGATGTAACTTCGATGGTGCGAGTGTGGGAAGTGGTGGCGGTGGTGATCATCGTTGGGTCCGGAGCGGGGTTGGCAGAAGCGATATTCTCTGACACAGAAGCTGATGTCATCGGATTGTTGTTGCCTTCCGTCCGAAGGTGTCCGATCAGACCAATTCGCTCGCGGAAGGTGCGTTGACATTGGCGATGTTGATATGGGGTGCTTGTGACTTGTGAGCCGCCCTTTTGGCCTTAGCAGCAGCGATCCGGTTGGCTTCGTTCATTGCTGCAGATTTTCTCCAGGCCAGTCTGTCCTGGGCGAGGTCCTCACAGGTCGCCTGGTTGATCTGTAGTTGGTTCAGAGAGTACTTTAAAGTGTCCTTGTGGTGCCGTTGTTATCTCCCCTGTCTGCGAGCACCAGTAGTGATATCTCCGTAGAAAATCGGTTTGGGTAGTCACTCGTCGTCCATTTTCACCAGGTGGACGCTCCATCATGGTCTCATTTACCTCAATATGGCGTTGATGTTGAGGATTACGGTCCGCTCCAGGACTTCTGTGTCCGGGATCCTGTTTTGCCATCTCAACTTCAGTATTCTGCAGAGGCATCTGAGAGGGAAGTTATTCAGGTTCCTGACTAGCATTGAGTAGACAGTTCAGGTCTCCACCGCGTACCGAAGTTTCGTCAAGACGACAGCCTTGTACATCTTTAGTTTGGTGTTCAGATGAATATCGTGTCGATTCCACATGGAGGCCTGCAGCCGGCCGAAGGCCTGGCTGGTTTTGGAGATCCGTTGAACAAACTCGTCGTTGATTCTTGTGTTGCGTGACAGCGTGCTTCCCAGCTAAGTTGAAAGCCGTTGAAATTGATTCGGGGAGCATTGTATTATGCGCTGGGTGGCGGTTGGTGCATGACCACCGTTTTGGCTGCATCGATTGTTAGTCCGAAATTGGCCCGGCCTACGGCGAAAAGGTTCATGCTCCTTTGCATGTCCTCTTCACTCCTGATGTTAAGGGCGCAGTTGTCCACGAAGAGCAAGTCATGGACTGTATTCGTAAACACGCGCGTTGGGGCCTGCATAGGCCGACTGTTGAGAAGGTGCCCGTCAGTTCTACAGGCGATGCGGATCCCAGGGCACTCATCATGGTAGGCGTCCATCAACATAGCAGAGAACAAGAGACTGAAGACGGTGAGGGTCAGTACGCAGCCCTGCTTCATTCCGTTGGTCATCATCCCGTCATGAAGCTGACGCACCATGTGCGTTAACCGCTCAGGACAGCCAAATTTCTGCATGACTTTCCACAATCCGTCGGGATTTACCATCTCAAAGGCTTGCGACAGCTGCACGAAGGTAGTGTAAAGGTAGGTTCGCATCTCCTGGCACTTCTCTTGTAGCTGGAGAGCGGCAAAAATCATGTCTGTTGTTCCCAGGTGTCGTCGGAAGCCACATTGGCTTTCAGGGAGAAGTCCCTGCTCTAGGTGGCCGTTCAGCCGATTGAGGACACGGGCGAAGATCTTCCCGGCGATGTTGAGCAGCAAGATGCATTTGTGGTTATCACAGAGTTGCCGGTTGTCCTGCATTTCCCGCAACAGCTGCCGCACAAGACGGCGACTTCGATAGAAGGCTGCCTTGTTTGCATCGGTAGGGTGGTCAACGTAGGCTTTGTGCAACTGGTTCTTCACGGCAAGCAGAGTATGAATGGCTGCGTCGTTTTCATCGAGCCCTTCCTGGTGTTGACGAGGTGCGTGGCCCAGGACATCCATGGTGGTGGATTGAATCGTGTTCTTCGCTTGGCACCAGTGGTTCTCCACGGAGGCGTCCTCGTCGGCGACTGGGAGGTTGGCTAGCCAGTTAGACAGCTCGTTACTGAAATAAAGCTGGTGAGAAGGCACATTTAACAAAGCGGTATTCAATTTACCTGGTGGTCACTTACCTTGAGATCTCCTGCGTGGCTGTAGTCAAAACATCATCTTGGAGATGACAAGGCAATGATCCGTCCACCCGTCGGTACCTGGGATCGTCTTTGTCACCAGCACTTTCTGCTGGTCTTGCCTCCGAACGAGGACATCATCCAGCAGGTGCCAGTGCCTCGACTGGGGGTGCATCCAGGTCACCTTCTGCCGAATCAGAAGGCAGAAGAAGGAATTGGTCAGGATGAGCTGGTGCTCTGCGCAGGTGCATAGGAGGAGAAGGCCATTGTCACGGAGGCCGTCAAGACCATGGGGGCCCAACACTCATTTCCATGTAGCGTTATCTGTGCCGAAGCCGGCGGTAAAGTCACCAAGGACAATCAGCTTATCCACCTTCGGCGCAGTCGCCAGGAGAACGCACAGACCCTCGTAAAATTTGTTCTTTGCCTCGTCGGAGCCAGTCATTGGGGGCCTAGGCGCTGAAGATGGTAGCGAACTTGTCTCCCGAAGAGACAGGCGGAGGCGCATCAGACGCTCATCGATGTCCTGCGATAGATAAGGTAGACGTCCCACGATTTCGGTCCGGATGGAAATGTCGACGACGGCGTCGCGTCGTTCTGTCTGGAGCGGCCACTCCAGAAGAAGGTGTAGCCAGTACCCACCTCCTCCAGTTGGCTTCGCTCGGAGAATCGGGTTTCACTGGGAGCGGCAATGTCAACCTTGTAGCGTGCCAGATCTATAGCGACTAGCGCCTTCCTCCGTTCCGGCCGGTTTCTTCTCAGATTGTCTAAAAAGGAAAGAAAATTCCAGTCTGCTAGGTTTAACGGACTCATCCGAGTAGCTCGGAGGGTATGGCAGAGGGGTATTGTTGTTTGTTTGTGTTTTACGACAGCAGTGCTGTCCATAAATATGGCTGCTGGGACATCCCAGACGGCTGCCTTATTCCAATATGGATCTCGTTTTTGCTTTAGTGAGAGAGTGACCTGAGTTAGCTTGGGCGGTCTACGGGATTGCTGTCAGTCCCACCGTAGAACTTTTGAAATGAGGGGAGGGGAGACATGGGAGGTTTGAAGTCAGACATACCAGGTGTGGAGACACACACAACACCAGAGACCCTCACCTGATTTAGCCCACTGGTCATGGCGGTTGCCCGGGGTGTGTTCGCTGGGCAGAGCCCAGCTGCAAGGAGCCACAGGTGAAAGTTGGTTACCAGTTAGAGTCGGCCACAGGCGCATTCACCAACTGCACTAGAAAAATGGAGCGACCATAACTAGTACCCCCTACACCCCGAGCTCCACCCTACGTCGCTAACTCGACCTGTTTTGCTAACATGTAAAGCCATTGACCATTCACCAGCAATACAGTTCTTTTCTGTGTGTCTGCCTTCTACCTAGGCCAAGGAGTGCAGTTTCATGTAACTACTACCAAGTGTAAAAGTAGTTCGAAAAATGCCAACTGCAATCATAAATTGAGGAGTAATCACAGAGCTAAATAAAGTTTGACACTCGTGGGCATTATTATCTCCTCCTCCTTCTCCTCTTCCTCGTCTTCATCATCAGTACCCTTCACTCACAGAGTAGCCCTAACCATCCAAGTGTTTACCTATCAAATGCTATCATGGTAAGAATCAAAAAGGCATGCCTACTGGAGCGAGTTAAGATTCATAGTTCTGTAGGGGAATAACGTTTGATATGGAATGAACATTTTCAGCATTTTTACTAGACAGGAGACAAGGTGGGTAGATTCGAAGTAATGCCTTCATAAAGTATATGTAAAAAACAATGTGGGTTAAAGTGATATCAAGATTTCATCCTTATTGTTTCAGTGGTAGGTTTTCCACAAACAGTCGAGGTTAGGTAAATACAAGTTTTCAGCACCAGACGAATGGGAAATATCATGTTTCTTGCTGTACTGCATTAAAAACATTCACATTTATTGAAATTGAATGCAAAGCCTGACAGCAGGATGTCCCCGAGGGCGCAGTTTGATTTACACAAGAGATGATGGGCAGTAGGCTCCCAAAGGCATTCATTTCAATCTTATATAATCATTTGTTAGAAAATACGGTTCAAGCATATATCTGCTGCGTGTTTCCTTCCATACCCAAGTGAAATGGTTTGGATTCGAGGGTTTTTTCCTAACCATTATCCAGGCACGCAAGAGTGGGAGAAAACTCAAGACTGTAAACGAACGAAATGCACACGAGGCAGACGAATGACAGTCGGGTTATTTGGGAACTGTGAAAACAGCTTCGGGCTGGGTTTGTTCACACGAAGGGTATCCATGACAATCATATGGCATGAAGCCTATCCGGTCCAATCGACCTATCACTCAATATGTATTATCATTAAAGTTAGCGGAGCAATTTATCAACCAGTTTGCTTACTTTTCTAGCTTTTGGGTTGGTACCTGTGACCACCTTGGTGGAGACGTGGCCCAGGATATCATAAACAAGAAAAAGCAACTCGCACGGCTAGAACTAAATTTAGTCAGTAAAAAAAGGATAAAAATTTTTTTAATGCAAGCAATCTTCCCTCGGTCTACTGCGAGTCCTAAACCAGTCAAATTGCCGGTGTAAAAATGCCCGGATTCCGTGGAAATAAATATATATAGCATCTGAAAATACGCTGAGGTGCCGAGGCATAATCCACGGCTAACGGTCAGTTGTGACATAAGAACACAATTAAACAACTGCCCTTCTTCCTTACTCAGCCAACAGGAAGCTACCTTCAAAATGAAATATGTAATTTTTCTCATGTTGGAAAGGCCTCAAACTCAAAACCGCCATGGTTGTTTTCGGGGAAGGGAAGCTCGACAACGCAAGACTTCACGCGGATTTGATGTTTCACTGGTCTGGTCGCAAAACAAAACATGCTGGAGTTTACAACCACAGATACCGCGAGTGATTACATAGATATATGCACTGGTTGATGTAACAGAAATGTCGACTTAAACATGTGAGATAGGAAGTACAATTTTTATTCATATAACACAATCAAACGGTTACAACGCAACCCCGGCAGAGGAAGCGTTGACATTACACCCAGGTCACTTAGCAGTAGACCATGGAGTCAAACGCTTTGACAGATGAATCGCAATCACACCCAGGATAGGCTAAAATCAGGGACTACTCCATGGCAAAATCGAAGGAGCCTGCATCGTCCTCCAGTTAGATAAGGGAAGCTCTTAAGGCTAGCACGGTGCGCCAAAAGCCGTGGCTTGGAAGGCTGCCAACATGACTCGGACCACATGGGCAGCCCAGGGTCTCTTTGTCTGCGTGGATTAGGAGTCGGGCTGCAAGACTGCTTCTTAATGTGACCTTTATGGCACTTCCACTCAGTTGTGATCCCAGCCGTCCCTATCTCATGCTGCTGCGTTCTTGTTTGGTATCGGATCGCAGTGCGTGGGCCTGCACCCTCTCCCATCTCCGGTCTTCTTGACACTGTCTTGCCACCGGCGCCATGTGGGGCAGTGAAAAGAAAGGGAGGCAGATGCATCGAAAGCCTTCTCTCACTATAATTCAGCGCCAGTCACTGTCCCAGTACCACCATGTTGTGGAGCATACGGTGGATATCCTGGGACTACGACGGTCCGGTATGCCCTACATCGGTCCACGCTGTAAAGTTGCTGGACCCAATCAGAGCATGGCAGGCGCTATTATGGATATGCACCCATAACAAATACCATACCGGAGGGGGGATTTTGTGACACGCCTAGGTACAGGCTACGCCCCGACAGCCACCTGTGCCTGATCTTCAATCTTCTTGCCCTTGTCATGAAACCGAGCCCAGGAGAGTGGTAGTGGTTGCTCAGGTCTACTATCTCTATAAACTAGTCCGCGCGTAAGCTACCTTTCCTACGCCCACCATGCTGTAGGACACTGTGAAAATAATCGAATTCGACGGTCGAATGATCTTATGCAGACTTAAGATGCGGATCTTATCTATGTCATTCTCCAACAGATATTAGTGCCCGTAGCCAGAGAAAACCTCATCACCGTCTTGCCGGACATAAATCACTCTAAAATACGCAGAAGAACACAATCGGATGACCTTCCTTTATGACGTTTTCTGCCGTGAAGATCATTTTGATGCAAGAGCTTCAATTGCAAATACGTAAGCAGTAGCACCTAAAACTGTCAAACAACATGGCGTCAGCGCTTTGAGGCGCACTGCCGTGAACTAGAAAGCAAACTGATGCCAAAATATTATTGATGGAGAATGGAGCAATTTTATGTGTACGCAACCTTGTCCAGTAGTGCGCACAAAAAATGGCGAGAGGTAAAGCTGCATAAGCCCCGAATTTTGGCGAAAGCTCCTGTAGTCGCTTCCTCACCACGATCGAACAGTCCATAGGCACATACCACGCCTTAACTGAGGACACAAATGTGCCCAACGATACTAGAAGAAACATTACGATTCGTCTACCAGTTACGATGTAATTTCAATCGAAAGAGCTGGGCAGCGGAAATGGGCAGATTAGATCGGATGCTGATTGTCGAGCGCGTGCTAGCAGTGAGGAGGAACGATACAATCTCAAGCTGATATCCACTGCAAAGGCCAGAGCAACCTATGCACGCTCCTTTATTAAGTTGTTTTAAGTGTGTCTTGTTTCTGAAGAACAGTAAAAATTGAAAGAGATGAATAGATAGGGGTCGATTCTAGTCGAGTCTTAATGAAATAAATGTATAAACAACTGCTGGATGTAAAGGGATTCCACTCATTTTTGACGAAAAAGGTATTTTGTCTGTACCTACGGGAAAAGAATTAGTCAAGGTTGCCTGTTTATCCTCTTTTGCAAGGCATTTCTAGTTGGTTGCTATCGCGTAATGCTCTTTCGTTTGAAACTAGATTGACAGGACGTCCAGACCGCTGGACAGATTAATCCTAGACATGACTCGGTAAATGGTTATCGACTAAAGTAGGAATGTACAGTAAAGTGAACCAATATGCAGTAGATTTAAAATCTCCACGTCAACCGAAATTCTGAAATGTATATTAATTTGAAAAAGAACTGAAGTAAGGCTCATAGATTAATTATCATGCGAAATAATCCATAATTATTGCAGCTTCGTCAGTATGCCGGCGTTTGAACGAGCTTCTGTCCGTTTGCTTCGAAAAGTCTCACGCTGTAAACAATGACTACATATATTGTATGGATTTGTGTCACTAATTTTGATGTCCTTATAGATTCAAATAATTTTTGGAAAAACACATACGACAATATTCTTTCTCAAACTTTTTTGATAGCAGATAAGGTTACATTCAAATATTCTACTTAAAGAAAGGGTATTTGTGCTTTCTTATTTTTTATAACTATGCGATTTTTTAAGACCGTCAAATATCCACGCACCAATTATCCTTTCTGTTCCTGTACTATTGTTGCTTATAAAGTATACAAAATGGTCCCCATCCATTGTAAAATTCTAGGAAATTTATGTTAATTCTTGCCCATAGCTTAGAAAAATGTGTGAACTTCCTTAGACAGAATGTGTAAAACACGTAGTTTGGAAACCCTGAATGCAAGTTTACGACAGACCAGTTGCAAAACTTATTTGAAAATGTAAGAAAAAGTTTTTTGAATAGGAAGACACTCTTGTTTTAAGTATAAAATTGACGATGTAACTTGCTTCCAACTGATAACAAGCGAGAATATTTTCATGCATTTTTTCTATGAAATCTATTTGAATTTATAAGAACATCGGAAATCAGTGTGAACTTGCATGCCCCTTACTTTATCAGTCTTTACAGTGTAGATTTTTTCACGCAGTCGAAGGAAGCTTGTTCAACAACTGGCATCAGGAAATAACTGAAATATCTTGTGATAATACTGCGAGATATTTTTTATTACAACTATACTTAAGTGCGCTTTTCTGAACGAAAACCCATGCCAAGATTTCGGTTAAGACTTCCTGAAATAGCAAATTTACCGTGTGTCATGCAATACGGGCAAAATATTGATTGATTCCCAACTTCGAACTACACAGTACGATGGATTCCGCCGTGGTCACGTCGAATGCTGAAGTAACACTATGTGGGAAAATAACCAGCATGTTTTCCTTTCTGTATTTCCTTCTGGATAGCGAAACAACCCAAACATCCCGGATTGAAAGGCTACCTATTCATGTTGTCAAAGCTGTTTTGCTGGGTACATTGACAGTTTCTACGTTCTAGGCTTGCTGTATCCTCAGTTGAAACCTGCAACCAGAGAGCATGTACGATTGTGAAGCGCACTGATGCTCCATAACAATTCTACCATACCTTTTTGCATCATCTACTATAAGTTCACAGGTTTCTATAAAATATTTAGTCCCCCTGGCGTCCACAGGTCATCATGAATAGTGTTTAAGTCTTTAATCATTTGTGAAAGAGCTTAAAAGGAGCGCAGAAAACGGTTAGATTTTAGACAATTTTCCGGTAGGTAATATCCTGTGTATGATTTTTTGAAAAATATTTCACTCTTAGTGTGTGCAGCTCCCCACTGATATCACCAACGAAACCTTGCCATTAGCCAAAAACAGAGGTCAGCTAGCCTCGAAAGTGTTTTATTGCAGGTCAGTCCCGTGGATCGGAACTGCCTGTTTCGAGGCCTGTTGATGAGTGACGGTCCATCTACCAACTCGTGCTCGATGCGCCTTAATGATTCATTGCAGAAGGTCAATGTGCGGGATCCAGAACATGCTAGGCGCGACAAAACACCCTCCCCTCTCTTCCTTCGACCACAAAGCCCCCACACCTACCGGGTGTAACAAAACTGCAATGTAATGATGGTTCCGCATGTCACGATGCCGCGCACGCTGGCGCACCTAGTGCTAAAGCCATTGGTGCGCCTTTTAAATTCAACAAAAATGGTCTCATGGGTGGTATTGCACGTGAGCACATGCGTGTGACATGAAAGGAGGCAGTTCTCACCTGGATCGCCTCTGTGCCTAGCGAAATGTTAGTATGTGCTTATTACAGGACTACGCATACCTACTCTGCACTGCCCAGGCTAGAAAATTTTGACTAAGCCTCACCGTTTTTTGACCCCTGGCACTCTTTCAGAGGACAAGGGGGCCATGTTAATGGTTGCTGAGCTGGCTTTGTTTTTTTTTCATTTAGTCTGGAGAAAGTTTCTGTTTCTAGGACCGAAGGTGATTGTTTGCGTGACAGATGTTTCATTGTGCCTGTCTGACTACTGCGACTGATTGACTGACCTTTATGTACATGCCATGTGAATTTTGTCACAGTGTGGACATGTTTGGCCTAGTCTACCTTTTTTTGACCATATTGCCTGATCTACAGTGATAACAGCGACTAAATGGCAGTTATTGTCGGACTGGATGCGTCCAGAATCAAAAGCTCCTAGAGGATACTCGGTGCATATTCCAAGACGGTCATTGCACGGCTGACATCTGCGTGAGGAAAGCAGAAGCCGCTAGAGGGTCAAGACGCACTTTTGTACTTGACAAAATCGTCAAAAACAATCCTGAATGGTTTATGGAAAACCACTCAGTAAGTATAAATTCCACAGAAACTGCCAGTTATGGATCAGCCCCGTGGGGCATTCAGGCTAGTTCAAACTACAAAATAAGCTAGTTGAACGCTTTTACCGCGACAAAAAGAAATCACGTATTCGCATCTACGGCCTCATACGCCCTGAAATATTTCAGGGAATACACATGAAAGATTATTATATGTTTAGCACTAAATATCGCACATAGGAGAGGCATGTAAGATTCTGGGAAGCAAAGACTGAAAATTTCGTCGAGGAGGTTGTTTAACGAAGCTTGCCAGTACAGCGCTTCTTCGCAGGTAGAATGCGGTACAGTCGAAAAATTTTCTCTTTCGGATGAACAACATTTGAAATGACTACCAATAATAAACCAATATTTATAAAACTTCAAACCGCGTCAGTTGCAGAAAACACGGAATCAACGGCTACCATCAAGGAGCATCACTCGCACGCCTCGCACAATTTTTACAACTTAAGAAACAAAAAACAAAAACAAAAAAAACAAAATTCTCAAAACCAGCAAACTGAAGCTGGAATCTGTAAACCTATACAAATATAAGGTAAATTTTAATCTTTATTATGGAACAATCGGAATATATACCTTAACGCAGACTTGAAGAGCTATGACACATCGCTCATCAGTATGACACCGAAACTTAATTGTTTATCAATACCAAACAAATGGCATAAGAAACTCCGAATTTGCTGTCCTCGGAAGAGAGTGCTGAACTAATGTTCGTAAAATTGGCCGTTATTTTAAACACGCTTGAAACTATTTTCGGAGCGTCTGCGGCGTTGGATGACGCACAAATATTTCGAAAGGCAGCATTCTACTGCGACAAGGATACAGGTTCACGGCAGTTCGACCGTCGATTTCGACGAGGTCCACCGTATGCACCACACCAGGTGGTGCAGGGACGGTGACTTACGCGTGAATTAGTTTTAAGTGATAGTAGCCTTGCGCTGCAGCTACCTCACTACCTCCTCCTCCCCCCACCTGAGCCCGGTGTCAAGACAGAGTCAAGAAGACCGGAGATGAGAGAGGTCGCAGGTGGCTGGCGTGGCCGGAGCCGCCCCTGGGGTACCACCACACCTGGCTCGGATCCCACAGAGTGGGAGGGCCATAAAGACCACATTAAGAAGGAGCCATTGCAGCCTGACTCTCAGTCCGCTAGTCAGCCACTCCACACAAAACACACATTGGGCTGACCACGTGGTCCGAGTTATCCCGTCAGTTGGCAACCTTCCAAGACACGGCTTTTAGCGCACCGTGATAGTTTTAAGCGCGTCAGATTGTTTATAGTGAGGAACATGCGCTGAGCTGTCGACCTCACTCTCTCCCCAACCCCCACCATCAGACCACCGTCCGAGCCAGTCAGTTGGCTGATGTTGGAGTGGGCGCATTGGCTGACGGATCGGCATACCCGTCTTCGCGCGCCACAGCATGACCTGCCCCCATAACGCACACACCAGGATTCACAAACTCAGGGGATATGGAGCAGCCATCGCCGTCTGACTCCCAGTCCACTGGTCAGCCACTCGACACACACAGCACATACACTGAGCCGACGGCGTGGTCTGGTGGAAGCGTCAGATTGGCAGACTTCCCAGCCATGGTTTCTAGGAAACCGTGATATACTCTGGTAAATGGTGATTGTGAGGGTGTTGTCGATGTATTGGTGTAGGTAGTGTGCACTG
This sequence comes from Schistocephalus solidus, assembly GCA_017591395.1. Taxonomy (NCBI): domain Eukaryota; kingdom Metazoa; phylum Platyhelminthes; class Cestoda; order Diphyllobothriidea; family Diphyllobothriidae; genus Schistocephalus; species Schistocephalus solidus. Next base: position 140,587 of record WEDG01006782.1, on the reverse strand, counting down.
ATGTAGCTTAGCCTCCGGTGGTTTACCGGAGGTTGTCGTGGAGGCGCATGTGTCCTAATAGGCCCATGCGGTGTGTAAATGTGCGGGAGCAGTGAGGGCAGTGAAGGCGGGCGCGTCGACTGTATGTCAGAGCCCCAGGCACTATTTTACTAGCCTACGTGCGATGGATTCGCAGGTGACCAACCAGGCCGATGCGTGAGTTGAATTTGCGGGCGCATTGTGGGCAGGAGAAATCGGTAGAGGCTGGGAGGATGTCATTCATGGTAGTGGAAGTGGCAGGGGCGCTAAGAATGGCAGGAGCGGAGGGTGTGCATGGTGTATCGGTGTTGTCGGCATTGTGGTGAATTCCGCTGTCATGGATGCGCATGTGACCGAATAGGCCCATGCGATGAGTGAATGCGCGAGGACAGTGAGGGTAGTGGAGGCGACAAACTCTGCTGTGTGATGGTGCTCCAGGCACTGGCTCACCGGTCACTGTACGATGTATTCGCAAGTGACCGACCAGACCGATGCGTGAGGTGAATGTGCGGTCGCATTGAGTACAGCTTAGGAGAACTTCCCCATCGCTGATGGTGGTGGTGGTAGTGAAGGCGAAGGCGGTGGTGGTTGCGGTCGTGGTGGTAACAGGCAATGAATTGAGGGATGTGGTCTCTATGATGGTGGGAGTAATGGAATTGATGCCAGGAGTGAGGGTGGGGAGTCAGAATGAGGGTTGGCAGAATTTGACGTAGAAATTGGAATTGTCGGATTGTTGGTGCATTGCGTCCGAAGATGTCCAACCAGGCCGATTCGCGCGCGGAAGATGCGTTGACAGCGCGGGCATGTTGGCAGGGCCTGGGCATTGGCGGTGTTGGTCCGGGGCGCTGGTGACTTTCGTGCCGCTCTTTTGGCCTTGGCGGTGGCGATCCGGTTGGCCTCATAGATTGCTGAACCAGTCTTCACTGATCTTCTCCATGCCGGTCTATCATGGGCGAGGTCCTACCAGGTCGCCGAGTTGATTTGCAGTTGCTTCAGCGATTTCTTCAAAGTGTCCTTGTAGCGTCGTTTTTGACCTCCCTGCCGGCGAGAACCCGTAGCGACATCTCCGTAGAAAAGTCGTTTGGGTAGTCGCTCGTCGTCCATTCTTACCAGGTGGCCGCTCCATCGCAGTTGCACTTGCCTCAGCATGGCATGGATGCTGAGGATTCCGGTCCGCTGCAAAACTTCCGTGTCCGGGATCCTGTCTTGCCATCTCAGCTTCAGTATTCTGCGGAGGCAGCTGAGATGAAAGTGATTCAGCTTCCTGGCTTGGTTCGAGTAGACGGTCCAGGTTTCCGCTCCGTAAAGGAGTGTCGTCAAGATGACGGCCTTGCACATCTTCAGTTTGGTGTTCAGGTGAATACCGTGGCATTTCCACACAGAGGCCTGCAGCCGGCCGAAGGCCTGCCTAGCTTTGGAGATCCGTTGGACAACCTCGTCATCGATTCTCGTGTTGCGCGACATCGTGCTTCCTAGATAAGCGAAGGTTTCCACGTTTTTGAGTTGAGCACCGTTGATATTGATTCGAGGAGCATTGTATTCCGCGCTGGGTGGCTGCTGGTGCATAACAACCGTTTTGGCTGTACTGATTGTTAATCCAAAATCGGCGCAGCCTTCAGCGAAGAGGTCCATGCTCCTTTGCATGTCCTCCTCCGTCACGGTGTTAAGGGCGCAGTCGTCCGCGAAGAGCAAGTCATGGAATGTAGTCGTAGACACGCGCGTTGGAGCCTGCATACGCCGACTGTTGAGAACGTGCCCGACAGTTCTGTAGGCGATGCGGATACCAGGCTGCTCATCACGTTAGGCGTCCATCAGCATAGCCGAGAACATGAGACTGAAGAGGGTGGGGGCCAGTACGCAGCCCTGCTTCACTCCGTTGGTCACTGCAAATGCTTCGGATACCGTCCCGTTGTAAGTGACGCGCGCCGTCATCCCGTCATGAAGCTGTCGCACCATGTCCGCGAACCGCTCAGGAAAACCAAATTTATGCATGACTTTCCACAGTCCGTCACGATTCACCGTGTCAAAGGCTTTCGTTAGATCCACAAAGGTAGTGTATAGGTGAGTTCGCATCTCCTGACACTTCTCTTGTAGCTGGCGGGCGGCAAATATCATGTCGGTTGTTCCGCGGTGTCGGCGGAAGCCACATTGGCTTTCCGGGAGCAGGCCCTTCTCTAGGTGACTGTTAAGACGATTGAGAAGGATACGGGCGAAGATCTTCCCGGCGATGTTGAGCAACGAGATGCCTCTGTGATTATCACAGAGTTGCCGGTTCCCCTTCCGTTTGTAGAGATGGACGATGGTCGCGTCTTTGAAATCCTGAGGAACTTGTCCTTGGCGCCACATCTCCTGGAAGAGTGTTGTGAGTTCTGCCATCAGCCGGGGCCCACCTTGCTTGTAGACTTGTGGTGGGATTGCGCCAAATCCCGGTGCTTTACCGCTGGAAATCTGCTGCCCGGCCCGGATGGTTTCTGGTAGGGAAGGCGGCAGCTGCAGGTCATTGTTCGTATCCACTTGAGGGAGCCGGTCAATGGCAGCATCGGAGATGGCTGATGAGCAATTAAGGACATTTCTGAAGTGCTCGGCCCAGCGCTTCAGAATTTGCGATTTCTCTGTCAGCAGTGTTGTGCCGTCAGAGCTGAGCAGCGGTGCGGACCCCTTGATACACGGGCCGTAGATGGCCTTGATGGCTTTGAAAAAGTTTTTCATTTCATTGCGGTCCGCATACCCCTGGATTTCTTCAGCCTTTCGGATCATCCAGGCATCCTGCATCTCCCGCAGCCGTTGTTGTACAAGGCACCAGCATCTGAAAAAGGCTGCTTTGGTGGCGTCAGTCCGAACGTCCATGTAGGCTTTATGTAGTCCATTCTTCTCCGCGAGTAAGTTGCTGATGTCGGCGTCATTGTCGTCAAACCAGTCCTGGTGTCGACGGCGTGCGTTTCCGAGGACATCGAGGGCGGTGGACTGGATGACATTTCGTAGTTGACACCATCGTTTCTCCACGGTAGCGTTATCATCTGGAGCATGCAGGTCCTCCAGTTTCTCGGTTATTTGGTTGCTGAAATCAAAACAGTGAGCAGGCAAATTTAATAAAGGAGTATTTAACTTACATGGCGGCCTCTTACCTTGGGGCTATCGTCGGGGTTGCAGTTGGAGCCTCATCTGTGAGATGACGAGGCGGTGATCTGTCCAACCATCGGCATCACGGATCGCCTTGGTTACCAGCACGTCCTGTCGATCTCGCCTCCGGACGAGAACATAGTCCAGCAGATGCCAGCGCCGCGACCGAGGGTGCATCCACGTGGCCTTCTCCCGCGTCGGAAGGCGGAAGAAGGTGTTGGTCAGCAGGAGACGGTGTTCCGCACACGTGCGCAGAAGAAGGAGGCCGTTATTGTTACAGCTACCAAGACCATGGGGACCCAGCACTCCGTGCCAGGCAGCGTGGTCCGTCCCGACGCGGGCATTGAAGTCACCAAGGACAATTTACTTGTCCTCTTTCGAAAAAGTCGCCAGCAAGGCGTGCAGGTCCTTGTAGAATTTATCCTTCGCCGCATCAGAACTCGTCATTGGGGGAGCGTAGGCGCTGATGATGGTGGTGAACTGGTCTCCCCGAAGAGGCAGGCGGAGGCTCATCAGGCGATCATTGATACCCTGCGGCAGACAGGGCAGACGTCCCACAATGTCGTTCCGGATGGCAAAGGCAACACCAGCGTCGCGTCGCTCTGCCTTTGGCCGGCCGCTCCAGAAGAAGGTGTAGCCGGCACCCACCTCCTCCAGCTGAACCTGCTCAGAGAATCGGGTCTCGCTGAGAGCAGCAATGTTCACCTTGTAGCGTGCCAGTTCCCGAGCGACTAGCGCCGTCCTTCGTTCCGGCCGGTTGCTCCTAGGAGTGTCTAAAAGGGAACGAACATTCCAGGCTGCTAGTGTGAGTGGACTCACCGAGCAGCCTGGAGGGTATGGCGAAGGGGATGGGGGCGTGGATATTGTTGTTTGTTTGAGTTTTACGACCGCGTATTTTGCGATCTGCGAGCCGCGGCCGGCTGCAGAAGACGTGATACCCAGAATTTGTTTAGGGCACCTTTTCTAGCCCCTTCCTCCGCGAGGACGCAAGCAGTGCTGTCCCTAAATAGGGCTGCTCGGACATCCCAGACGGCTGCCGAACTCCACTACGGGTTACGGTTTTTAGTGGGAGAACGACCCGAGTTAGCCTGGGCCGCCTACGGGGTTGCTGTCGCCCCCACCGTAGGACTTTTTGAGAGGGGGAGGTGGGAAGTTCGGGAGTCAGACATACCGGGTGTGGAGGCACACACAACACCGGACACCCTCACCTGGTTTAGCCCGCCGGTCGTGACGGTTGCCCGGGGTGTGGCCGCTGGGAAGAACCCGAATTTGAGGAGCCACAGGTGAGAGTTGGGTACCAGTTAGAGGCGGCCACAGGGGCATTCACCACCTGTACGAGACAAATGGAGCGACCAAATGCTATCTGTGTGGTGCTACCCCTAACTAGTACCCCTACACCCCATACAGGTTCTAGAAGGTTAATGACACACATAGTATCAGAAGGGCATATTGGAGACTATATATGGACATCTTGGATTTTACATGGAGGTCAAACGAGTTGTCTTTGTATGGCACTATATGGCATTCTACGGTAGCAACATGACCAATATATTTCCAAACAGCAGATTTCAGGCGTCAAAGAGAAATGGCAAAAAGGAATAACCGATACACGAGCAAGATTGCTGAAAACTTCTACGCTCTGTCTCGTTGTCTCTGCCATCATTGAACCCTTACCGTCCGGGCTGACATTCCTAAATATCTGCAAAGCCACTGCCACGCCGGAATGAACAAAGTCAACAGGTCGGGGAGTTGAGCCTCGGGTGGTCAACTGCCTGGGGTTTGGAATGACGAACTGATGAAGCCTAATGATCCAGAAATGGCCATTTCAGTCTCCCTTGTCTTTGTCGGCATTGTTCATCTACCTTCTTCACCTTTTCCCATAGCCCCTGTCAGAACTGAATCCTTATAATCGGGTCTAACATTCCTCGAGATCTGCAAAGCCACTGCCACGTCAGCATGAACAAGATGCGAAGAAATTGCGTGGGCAAAGATCAATTTACCCGGACTTGACATTATTTTAAGTTCAAATTTCAGATTCGCAATGACATGGTTGGGGAACTCGGCATACGAGTCAAAATCATACCGGACAGAGTGCACAAGGGCCCAAAGATAAGTGATTAGTCATGTCGAATTTCGCTTACTGTAAAAATTCATTGCCTGCATCAATTGCTTGTGCATCGCATGGTGAAAAATACAGGGACCTAATGTAACATCTGGATTTTTTTGGTAGGGATGCCTAAACAGGACACGGGAATAGGAACTACTGGTAACGGTACTTTATGTAAAGCATCAAGAAAGTCAGAAACCCCAGGATCGTGGCAATGGGGATTTTATGGGTGGGGATTAGAGCGGGTCGTATAAGGTGTATACGATCCTTGCAAAATTGCATGGGTTGTTATTTCTTCTCTTTGAATTATCGAAGCCGATAGTGCGCATCTATTATAAAGGTGTCAAGAATTTGCTAGCCATTGTGGATAGTGGCTTGAAAGCCCGGGATGCCTCCATTGTCGGTTGCGCCTGCGCAGACACCGGTAGAATCCCGTTATTTCGACAGCGGTATAAAAAGGATAATTCTTCTGTCTGGGGTTGTTGGATTTCTTGGTGCTGTACATAACCTACCGTTACTGGAACCGCTTCATCCAGTTTAAATAGGATAAAGGGTAAATATACGCTTTTCTTAATGCTAACACTAACCCTAACATAAAACTAAACTGTCACCTTACTCTTACTACTGGTCCTATCCTAAATCTAATTCCCTACAGGTACCAGAATAATAACCTTTAAACCTGGGTCTAATCATGAACCTAACCCCAGCGTCAAAATTAAACCTAACCCTAAACGTAACCCTACGAATCACTTTAAATTCCAAACATTACTTACTTGGAAGTTAGTGCAAAGCCACACGTACTGTGGAGGGCCCCTTTTCCAATGTCCTGTTTAGGCGGCTATACAAGACATCCTTACCCCATGTTACCGAGGTTTATCAGTTAATAAATCTAAATAATCGCAAATTATTCACCACCGAGGCCTACGCAATTTTTTTCACAAAAGTAATTGAACTGTCTATTACTTAAAAATCCAGGAGACCGACTGTAAACGCACATATGCGTCGTGGGCAGTAGAAACGGCTGCTATGGTAGCGACCGACTTACTACACGGATTATCGTCAGTTGTGGAGAGGAGACCCAATGAAAGCTGTTTATTTAAGTTGGGAGCCCGCACAGGTGTGTGCGTGTGCATAAGATGAAACTACTTCATTATTTATCGTAAGGCTAGCATAAGTACTAGTTAAAAGCCACGAAAATTGTGTTTCACTGAACTTGTGCTCAGGAAATTAAACAAGAGAGCATGAAAACTGGAGCTAATATGCCAGAAAACAAACGGAGAACACTGAGGGACCCGCAGATGAACCGAGTCCTTCGCAGTTGCCTCATGCAGCGGCACAAGATTAGCCAAACATACGTGTCCAGTGCTTTAGCTAATACCTGTGCTATCAGTATGACAAATCATTAAGTATTCGTATTCTACTAACTGCCTGTTTCAAACTAAAACAATCTATTTTTACTCGTCTGTTAGTACTTGACAAAGTGTTTATTAAAGTAATGGGTAATATTTACTTAGATTTGCAAAAGATTAAGGTGAAAGAAGAGAAGATGCACGGGTATTACATGTTTAGCGCCATCTTGATTTATCTAATTTACGTGGGCAGAAAAAGCAAAATTTACAGTTTTTTTGGTAAAGATGGGATGTTTAGGTTTAAGTCTTCTCTGAGTGAAGCACGAACTAATACGCAGATGTGGTCTACAACAGGTTTTGCCATGGGAATTACCTGGGATATAATGTAACGTTGATGTTCTCCGCAAACAGCATAAACCTTTTCACTGATAAAATAACTTTGCACGATAGTATACAAGAGAAAAGGCTTTTTCTGCGACGTGTTAAGCTAGAAGTTAAAGTGCACAAGATTAATGATATCTCGACTGATTATCAAGATTAAGGCCATCACGTTGCATGGATTACGTAATATGTTCTAGGCCCTCCTTTAAATGTTTGACATCGGCGCACTAAGCAGTCATCATGAATGTGAGAATAGTTTTCAGCAAGTAGTTTTATGTAACCCAGAGGATAACATTTGAAAGTGTAAACAAGCGGTTTCCACAGCGAAAAAGCCATATTCGCCTAAAACATAGGAATGCGTCATTACTGTGCGGTTGGTGGGAAGACGAAGAATGCTTAGCGCTTGCTTGAACCATCAAGTAGAAGCATTGTCCTGATGGTTGTTTCTACCACCAAACTTACTTTGCGAGCCAGTGCTTCTTCTGATGGATTGGCTATGAACATGAAAACTCAATCGCAAGGAGAAGGTGCTAAAGAAGATAATTTAATAATACGTATTTGTTCAAATGCCGCTGACTTTCTGTTAAGGTCTCAACCTGCAGGCTAACTTCATGAAAATTACTTTCTGGTAATACCTCGACGGTAGTTGCCCAAATGTTTCTTTTCAGTTTTGATTCATTTAATATACAAGTTGTTTCCATAATCCCTGGATATCCTCTATCTCCTCTTATCTCAATCTTAACCCTAGTTGTCTGTTTGCTCAACATTATATCTAAATCCATCGTCAAGGAAGCGGATGCTGAAAAACAGCATTTTCTCCTGCTTGCGTGACAAGTGCACTTTTGAGGGTGGTAGCCGCCACGGAACAACCTCTCGCATGCTGCAGCTGAAGCATTAATTCCCCATGTTTTTGCAAACTTCTACTTTTCATGCTTTTGCACAGACATACATTAAATGCCATCGCTTCCCCTCTTCCGATAGGTACGCCAAAATGCTTTGATTAACGGTCTGGGGTGGCCAGCGCTTGGGTTTTTCCCACGCCGACACGCAATCTCTGATGTCTAAGTGGATGCAGCAGTCAAACGCGGAATAACGCAGTCGGTTATATGCGACCTAAGATCGCCAAAAAGCAAAAAAGATGGTTAAAGATTTTGGTGAGTGATTTCTTGGGGATAAAAAATCGCTAGTGACGAGGCGAGCCTCGCATGCAAAAGCAGTGCGTAGTCTTGCCTCCTAAGCCATCGCTTTCAGAATTTGGAAGAGAACAGGGGTGGTTGGGGACAGAGGAAAGAAAAGAGCAAAAGTCTCCATTTTCAGACTTCGCTGTAATAATGAGAATGTGTTGGATATTTTTAAGAAAAAAGTTCTTAGACAGTAGAGGACCATGCAGTGATTCTACCTTCAAGCACGGCCACATATTGATCGGGTAAATGGATTTCTTAGTGGCAATAAGACTCGAAGAATGTTGCTCACTACCAAATAAGGCGTCCTTTTTCGTTGCTTGGCGTAATCAGGGAGACTTGAGGCCGTTCAGCAGAGAGTTTTACGGTAATTTCTACATTCGCACCAAGGAAATACTGGAAAAGTCTTTTCGTTAGGCCGTCATTTGTAAATAATTTTTTGGACGACCAGCAAACCCGAGTCCATGGGCTATTCTTGAGGGTTCCGTGGGCCCATTACCCTGCGAAACAACTTTAGGTACGAATAGAAAACGGTGCTGCACTTAAAAACCCAAACCAGTTTTTCGTGTACTCCGTGAACGGTGTTAATAAGAGTTTGATGGGTGAGGGAAAAATGGTAACTAATAAGAAAAATTTAGAGGTAAAACTAAGGGGACTTGTAAATATAAAGCATGGTGTTAAAGGTAAGCTAGTCCTGTTAACAAAGCAGTGAGACAATTGAAAAATGATGTCGTAGCAAACGTTTCGCAGATGTCTAGCGAACCACTAGCAACCGCTTTGCAATCAATTGTCTGATGCTGTAATTAATAAGCAATTATTTGCACTAATAATTAATTATTAAGTAAGCATTAATTACTATAATTATGAATTTATAAAATTATTGAATATTTCACCAACGGTTATTGAATCCAAACAACCAACTGTGCCTCATAGTTCTATAAAATAGTCATTATTGCTTGGCATAATAAGTTGGACAATAGCGCGTAGTCCATAAATGCCTTAACCCCCTTGAATACGAATCATAGATTCGAAACCCCGTAGTAAAAACGACACTGCGACAATATAACGACACAAACCTTTTTTACTGCAAAGCGAGAATATCTGCAAACACTAACATGTGTACCGCATACGATTTCAGATGCAATGGAATAAACTAAAGATAAAGTATTTCAACATTTCTGATCCTCACACAATTTTGTATTAAACAACAAAAACAGACTGTTGCTGAGCATCGAAGAAGTAAGTCAGGTAGCGTTATTGAATCGGAGGCTCGCAGATGAGGTCTATATGATAGAAAAATAGCATAAATACGGGCTTAGAAAATCAGTGTACAAAACATTTAGCTTAAAAGACTAAAAAATTGCCTCCGACAAAATATAGTACTTTTTATAGGCTGAACCATTGCGTATCTTGCTGATCATATACGTGTGGATAAAAAGAGAGGGACTTCAAACTCATGCTAATTTTCCGATTTCGCATTCGATTGGAAGGGTTTAGGCGGGGAAGAGCGTCGAAACTTGCGTTAGCATCGTTTAAAGATTCTGGTCTATTTTGAAGAAACTTATTACTTGCAAAAGTTTGATTCAATAGGCAAAATCCGCCCGAACAAAAACGTTCAGAATATTGGGGCGTGCATTCTTCTCTGGGCTCTTCGTCATCTGACAATAACTGCCTATTTTAAGCTTGTAGGAATTTTTACTCAGCATTCTTTTATATAAATTTTCCCAAATCGACGTGGTCACTGTTTTTGAAAAATATAAAAACGAAAATTTATGCAGTTGATTAGTGTATAGGACACTATCCGCGTAAAATATAAATGCCTTTTTATTCTTCAAGCAAGTGCCTTTTTCTTGAAAAATAACAAGTCAAACAACAAGGGTGCCAAAAGGCTGTAGTCTTGTGTTTTATAAAGCAAAATTAAGCATGTTCTAATATTCGGTCACTATTGAGGTACTTTAAAATTCCAAGGCTATATATTTCTCTAACCCCTTTTAAATCCGAATTTGGAGCCCTTTTTCTTTACATACAAACATCAATTCAGATTGCAGTGACCAACATAACTAAAACGCCTTTGAGAACAACATATAATATCTGAGGGGATTGAGAACAGCAAAAAACTACCTACTTATATGTCACTCAATATATCCTCGTTTTCTAAAATTTGATTGAGAATAATTTTACTTGCCTAAATCTGGCCTGTCGAGAGCAACTTTATAAAAAGAAGTATATATTTGCCTCACTTTTCAAGGTGAATATAAATTTCAGTTTTATTTGTTTAAAAAGTGCACAGTAGGTTTATTTGACGCAGCCATTTTAAAGAAAATTGAGGGTTCTTGAATCTCATGCTTTCAATTAAAACACTTCTTGGGATTCAGTTATTAAGAAGGATTACGAAAATAGGGGTTTATCGATAAAAGAGAAAATGTTGAGTTCCAGGAAGCAGTTCAGAAGACATTTAGGTCCTTGGATCAAGCAGTTTATTTGTCTGTCTTTTCGAATTCGCAATTCGAACCCATCCACAGAGACGGTGGCAGATAATAGTGATAAACGAGTGCTCCCGTACATTAAGAACGTCTCGGAAGCCTTCAACTGTCTTCTCATACCACATGGGGTTGGAGTTGCACACAGATTTCAAGCAATATTAGGCGTTAAGTAATGAAATCAAAAGACCCTCTCCACTTTAGCAAACAGCTGGAGTCCTATGCCGTATCTGGTGCAAGTGCAGATAAAGCAAAATTCGTCGGATACACCGGGTAGACTACTCCAACCACGACTGGCCGATCCTCCGGCTGAATCTCATTGAAGCAATCTTAAATGATTTACCTGTATTTGAATCTCAGTTATTTGATTGCTAAGGTAACTTTTAGCTTAAGGTGAAAGTTTATACATATGAGCACAGATCAAATGAAGCTGAGAAGAACAGTGCTTTAGTATTTAATGGTTTGAATTAAACGGTATAAATGCTCCTAGAGTGGACCAAATAAACATAAATGTAAAAAATGACACCAATGCCTATCCGTTATTGTCATAAATTACCACAGCAGATGTTGCGTTTTCAAAAAAGATCAATTTAACATCAGCACACATGAATGTCTTTTGAAAAAATATCATTTCGACATTTCCTTTTCCGTTATTGTGTACTGTCGTGTTACGATGTAAGACGAATCTAAGTGGCAGAAGTGTCAGACATTCCTGAATACAAAATTTTGCTCTGTTAAACAAGCATCAGGATTTAGAAAAGCATTTTGTGATGATAAACGTTTTTATTGGGAATTTTACTATATATAGATAAATGGATAGGCTTTGGTATTGCCCCACTGATTTGCCAACTGAACATATTTAATCTTTTAATTTAGTTACCTTCGGAATAACCAGGTCAGGTGGCTGGGAGATTATGCATTCGCTGCAAAGAAAGAGATCATGGTCATCTTACGTATAGCGTGTAGGATCACCCGACAGTCGACTTACAGAGCAATAGCGAACTGTGAACTGGAAGTTGACAAGACGACATGGGAAAACTGCATTAACGATAGCATCCGCCCATCCTTACAGAGCCATCACATGAGACGAACGTTTCTGAAGCAAGCTCGCTGCCCCTGCTGGACCCACTGATAACATTATCGGTCATACTGGAATGCGTGAGAATGTTTTGGTATTTATATTTTCCTTCCTTGTTTTCTTTCTATCTCTCTCAGACGGTCACTGCATGCATGATTTTGACTTCGAAATGGCGATACTCTCCTCTAAGCTGGATTAAAATTACTATGCTTTGCATGCTATGCATTTCAAAACAAAAGTTAACAAGCCCACTGAAATGTCCACGAAAATTGTGCGAAACAGTCAGCAGCACACAAGAATACCATTTAAAACACGGCATACGGTAATTTATGATTTCCAACTTCTTAGGCGAGAAAGAAAGAAAGAGGAGGCAATAAACTATACATATATGAGGAGATACCACTTACGGACTACGACTGGACGCCGCTGTGTTACGAGCAGGCTTAAAGCAGCATGATTTACTCGTTTGCCCAGCTAGGAATTAAACATTTTAGTGTTATTCAGTTACTCTCCTCAAACGATGCTTTAGCTGGTCTCATAATCATAACACATAAACATATGGCTTTCGGAATCGTCAAACTTCGAAAGCTGACATTTAGTAAATCCATGTGATAGAATGAAGTGTGTTCCAGCGAAGATATTGGCACGTAACCTGCCTCATGAAGTGGGATGACTGAAATTAAAATTATCCAAACTATGCAACTTACAGTTTTGCATTTTACTTATCTATCTAGCTCATTCCGGAAAATATCCTTTTGAATAAAAAAAACGTTTTTAATTTATTTTATCTGTCAAGTTGTTTAGAATTTAAAAGAAATCTACTTTGCCCTATATTCGGACAATTTCCTATATAACTGTGTGTTCCGGATTTGTTTTGCATATGTAATCTTGTTTTTCGTTTTGAAAAGGATAACATAACCTTGAGAGTCTCACCAAACAACATTTACCATATTTGAAAATTAGTTTTTCGTCTTGAGTAAACCATGGGATGGAGGTTGCGAAAAAACAAGATATTTTTAGCAAACTAAACGTTATACTATTTTCAAATGTCAGATTTGCGAACCCGTGTTATTTCTTGCCCTAAATGGCCGAAAGAAGGATTAGAGGCAATCCATTGTGTAAACATTTAAATATTGTCCTGACAGTTACGAACGCCTTACGAGAAACCGTCAAACCGGCCACCAGCTAATGGTCATTTAAAAGTTTGAATTTATGGAAAGATAGTTTTAAGGGGTCTATTTTTTGCTTATGCGTAATTTAAGGATAAAACGCGCAAAACAACAATTTGAGTAAAATATCAGCATTGACTTGGTCAATTTTCTGTGCATGCATAATCGTAGAACGGAGCCTTAATGTAAGCAACATAAGCAAAAATGGATGCAATAAAATTATAAAAGTAAATTCTTACGTTTTGGGCAAAAATGTTAATAGCTTTCAGGAAAGTAAAAGAAATGGCCTTTACCGTGTAAAGAGGGAATGCATATAAATATCCTTCAGCAGAATGTCATTTTAGAGCACATTTAAACGGGGAACTTATTAGGAAAAAAAATTTTCAGTGAACGAAAACATATTCGTCGTTGGCTTTGGTTATGGACGTTCGTTTTTCCCGCAATGAGACTTCATGTTTGGGTGCTTCTTCAAATTAAGCCGCAAAAAAACGCGAAAAAAGTTCCTGCATGCAATGCGTCGGTTAATACTTGGCAGGTGAAGGCATAGCGCAGAACCTGTCTTTATTGAAAGCCCTTAAACCTGCCCAGAATTCCCTAATATTTTGCGGACAATCTGAACCTCAAAGGCCTCCATCGTCAGCAAACAACACACATAAATCTGACAAAAAATGTTCTCATAATATACACAAAATGCCAAAATCCTCTACTGCTTCGCAAAATGGTTTGCTTGCGATCGCATCTGCAAATTCTATTCACATTTTATAGTCATTGACCAGCTTGTCAGCATTTGAACTTATGGAAAATGTTTATTCCGGTGACGTCTCCATCAGCGAAATAATCTCCCCTTCGTCAGCTATATCTCGGATAATAAAAATGGAAAAATTATATGGATTTCTCACAATAAGCCTTTGTTGCACATGACCGGACATAACACATTTGATTTTGTCCCAGGTTTCATTAACACTAAGCTTTGGAGTATATTTAATAAAAATGCATGCAAAAATATTTCTTATCCGGTACTGTGACTTTATCGTTTGAGTAAGGCAGCTGTTTGTGTGGAAAAGCATTACATACTTTGAAATTTTTATCTACTCATGTGACTTGAATTTTCACGTTTTTAAAATTTTCGTCTTCCTTAAAGAAATTATTGTTCCTAATCACCGAAATCGTACATGTAGTACTTATTTTGCGCTTTTATTTAGTCAGTGGCTTCATACGATTAGTTTGGTGTTTGATGGATGCATTCATATTAGTTTCAGACTGTTTAGTGATTTTTCGTTAATTAGGCCATATTTTACGTGTTGAGTTATATGCATTAGCCATTTGTTTTTCAGAAAATAGAGAGTGAGAGTAATAAATAATCTACCGAAAATGTCACAGAGATGTCAGACTGGCTGCCAGTTATCTTTGAAAGTGGACTAGTATATTAACAGGAACGCAACAGCCACATAACAGCTGTTCTCATCTCGCGGTCCGCACCCCATTGGAAAAACTTATTGCGATTATAGTTGCCGGATGTGCAAATACATCAGCATAGCTCAGAGGTTAATGCCCGATAAAATCAATTTTGCCATTAAGCGTGGAGGAAAACGTTTGGAGATTTACGAACTTTGGATTGTGTAAAGATTGTGTTGAATTCTGAGGGGCTAAAACTTTCAGATTAAAAAACACAAGAAAATTTAATAACAACGTAAGAATACAATTTATGGTGCACGGAATCTCCTCTCTCCAATTTAATACAATCATACACAGAAATACAGAGAGCATGAGATAAACTTCGAAATATTATCCAAAATATTCATCTTTTCCCAAGCCTGCCTGTAGCAAATGCAGCCACAATATGAATCAATAGAGCATTTGGAAACTTCCGAGACAACTTAATTTTGCAATCGATTTCAGTCAAGGAAACAATTACTTAAGTCACCAAAACAATCCTTAATCATCAAAAAGTTAAAAGCCCTCCAATGCATTTAACCAAGGTATTATTGCCTAAAAGAGAGGTGAAAACTGGGATTGAGCGTGTGTAACTACCCTAAGCTGATAACCCTGAATAGCTGGGCAAATATGATGTTTTAACTCGTGTTTTATCAAAAGAGCGATAAGTTAAGCTCACATGCTAAGTTGAGGAGCAGACAGCATGGACCGTTTGAAATTGTCACCATAATAAAGATTGAGGCTTATAAGCCTCAAATTCAGCATAGAATCAACGTAGAGGATGCTAGACCTCTAATTAGATTCGATTTTGATTCGGATCCGAATTTTTATTAGGTAAGGCATGCAGGGGAAGAGTCAGGCAGCATTTCTTGAAATACTCTGGTTGTTAAAACGTTAATCTCTCACACAGAGTTTATGTCAGAACTTTTAGGGAAGAAGTGCGAAATAAAAACAAAACAGGCTAGCGAAATTAAATTTTTCCCTAAATGAACAGATGGCATTGTGATTTTTCCATTTTTATATCAAGACCAATAGTTGCGCGAGTGAAAATTTTTAATTCACAATCATAACAGAAACCGGGAAGCCTAAATGAATATTGAAAACGGGATGTTTCTTATCGCAGTTTGAAAAGCCGATAAAAGGAAACTTCAACCATACGCGAAGGATTAGATAAAAATGAAAATATCCATTTAATTAACGCATGGTTGTTGGTTTTCTACGAAAAAAGCTAGAATAAATCCAACATTTTTTACAGATGAAAGTGAGGCCTGTATTATTTCTAAAAGTTCAAAAAGCTAACTTATCTCAATTACGCATGATAAGGATTCGGTGAGCATTCGTCATACACATTTAGGTGAATGAGAAAAAACGTACATTTATGTCCAATATGATTAAAGAACTTTTTAAATTTAAATTACTTAACATCTGGTAAAAGTGGCAATCACAAATAACAGGCATTTATAAGAACCTTCACATGAACTATGCGTTGATATTTCCCTTGGGTTATTTTTCACAAAACATTAGGGCATATACTTAACCACAGGTCACATTCAATGAATCCCTGCGTTTACATCATATAATAAATCGGTGTGTGAGCCTTGCAAAAACGGTTATATCTCTCCAAGATTCTATTTTAGGAGAGGCAGGAATTAATGCTTTAAGGACAATATCAATGACTGAATCTCGGCCGAGGAACAGGAGTAATTAAAAAGGTATATTGCAACGCAATGACATGCACTTTTATTTTTCCAACTGCTGACTGATTGGAAGTTCTAATAAAGCACAGGATTACTTTACTATTACGGTTAACCTAGAGACAAAAATTTGAAACTTTCATTCTTTAATAAATTTGGCCACATATAAGGTTCTCAAAACTGTTCCGCTGAGGAAAGAGCTTTTAGAATAACTTTTTTTCATAAAAACGATTACTACAAGTCGTTCAATACTTTGAATGAAATGCAGTCTTCTTTTAATTCCGAAATTAAAATTCAGATGATCCGGGTAATTTGTGAGTAGTAGGTGTTTTCTTTTAACCATATAAAGGAAGTAAAAGACAAAATAAATTCCTTCTGAGGCAAGTTAGCGTTGCGCGCAATGTAATTTCGAATTGCTTAATATAAACCAACCTGAAAATGCAGTGAGCACTGTAGAAATTGTTCCTTTTACCTGGACACGTACAGAGGATGGCATAATTTATGAACTGTACATAATTTGACGAAACTATTTAATAGTCGGATACCGGCTAAAACACACTGACCAAAATACCCAAATAATCCTGAATAAATTTCAGGAAAAGGAAAATGCAAGAAATTTATTAAGGTTATTTCGAAATTACTATTGTATAAAGAAAACCAGAACCACCGAAAGCTGTAATATTTGCGTTAAATAGGAAAATATACCTTTTAGAAGTATAGAATATACGTCGATAAAAAGGAACACGCATTAAACTGTCAAACAGATTTAGAAAAGCACTTTTACTATCCTAAGGCTAATAGCATGACTCGGGATGTGGTTTACTAAGGCAAGGGTATTTTAGCTGAGGCCGCTGACAGAGACTTTACAGGAGAGATAGGTTCCATAAGGACATGCGCGAAGTATCAGTCAGTGACTAGATATCGGAATATAACTGGAAGGCACAGTAATTAGCATGTTGCTTTTTATGTGCAAAATGAAGTATTCTCTCGTAAAAGTAGTGCATAATTTCTGGCGATGCAGACTGGCATTGCAATATCCGTGAAGAATTC
Source organism: Schistocephalus solidus (assembly GCA_017591395.1). Taxonomy (NCBI): domain Eukaryota; kingdom Metazoa; phylum Platyhelminthes; class Cestoda; order Diphyllobothriidea; family Diphyllobothriidae; genus Schistocephalus; species Schistocephalus solidus. The sequence goes on along the minus strand of WEDG01006782.1, from coordinate 123,526 downwards.
GCGATTTTTAGCGTGGTTAACTGATTGTACTAGGTGATAAGATTACGTGTTAAAAAAATGCCTTCAAAATGAAACATTTTTTGAAAGATATTATCTATTTAGAACGTGTTATCTAATACAACTAGAAGTATCCATAATATTTGTGCGCTCAGCCATAAATGGAACGCAATCGCCAAGGTAAGTGGACGTCCACAACGTATGAAACCATCTAACGAGCTCTAACCGTACCAAGTGCTTTGCTAAGACATTTAACCAATCAGTGCCGACGATAAGGTCAGGAGTAAACGTAAACATCTTTTTTGCCTATGAACTTCCTAGAGAGTCATTGATCTTTTTATCCACGACCAAAAAGTGAACTTTCCTTTCTTTATTGGAACCATTGCTGCTACATGTGCCTTCCGTCAAGCCCTGTTCTACGATTGTAGATGCAGTATGGAGTGGCCGCATAAGCACTAAACTATCTGTACAGTTCCTCTTCTGAATGACAGTTCGACCGTCAATTTCAACGAGGTCCACCGCATACTCCACATCAGGTGGTGCAGGGACGGTGACTAGCACGTGTATTAGTTTTAAGTGCTAGTAGCCTTGCGCTGCAGCTACCGCACTCTCTCCTCCCCCACCTGAGCCCAGTGTCAAGACAGAGTCAAGAAGACCGGAGATGGGAGAGGGCGCAGGTGGCTGGCGCGGCCGGAGCCGTCCCTGGGCGTGCCAACACACCTGGCTCGGATCCCACGGAGTGGGAGTGCCATAAAGGCCACAATAAGAAGCAGCCATTGCAGCCTGACTCTCAGTCCGCCAGTCAGCCACTCCACACAAAACACACATTGGGCTCTTCTGAATACTGTTTCAGCAGATACAAGACTGCACAAAATGTATTTTACATTATACTGAACAGTTAAAAGAGCCGCTCGATGCTAAGTATTTTTTCATTGTTTATGGAATGGTTGCAAATGCTTTGACCTTACGGAGGGGCTAAAATTGCATTGATAGGCTATTACTGTTTTACGGGCATAAAATCACCCAGCTTTGCTAAGGATTGTTTTTAAATTTATCTATTTATTCGCATGTAGTCTTATCTACTTTAAACGGACGGAAAAACAAAGTTTAACGCTGAAAATCGTTGTTTTGCTAAATATGCCTCGTTTAAATGAAAACACTCTCTGAGAAAAACACCCTATTGCGCAGATAGGGTCTTCAACAGGTGTTTCCTTCGAAACTAACCTCAGTATAAAGTAACGTCAATTTTCGCAATATTCCTAAACTATTTAATCTGTAAAAAATTATCATCGCATATTCTGCAAGAGAAAACGGCTCTGTCTGGGACGTGCTAAGTTAAATTTTAAAGTGTAAAGCGGTTGGTGTACTCCCATCTTGATATCAAAATTCAGGTTATATATTTTTATCAATTATGCCGCATAAAGCATGCAAATATATTACTCAGATTGAAACAGGATAAAATGACAGCAAAAATCCCCGAGCTCATGTAGGAATGGCACCCATTTGAAGATGGTACAATGTCTTTTTATTTTTAGGTTTTGTCGCTTACATTGCACTTTGGTGCAAAAGTGCTTGTAGTTCTAGGTTCTATTCCTTATGAGATAAGCCAAGTTATAAGAAGGTTGATAAAATATTATCAGCATCTTAACATCAAGAAGCCTACGTAAAGGAAATTTTCGAAATTTTGGAATCGTTTACCTACTGGAGAATGTTTTGTTTGGGGAGGTTTCCGAGACAAAACCTATCTTCACCCTGTCATTGTTTTCCGGCAATATTTCGTCTTGCAATTTAATCAAAACCTTAAAATGATACATGCAAATATCTTGACGTGAGTATCAGAAATGACGGGTTATACTCGCAAAATTAATGAAAGTTTGTACAGCCTTTATGATTAACTATCCAAGGATTCCAATTAACGCATGGGTAGCGCCACTCTTTGTTTATTTATATCGTTTTCAGCCTTTCCATGTTCTCTGAAAACTTATTTCCGCGAACATTCTGTAAATGTCTGCCTTCGACCGTTTACTAGCAATCCACAATCGTAGAAACTCCAGAGAAGCAAACATTTCCTTGAATACAGATGAGAATATGAAGATGTCGTTGAAACTTTTGTCATTTTCTTATAGCTTATAAGCCGCCTCCTTTCTTCAAACACAATAGGGAGCATTTTCAAAAGCGTAGACTTAACCAGAGAAACTGGAAGTTTTTTGAACGGACGAACATATAAATTGAAAACCCAAATTTTTCCTGTCATTATTGATGACAGGTCAATTTAAGAGATAGTCACGGATAAAATAAAAAGGGATATATAATCCAACCACCCACCAACGTCCTTGACTCAAAATAGAAATGTTTTCGCATCGAAAACTATCTTTGTGGTTTAAAGAGAAATGGAATGCGATTAAACTCCGCTGAGTCCTAGCAGCTTTGTACCTCATAATAGGAATAATATTTGAGAAAATTCACTTTTTATTTATCCGTGTATTCCAAAGAAATGCAAGTATCTAAACGTTCTGCTTTTGGCACTAATGTTTTACAAAACGGTTAATATTTTTTATAAGAGTTTCAGTGCACATGGCAAAGATAGGTTATGTAAGCAACATAATATAACCTATCCTTACACATACACCTATGCACAAACTTGATCTATGACACATGTAAACACAAGAGATGGCCTGGAATAAGATAAATTCGATTTTCGCTTAAAGCTTCAGGCCACTTACTTGATAAAATTATTTTGAAATTATCCTTTATAAGAAGAAAGGTGTTCTGAAAATGATTGAGTGAAAAGGGGTAATTGCTCACTTTGTGATTTTCCCGTCATTATCATCCATGTTCCTGTCGTTATATTTCATGAGTTATGTAGCGTAAGTTATTCCCTATTTCCTAAAGAGGATGCAAAACTGTCACTTCTTCCAAACAATTTTTGCAGTAAGCACATTCGATACTTTAAGTAAAACGTTTTTAAAAAGCCAGTAAATTCATGCATATGTATGAAAGCATTCGGCGTTTCCAGTTATGTGGGAAAACATCAAACTATGTGACATATATGTCGTTTCAGGTTAACTCACGCATCCGTTTTTGTTTTCGTGCGTACTATGAATGCCAACATGATAAATGTGCCAATAACAGAATAAACATGATGATGTCCCTGAGGCCCTTATAATTGCACGCGTCTAAAAAACGAAATATTATCATAAATAACCCGATGATTTTAATTTACGTTAGCATTTGAAATCCGTTAAAATAATAACTCTATGATGTCAGTATAGCAGATAATTTCGCAGTTATAAGCTAAATTAAGTTATCCTAACACTAATCTTCCAATGAATCAATGTTTTTTCAAAGTTTCAAAGAAAAGTTTGCACGAAATTATGTGAAAATGATTAGCTTCATAACCACAATGGAAACCCTGAGAGTCAGTTTATCTCAAATTCATCTGATAATTTTAATTGCAAAATAAATATCATCTTCGAGAAGATATTTAAGGAAAGAATTAAATTGGTATTTTAATTACAGTTCGAAACTGGCCCCTGGTGCTAAACACTTTCAATTAACTTGAGCGAAGAATATACCTGATGGAGTGAAAATTCTAACGATTAAAAACATCACCCTAACAGAACTTTATTTTTAGCTTTGCAACCTGCACTTTTGTCGCTTTTAAAATAACATCAAGGGACGTGCAACTTTTTTTACTATTGTTATCGTCGGCATGCTTCACGCAATTCAACATATAAACGCAAAGACGAGGGGAAAACGTGTGTTCTCGCAGCTCCTCTTGGTTTTAGTATTAATATATTTTAAGTGAATGTAAATCATATCCTTAGTGGTTTTTCAAAGATAATCACAATTTAGGAAAAATATACAACACTTAACTAATAATGTGTTCTGGAGCCTTGCTATCGCAAGTTGTAGTTTAAAACTTGCTTACCTGTTAGATCAAAGCATAATCAGACACAGCTTTGCATTCAAAAATCCAAGCCGCAACTAGTTTTTGAAACAAATGAGTGTTTCGGAAATTTGTCAGGACATCTTAACGCCATTTTACAGATGAACTTAAAATTGGTATCAATTTCAGTAATATATGCAGAATTTTGACTAAAGCATTGGGAAAACATCAAGAAAGAAAACTTCTTCAAGAAACCGACAGTGAATACATACAAATTAGCTGTCTATTGTACAACCTCTTTATCTGTTACTGCGTTTGATGGCTTATAACTAAGCAGTAACATATTTTATTAAGTTTAGTATTTTATGAACGCCAAAAGTTGCTCAAAGAGCGTTCCTTAACATCAACGAATGGATTCAATTTTTTCGTGCTTTTTGCCGGTTACACTCAGAGCTTGTCGCTGGTAGACATTTCAATTAGCTAGTTTTAAACACCATTGCACCTTCGGTTCTGGAATTCTACTTATAACTAAGACTAAATGCTCGTATTTGCAGCTTTTGCAAGCCAAATGAACGGGTAGACATTCTGTCACTACTATCCTCATCATTCAATTTTAATTATCAGCCATATTCACTAGCTAATATTATGCAATTCCCTCATTTTGGAATATAATGCGTCGGTGGGCAGATGTGATAAGGAGAAGGAAGCTTACCAAAAACTAACATAAATATTCTGACGTCTTGAACATACAAGCACGTCCGTCGTCGAAAGATAGGATAAAACGACTGTACCCAGTACTCAATAAGGCTCAAGACAACGCCGACTGGTTACTGGACAGAGACCCTCTAATGGCTGTCGCGAGCAGATGGTCTTTATCCCTGAGACAGCTCGTCCCCACCCTGATCGGAAAAACTTAAGCAGCCATTTTCCAAGATGATTGAATGCGGGAGACCCTCAAAACTAACGTGCTGCCGATCAACGCTGCAAACACCCAAATGCTACCAACATACCCAGAAGTCTGAGTGGAATTGGTAATTCAAAACCTTCAAAGCCACGACGCTGATCACCCTGAGATATTCTCCAGCTCAGATCACACACGTAGCAGAGGGGTCACATGGAAAAGGAGTCGAGGATCATGCTTGCCTCTTAATCAGCCCTACAGACTGACAGCATATTTTTTGTGGTGTTGCGTGTGATCATGTGAGGTGCATAGGCTAGTGAGGAGAGAAGTAGTGTTGTAATATAGCTGGCGGTGTTCGACTGCAGGTTGTCATGGAGACACATGTGACCTAATAGGCGCATGTGGTATGCGAATGTGCGTGGACAGTGTGGACTGTTGAGTCGGGTGCGGCGGATGTATTTTGGTGCTCTTGGGCCGGTCTCCGTGCGATTCGTTTGTAATTGACTGAACAAGCCGATGCGTGATGTGCAGATGCGGTGACCATAAGGACAAGATAGGTGGGGAAGTGCTGGGTTTGAGGGGACTCTGCTGTCAATACTGGTAGTCGCACTCATGGGCGAACTATTCGAAGTGTTGATGGGTGCGCAATATGTGTTGGCATCGTGGCGGATTCCGCTTTCGTGGATGCGCATGTGAGCGAGCAGGCCCATGCGGTGTGTGAAGTCGCGGGAGTAGTTTGGACAATGGAGGCGGACACGGCGACTGTATGTCGGAGCCCCAAACACTTGTTCACGAGTCTCCGTGCAATGGATTCGCAGGTGACCGAACAGGCCGATGTGTGAAGTGAATGTGCGATCACAATGTGGACAGATTAGTACCACGTCCCTATCGCTGGTACTGGGGGCGGTGGTGGTGTTGGTGGTAGCAGGTGGTAGTTGGCAGGTACTTGGTGGTGGCTACTGAGGTGGCGGGAGTGGAGCAAGTGGTGTTTTTTGCCGCGATCGTCGCAAGAGGTGGGGGTGGGAGGAAGGTGTCGGTGATCGTGGGCGGTGGGGCATCGATGAAGTGGTTATCAGTGGTTGGGTTGGTCGTCGTCATGGGGTCTGAGGCAGGTGTGGCAGAAGTTGTCGTTGCAGTGAGTTTGAAGATGTCCGAACAGGACGATTAACACGCAGAATGTCCGTTCACAGCGTGGCAGGGCTTGGACATTGGCGATGTTGATCCTTGGTGCTTGTGACTTGCGAGCCACCCCTTTTGCCTTAGCAGCGGTGATCCAGTTGGACTCATAGATTGCTGCACCAGTCTTCACGGATCTTCTCATGCCACTCTATCCTGGTAGAGGTCCTCCCAGGTCACTGGGTTGATTTGCAGTTGCTTCAGAGATTTCTTCAAAGTGTCCTTGTAGAGTCGTATTTTACCTTCAGGCGCGGGCTTTTAAAATTGAGCCGCCATATTTTCTGCTCTCCATTCGCATGTGAATCCTCTTATTTGCACGTCGATTGTCCTATTTCACCCATTATATACTGTATTTTAACCCTATTTGTTTATTCGAACAACAAAAATGTAGGCTGCTGATATCGGTATTATTGTAATCAAACAAGCCCTGCTGTTGACGGCGTGCGCGTCCGAGGACATCGAGGGCGATGGACTGAATGACGTTCCGAAGTTGACACCATCATGTCTCTACGGTTGGGTTATCATCTGGTGCATGCAGGTCCTCCAGTTTCTGGGTTATTCGGTTGCTGAAATCAAAAGAGTGAGCAGGCAAATTTAGTAAAAGCGTATTTATCTTACCTGACGGTCGCTTACCTTGGGGCCGTCGTCGGGGTTGAAGTCAAGCCTCATCTTGGAAATTTCGAGGTGGTGATCCGTCCAACCATCGGCTCCGCGGATTGCCTTGGTCACCAGCACCTGTCGATCTCACCTTCGGACGGGAACATTGTCCAGCAGCTGCCAGTGAGGGTGCATCTACTTGGCCTTCTCCCGCGTTGGAAGGCGGAAGAAGGTATTGGTCAACCGGATATGGTGTTCCGCAGAGATTCACAGAAGGATGCCGTTATCGTTACAGCCACCAACACCGTGGGGACCCCACACTCCCTGCCAGGCAGCGTGGTTTGTCCCGAGTGGACCCACTCGAGCAGCCAAGAAAATATGGTGCGGGGGATATTGTTAACTGCTTGAGTTTTACAACCACATATTTTGCGATCTGTGAGCCGCGGCCGGCTACAGAAGACGTGATACTCAGTTTTTGTTTAGAGCACAATTTCTAGCCCCTTCCTCCGCGAGGAGGCAAGCAGTGTTGTCCCTAAATGGGGCTGCTGGGACATCCCAGACGGCTGCCTAACTCCACTATGGATCTCGTTTTTGCTTAGTGAGGGAGCGACCTGAGTAAGCTTGTGTGGCCTACGGGATTGCTGTTGGTCCAACCGTAGAACTTTTGAAATGAGGGGAGGGGAGAGCTGGGAGATTCGAAGTCAGACATACCGGATGTGGAGACACATACACCGTAGACCCTCACCTGGTTTAGCCCGCCGGTCGTGATGGTTGCCCGGGGTGGGGCGCTGGGAAGAACCCAACTTCGAGGAGCCACAGGTGAGAGTTGGGTACCAGCTAGAGGCGGTCACAGGAGCATTCACCACCGGTACAAAACAAATGGAGCTACCAAATGCTTTCCATATGTTGCATCCCGCAACTAGTAGCCCTATGAAACAAAGTGAGCTTTCAAAGTACCAGTACATGAAATACGCTCAGTTTGCCATCACCAATAGGTTATTTTCTGTTCAAAAACTACTCTCTTGCAAAATAGCGAAAAAGTACAGAACGTTTGAATACTGAGAGTTACAGTTGATGGCTGCGCACGTAGATGCGCCAGATGCACGGGAACCGAATTTGTCTGAACGGATTCAATAAGAATCCATAAAATTTTTAATGCCTGTCTTGTTTTCGTTTTTGGATATCGTATCGGACAGTCTGCATCCATCGTAGGCATATCGGAAACTGGGCTATTTGCCTGTGCTTGAAGTTTGACAATCTGTAGGCTCCACAGTAAAGGTGAACATCAAAGTAATCCTTATATGCAAACGTAAATTCAAAAGATGACACCTAAAGCACTAGTATTAGGTTATTCGCAAGCAAGATTGTGCGCGCCGGAGTGACCTGCTTGAGGAAGTAAATAGCGGGTGTACTACGTTTTCAATATCACTCTTGAAGAAGTAAGTCACTCATATATGTTTCATTTTAACTGACGAGTGGAAGTTTTGTTCGTTGCTTCCCCCTCTAGCTTATTAGAAGTCTATTGGGAACTTTTCCAAAATTTTGGCAGACCTGTGTGTCAGGTTATGTGGAAAAGTCAGTAAAAGCTCCCACAGCCTCTTTAAGAGACGACGAAAGAAAAGTACACATTGAAAGATGGGAGATGATGACCACAGCTTAATGAATTCCAAAATCGCATGTGCTATGGGCCCAAGTAAATGGGTATTTGGCAAGCATAGAACACCCTTATGGTCCTATTGCACAGGTAGGCTCATTTAAATTCGGCATCCATCTTCTCTCGGGACTCATCTGTATACAGCCAGTGATAATTTATCACTCCCTATTTGAAATTTTACTGTAATCTTGCTTTCTTGAAATCAGTTTTTGACTTCATTTTCATTTTCAGTTAAAATTGCCTAAGGTCCTCGCAATTTATCGTGTCGCCCTCCCTATACCTGAATCCATTGTTGCATTGCTGGAGGAAATTCATTAGAGGGTGCTGGTTTTCCGTCTTCCTGGCATAATTTCCTTGGGAATATAGCGATAATTTCCATGGCTGGGGGTCAGCAAAGTTAGAGTCAATCAACGTTGGCTCATTCATAGTATCGCTGCGTCTTGTTACCTACGGGGTTGCAATTATTTAAATATCCCTGCCTACCTTGAAAAAATAAATAGCCAAGATTCACAAAATTTCAATGGGTAGTTATGGTTCTTTGCAGTCAAGACTGAATTTTGAACTCAGGCACAAGATACCGTCCGATTTCAAGTGAGTCTTTTCTTAGTCACTTATAACGATAAACAGGGAAATACGATCGATGTTGTTGATAGTTTGACGGGATAATTTTCCAAGGTTGATGAGCAAAACCACGCTCAACAGACAACAACATAAGAGCATTTGCAGTTGTATTAGGCATAGTTACGTAATTCTCTGTTCTTTTTCGATTTGGCTCCTCTGCTGAATATGCGATCTGAGCCTGAGACTAACATGGTGCGCTAAACGAAATGGCTTGGAAGCGTGCCGACTGACGATTGAAGTCAGACCTGGCGGTCAGCCCACCGTGTGCTTGAGTGGATTGGCCGATTGATGGTCTGAGGATCAGAATGCAATGTCTCCTTTTTAACATGAGCTCTGGCACTGACATCTTTGAATTGTAAGCCACTCATGCCATTCTCCGTGAAATTCTGGTGCTTGTGTTTTGGGGCCAGATCGTGCATAGGGCACGCGCGCACGAGGTCATTAGCTAGGTCAGCCATTGCGCCCTTTGCCCACACCAGTCAAATGACCGACTCGGACAGTCACCGGGGCCTGGGAGTGGGAATAGAGAGTAAGGTCGACGGCTCAGTTCATTTTCTAAACTATAAATAGTCTAACGCACTTGAAGATATCGCGGTACGCTAAAAGCCGTGACTTGGGATAACTCGGATAATACAGTCAGCCGAGCATGTATTTTTGTGGAGTGGCCGACTGGTAGATTTGGCAGCAGCCTGCAATGGCTCCTTCTTCCTGTGGCGTCTATACCACTTCTACCCGAGCGGATCCGAACCAGGGGTAGCGGCGCGCCTCGGGCGAGTCCGGCTGTTCCAGCCACCTACACATTTCCCGTCTAGGGTCTTCTTGACCTGGTCATGACCGCGGGTTTAGGTGGTGAGGGGAGAGTGTGCAGTGGGTGGAGCGCAGGTCTACTACCATTATAATCTAATCTACGCACAAGTCGCCGTCACTCTGCCACAATGCTATAGGGCACACGGAGGAATTTCGTTGAAACCGACGTTCACACCATCATAGTTTCTTCATAGTTTAACTAAATATAGAAAAAGTGCAACATTTGCTTTGTAAGTAAATGTGATTTGTCCAAATTCTGTGGAAAATAAAGATGAGCACAGCTGTAAGAACAGCGAGAAACTCGGCAACTGATACGCCACGGGAACAACACTCAGCGATTCTATGGTCCTCCTTGCTGTTTACCACGCAGTAAAAGACAGGTTTCTGAGAACTAATTGGCAGCAATGTATTTAGCATGCCTACACAAGTACGAGGAGATCGTCCATCCTATTGCAGCAATTGAATGTGGTGTCAAACCAAATTGGGTGTGGAGAGCAGTCTTTACATGGATGATATGGGGTCAGCAACCTGCCCCCATGATAAACGCCTCTCTTGAATGCTAAGGTGTGGTAACGATATTGACTGCGATAATGAAAGCCTGAGGTCTGAAAAGAGAAGAGGAATTAGCAAATTTTTCATGATACAATCTACTCACCCCTCCCCCTAAACCAATGCAATGGATTAAGAAAAATGCAGAAATCAAAAACATGGGAAGCGACTGTCTGGATGATTAAGGTCAAAGCATGCCGTAATTGCTGTCTAAGTAGCGTTGAATATTTAAGTAACCTGAAGGAGCCGTTCTGCCTGCTTGCGCGACTTCGATAGTATGATGACATTTATTTTTTTGACGATTTTTTCATCAATAAATGAGTTAAATTGGTGACTTGGATTGGGCGAATAGTAGTTTCATTTATTCAAGGCTGCTATAGGTTTTCAGCATGACGATTAATTTTTTTATCAGAAAAAAGGCAGTTTTAGCGTTTGCGTAACAGCCAGCCTATTCTAATTAATAGAAAGGTTAAAAAAGGAGTAATGTGATCGAGATTTTCTACGTTTTCATCAAACTTTAAGATTAAGCCGCCGGGACAATACTTATTGAGTACACCAAGGATATACAAGCATCTAAATCGACTATTCTAATTCAACAGAAAACCACTTACTTATATTTATGTAGTGACCAAAACTGAGGCCATGTTGAGCAACACAATACTGGAAATAAAAAATAACCTGCAAAGATACAGGCCTGTCAAAGTAAATAATAGTTAGAAATATCAGGGGCTATTTTCGAATTAACAAAGAAATATTTTTAAGAAATGATCGATGCCAATTTTTAAAATATTTGCAGGCCAGAGGATCACGTTGGAGATATGTGTATTAGTTGCTGTTTTTTCAGTTTGAAAATAATAAATTTGCCTCAATTTTGAAAAGGTTGGGGGGCTAGGCGAGTTTCGAAACCATTACAGAATTGACAGGGAGTGCGGACAGCCAACACTAACCATCTGAGCTACCAAACCTTACCTGCATTCATGATTTCATTCGAATTTTGGTCAAGGCAGCAGCCTAGTCGACTGCAGCGTATGAAATCCACCAATTCGGAAACAGTAAGTGGACTTTGGTAAATGAACGTTCACCGAGCTGTTACTGGGCTCACACCTCCCGTTTTGTTCACTTTCTAGCCCCATAAGTAGCCACACAGTGGCTAGTATTATAGGAAGATGATCATTTCCAACAAGGCCATAGGAGACTGGAATGGCCATGCGGATGACAGACTGATTGCAGACAATTTATGCATAGAATAACATGGCCCACAAAGACAAAGGAAACTGGAATGGCCATTTCTGGCTTATTAGCCGTCATCAGGCATACCCAACCCCAGGGGTTGCGGCCCCTGAGGCGTTGGACTACTAACCAGCAGTTCGTGAGTTCAAGCATCGGGTGCCACAACACCTGGGACTGGATATGGTTGGCTGATGACGGCTAATAAGCCAGAAATGAAGTGGACATTTCAGTCTCCCTTGTCTTTTTCGGTCATGTTATTCTGCCTATAGCCCTAACCACTTTACAGCTGTAAACGGGGCAAGGGATTGAGTCATAAACAACAACGGGACGAGTGAGTCCTATAACTGATCAGTGAGCGCCTTTTTACCATAGATAATAATTCAAATTTGTATTTTGTTTACTAAAAGCCTCATTGACATATAAATTGCACTATATAAAAACACACGTTTTCGTTTAACTATAAAAATTGCGGTGCATCTACACGTTAAACCGATACAGTCTGGAACCAATTTACACGAAGAATATCACCGATTGTTTTCATGGACATCTTAGTTTACTTCTGGAAAGCGGTCGTGTGGTAGTTTGCTGAAAGTTGTTTTTATGAGCATTTTTACTGCTTTTGTTCCTAAAAAACCGATGGTTTGACGAGTTCACCAAAAGGGGTTATTAAAAAAGTGTTTACGATATTCATGGAGTAAACGAGATTTTTCAGCATCCCTTCTATAAATTCAGTGTGAAAGCTAAATTAATATAACCATGGAGATATTTTTCACATCAAATGATTGTCATGGGGTACTTACTCTACTTTTACTTAATCGAAATATTATTCCAGGATAATGACTTAATATGAAAATCAGGTCATAGCGTTTTTCTGAAAATTTCCGTTCCTCACAAGAAGATTTTCCCCACCAGAAAAAATACTATATTTGCCTAAACTTGCAGTTTGGTCAGCGGATTTCATCAATCTGATGCTCATTTTTAAATAAATTGAAAATATAAATCGATTCTTACGGGCGTTACTATTTTGCTTTGAGAGTCTTAAAGCTGGGAAAACAAAACCAATTTCACGTTTTTCACGCGAAATAACTGGGTTTTGGATTAAAAACTGGGAAAAAACACGCAGTAAAAGCTCTCTGTTTCGAAAATCTTTCAAAAAAATACTAGCTGCAATTGAGAAGTAAGACGATTTCTTACATTTTGCTTAAATTTCCCACAAAGATTACTGGCGTTTTCAAAATGAATGTAAGATTCCATACTCAGATTGCAGCGCGAGTATGAGAACTCATTTCTCTCTATGATCCAAAAGGCTATTGAATTGTTAGGGCTTGGGTCACAAGACTTTAAATGCTGAGACCAACTTTATGGTAAATTACTGCATGAAAAATGTCATCTATAATTTTTTTAAAAATATGTTTTTTGTGACAAGCACTAATTCGGTGACACGAATGGCGCTGAATGTACATAATTGGTTATAAAAGGCATAACCAGATGCATGGCATTTGTCTTTGTGCATGGCACAATAAAAAGTAATGCATGATATATATCCATCCATTTTACACATACAGTTATAAAGGCATGCCTTGCAATATTTTGAATAAATGGTTAAACTGCAAAGACTGAATTTTAAAACCTACTGAACCACTCAGTACCGGAAAATTACCGAAGCCAAACCAAGCGTTTTTCACTAAGGTAGCTGAAGAAATACGCCCAATTTTAAAAAATAGGTCCATGGACCACTGCAGATAAAACAACGGAGGCATAAGGAAGTTATAAAGATGAAAATGCAACATATTAGCCGCAAAAATGTCTGCCAAGCTTACCTGCTTCGCAAATGCTAAGCAAGTTTCTGCTTTAAAATCCGTGTATAGTTAATGTGGCACAAAGATTTGTATTGAGGTTACTAATAACCAAAGTGAATTTGTTCCGAATATAGTTGCCCAGGCTATCTGACCAAAACTGGGTCAAAACTATGGTCGAACGACCAATAAGCCGCACTTTAATCAAGGTGCCCATTGATTTTTACGCAAAATGTTTTACTTTGAAAAGTTATGTTGTAGAATGACTTGCGAAACAATATATGACCAAGAAGTTAAACAGTGAACTGTGCATTCTCTAAGTTGCAAGCAAATACGCAAAACTTTGAAATCTTCTACATGTATCTGTCATGCGGCCTAAACATATACGAGATGATTCCTTAACTTGAACGAGTTAGTTGCAAACTGTGCAAATTTGTCGTTCATAAAAGTGCATCATTTTGCCACTTTTACAGTCAAACTTGATTGTATTGTTCAAATATTTCCAGTTCAAACAACGAAGAACACTGCATCGGTTCAAGCAAGTGTTTTAAGATGACATAAGCACTCTTCAAAAAGCTGTATTTACCTCTCTAAAGGGTCAGAATTTTAGTTAAATAATTTCCTGTAATACGTCCAATCTTTTATGCCGTTGAATACAGTAAGTACCAGTATTTCATGTGCAATGCTATTCGCTGAGAGAGAGAGAGAGCAATTGGCAATCGAAACCACAGTTGTTAACGGGATACCTGAGAGAGCAAGTAGGATGCCGATAATAATCACAATATTGAGAGGTCAATCAAAATGGTAGTTTGTTAGATAACCGTTCAGGAAAACTCCATTAAAAGCATATGAAAACACGATTCCATTTTATTCGTAGTCTTAGATTGGTTTAAAACTCGTTAATAGGCTTTTTCTATGAATTTAACTCCCTTACATTCAGTGAAAATCATCATCAGTTTAACAATAGAAGAAGCCAGCATTCAAACCTTTAAGCATTAGCCTTTCTTAACTTGATAAATAATCCCTCAGCAAATTTAACATCCAGGTAAACTGGCCACAGTGGGAACTTTTAACGTGTTTCGATCATCTTCTACCAATTTAGCAAATTACTTTATACACAGCAGTGCGGTGAAAACTATGAAAATGGGATTAAAGAAGAATTCACTTCAATCACCAGGTGTCGAAGTCAAAAATAATAATAATATTCTGTTGAAGAGAAGATGACGAAATCGTTGCAAAATATTACTCGGGTGCTAGAACCAAATTTGCCTAAAATTATGATTTTAAGGATGCCAGCATCTGCTTAACCCAAGTAAATATAACTGGAGAAACCTGTTGAAAATGTTACAAAAAGTATTAACATTGCCTAATATTTACTATAATTGTAGTCTATAAACGCTTGCGTTTAGCATAAGAAGATTTTCTTCGTAAGATATGCAAAAAGTTAAGATACAACCGTCAGATAAAAACTCTCCAAATTTTAAAGAAAAGTCGAGCATTTTAGACTAAAAATAGCTAAAATAAATCTTGGAGTTTAAATGGCATGTGTTTAGGTCCACTGAAGACCTTGGTCCATGCTTAATTGTTTGGCTACTAACTTTTTCGATTGATTCAAAAAAGAAGAGTGAAAATTTTCCGTAAAACAACCAATATGAAAAAAAGTTCCAGGTTTGAAGCTTCAACCATTTGAAAAGTCTGCTTTAATCCAGTATATGATTTCAAAAAAGCTTATTTCAATGAGCATAAATGAGTTAACTGAAAATTATAAACACCGACTATAAGCCCAACTAAGAAGAATAACATCGTCAATTAAATTTTAACACAGTCTTAAACATATCCTTCAATGGAACAATATGATTTAAGTGTTTTCGTGAAGCTTTTCGCTCACTTTTAAGGTTCTTGAGCAAAAGATATTACCCACTCATAAACAATAGAAAATCTCTATAGCGCTTAAAAGAGCACCTTCCATTTCTTAACTGTATGTGGGTTATTTCTGATGGAAGTTAGTATTCATGCATCTAAAAATATTTGGTCTTAACTCTTTAATTAGGTTTCAGTGAACAGCTTGTGGCATTTGAGTCTATAAGTTTTATGCCTTTTTGCCATTTTTAATTATTCGAGAATTTGTAAACTTTTTGTTGTGTGAATTAGTATCCCACCCTGCACGGAAACTCTTCTCCCTTGATAAATATTATGCCACTTTATGCATTGGAAGTTCAAAAATAAATGCTCAAAAAATATTCCCTGTTCAAAAAAGGCAACAACGCTTATATACTTTCTAGCTTATTTAAATCTGAGCAGACTTTGAGCCATTACCACATCTATCACTTTTAATTCGTCAAAATATTATACAGCAACGCCTATATCAAAATTTGCATAACACACCCAAAACTGAACTACAAACAAATGGACAGCAGCTATCTTGGTCTGATTGAATAATATTATCACTCAGTTGCTATATGCTCGAAGGTAGGTTCCAATACCACCAAAAGTATTGCACATAATAAGGCAATAACTAGCTGTTGCTGTGAGAAAAGAACGCTTAGTTTGAGTAACGGACACAAAATTTTAAACCCTAAATGCTACTGAGGCTCGAGCATTTATCACCCCAATGTGCGTAGGCTATGGAGTTATATAATTGTAAAGACGACAGGCAGTTCCATGTTATCTCGGAAGTATATTCAGATTTTTGTAAATTCATCAAAAAAGGTAGAGGAAGACGGGACTTTAGTTCAAATAAGCCCTCCCTGTAAACCGCAAGATCTCGAGCAAGTGAAGTATTTTTCTGTGGACGGATACAGTGACGTGCTTTGTAAATAAAACCAGTTTTTACTAAAAGCGACGAATAACGCATCGACTACGTAAATTACAGAGGATCGAAAGCGTGTTTCTTCAAATATATTATGCTTAACTGGTGTCCTCGTTTACTTCAAAAATTCTTAGGAAACTATGGTGTCGTTTGATTGGGATATGCACACATCAAAAGTAAAATCGAAAGCACACAAAAGATAATAACTATGCATTCAGAAAACAAAACGTTTATCATCTTCAACAAACAGTGCTCTTCTCTCGACATTTCAAAACATCTATTTTGAAGTATAGGGTTAGATTTTATAGGGAACCATTATTTTCTATTAGTCATTAAATTGGATAGTAAAGAGCTTAGAAAACAACTGTTCCCTTTGATTCAGCTCCCAGTATCTTCTTGCATTCACTTTACAATAGAGGACGTAAATAACTCTGGGCGCTGCACACGGGGATTTCTTTGAAATTGGTTGGAGCTATGAGTGTAAATTTTAGAAAAGCATGTACATGATTGCATTTATCAATTGAAGCGACGAAAATAGTCCCAACGAACGCAGGCCGTGAACTATTTTCATAAAAAATGTAAACTTTGAAAAGAAGAGCACTAAAAATTGATAACGTTGACATTTTCTGCTTTAGAGCATCCTGTAATAATATTTGTTGCGAATTTATTTCTCAATTCTTGAGCTGGTGTTATAAAGACAGCACTACTTAGAAAAAGGGGCCATAGGTTGTAGATGTCAGCAAAAAACACATTTGACGTATTCACTTACTTGAATTTTAAAAGGAAAGAACTTTGCGACTACGCAGGAAATTGTTGTCAGTTTATATATTGAGATTTCTTTGTAAAATGCACATAAAGGGTATTAATCACGATATTTGTGGCAGCTAGCAACAGTTTTATCAAGTGGAAATGCCCAGTGTTTCTTCTGAAGTATTAGAGTCAACTATTCTTCGAACAACAGCAAAGACCAAAAAACGTCATCATGGTCCCAACTGAGCCTTTTAGAAGATGTCGAGCTGCTCAAATGCGTCTTAAATTATTAAAAACCCTTATCATCCAATGGAAAATTATAAAATTCCGCAAGTTGGATCCTTTCACTAATTCATTTTGTAAAGAAGGCTCTCTCTGAGTAAATCATTCTGTTATGATAAACATTGGAGTATAAATCCCAATATTGTGATAATAAAGATAGGCAGTATGTCTGATGTAAATCCAACGCCAGAAGCCAAGATGTTATACGCGTAGCAAACACCGCCGTCCGTTGAACAGATAATCATTGTCTATTCGAAAGGAAGTTGACCATGTTTTAACAAAAGCAATTTGATTGCAATTTCCTCGAAAAGTGAAAGATTTCACAGCAAGGAAACGCACCTGCTGCAAAATGGTCTGCGGGGAAATGTATTCCATGATGTCCTCATTTTGAACGAGAGTAGCAAGTGGAAGAGTTTGTAACCAATCCCATGCTATCAAGCTTGAGTTATTTACTTGATTTTCGAATGCTCGAAGACTATTCATTACGGATTTTCTGCCTTAATCGCAGTTACGCATTCTGTTCTGTCCAAAATTGCATAAGAGACTTTGCAGATTTATGACATTCATTTTGAAATGTAGTGACAACGTCAGTCCTAATAAGGCCAAATTGTTTTGCTGTCATTAGACTCATTGATAGTTTGTTTAGGTTTTGTTTTTCTGACGAATATCTACTGAAGCCAATTATTGCCAATAGATATAAATAAGAGAGAATAGCCTTTTCTGACATATTTCCACCGGCAGCTAGCTGGACCACAACATCTTGACTTGAAGACACGCGACTTGACCTTGAATCTGATTCCCTTTGACTATTGGCATCGGACTCGCGTCTCCTGCAAGCAGGACTCCTTGAAGTCACCTGGAACTGAAGTTAATGGACGTTTTCCTGTGTAAAATGGGAAAGTAAACATTTCACCTTGTCCTAAGGTTCTGAGCTCTGGCTTACCGCATGCAGTACCATAAGCACCAACTGTTACTAGTAGGACAGTGTTAGTCACAGCAACAAGATCCTCTAGAATAATCATTCTGGTTAGCTAGTCAGAGAAAATTATAATGTATTTCTCAATAAACTGTGCTTTTCTTATGCAAAGGATACGATTAGTAAAATCATCAATATTTTTAATTTGCTGGCTACCGATACTAAAAATGATTTTTTTAAGTTCAACCATGTTAACAGGGGTGTTAAGGACCAAAATGTATGAATTTCAAGACGAAGGATATCTTACGGTGCTGAACAACTGGCAGATCCAAGTCCTGTCCGAGACCGTCAAACAAGCAAGGTGGATCTACGTTCCTATGAAGCATTTTAGCGAGCATCAGACTACAGTTGAAAGCTATATTGCGGTTTCTAAAAGCGCAGTAGCGGCCAATTAGTGTTTCTTTTTTTCCTAATGTGCGTCAGAGATAAACTGGTACATTTGTTGCAGCGTGGAACCCTGGATGGGAAAAACTAAGGTTGCTGACAAAATTCCGCTGGTGTGATACCCAGGAACATTTAACCGTTCGATATGCATGGTACACGCTGAAGCTCACAAGGCTTTGAATATGCATGTATTTCCAAAACCTTTGCTAAGTAAAGTTGTGGGGCTTCTAGCAGGAACACTATCAAAATTGATGTAAAGCCCAGTGGCAGCTGGGTTTTAGCTGGTAATCGCTGCAGTCACTTGCGTAGCATTGAACCAAGTCCATACCAACGCTGAAGTAGTAAGTATTATTTCTTTTATTTTATGATACACGTTACCTTTAAAACAATTTAACTACTCAGGAAAAAGGATATGTGTTTTGCATTTTTTGTTTAAACTTGAAAATTATTCGTTCCATTTACAGTTTATCATTTGATGCATGTTTTAAGAAGCAATTGTTCGTTTTTGGATTCTAAATTTTATAATTAAAATCGGAGGTACATATAAATGAGCATGCGAAATACTGTCCCTTTGCTCTGTTACACCGTACAAATAAGATGGTTAGGTACATTCTATCGGCAGTCGACTGTGAATGAACACGGAAATGTGTCATTGGAAGGATAGCCGTGTGGGTCATTAGCAGGTATTTTGAATAATAGAAAGGTGACTGTGAACAATAGAACTGTTGATTGCCAGAAATGAGCATGGCCGAGCATAACGACAATTTAATCCGTCGTCAAACTGAAAATCATAATAAATGCCCACGGGGAACCATTTAACAAAGAAAATCTTCCGATGTTATGCGTGAACATAATTTGGAAAAATATACAGATATTTGAACTTAATCAGAAAAAGACCACAACCAAACGGCTTTTAAGTAGGAAACTTATTGAAGAAAGTTTTTTTATTTTTTGAGAACTGAAATTATGACAGGCCCTCGTTTTGGAAGAGAATTTAATTCCTACGATGAAGTCATATTTTTCGATAAGCCTGCAAAGTCAACCCAAATAACCGTAGGTGGAAAGAACTTTTCAAAAGAGCACACTGCGTCGACGGCAAACCTCGAGATCTGTCGGTTAGTGATAATTTGGACAGCTATTAAACGTGGAGATCGGTTAATCTGGCAATCGAATACGGACACCATTAACAGCAAGGTGTTAATAGAAATTGTAAAGAATGCCGTCGGTCCTAGCGGAATGTATAGATGCAAAACGGATTCCATAATTAAACATGGTTAGGCTCCTATCTATCGCTATAAAAAGGTATGAATTGAAAGGCATTTCCAGCTCTAATCTAAACTTTTGGAGAACAGACAGCCACTCTGCATGAGGTCTCTGATTTGCTTTTCCTCCGGCCAAAAGCCCAGATCTCAACCCTATCGAAAATCGTTTTGAAATTATCAGCGGAGAGGGGCAAAAGGCAAAAAAGTCTTTTGACGCAAAATAAAATCGATTGGTTTGCTAAATAATCACATTTAACAAGCAAATTATAGACAACCTGCCCATCGTCCTGTTTGACAGGCTTTAAAATGTTTTAAGTACAAATGAACAATAAATAAAATATTACTCCTTTAAATTTGTATTATTCGTTATTATTATCCGCTTTTCATACACCCCTCTTCCGCCTCCGCTCTTTCTCGCTAACCTTATTTGTGGGATTAGTAAGATAGTCCTTATCTAAAATTGAAGTCTTAAGCTGAAATTAATTATATTTATTTTACGTTATATTTATTTAGAAACCACAATATTTCTTATTTTTACGAACGGTTGTTTCTTTGCTGCTGTAAGACCTTCGAAAAACGCAGCATGGACTGATTTTAAATAACAAGGATTTCCTTGTGAAGCTCCTGGGATTTAAAGAGTTGGAAAATCTACTATAATAGGCTCTTTAACGTGGGAAAAATGACCTTTTACACAATGAAAAGCTAATCGTACAATTGAAAATAATTTAACCTAGCAGTACTTTACAAAGTAATCACTACTGCAAGTGTAGTAAGCAAGGTTAATTAAGTTGCAAGTATAATTTGAGTTCGTGTAGTGTTTACTTATTTATGGTGAGTGGCATAGGTATAAAATATCTAAAAATCCCTGCAGTTGTTTAGTTAATGACTCTGAACTATCCGTGAGTGTTGGAAATGTGCTTTTTATTCCTCCCCGCCAGAATAAAAATGATTGCTTCCGGACTGCTACGGATAAGTCGCATAAATAACTGCCCTAATCATGGTGGAAAGCACCTAATAGACGGGGATAGAGCCTTTCACAATAATTTTCTTATCCTTATGGCGTGCATGCGGTGGGTTTAAGTTAGATACCTGCCATCATGCAGCTGACTGCAATACGTATATTCGGGTTGGTAGGAATTTTGTCAAGCAAAGTTACAGAATGCCTTCCAGCGGCGGAACGTAATACAGCCAATGCGCCAATCAAAATCACCTCAAACTCCGTCTTGGCGTTCGTGCTCACGCCCATGTGGGAGGGTTTACTTTAGTGAGTCTACAAACCGATGATTAGAAGGGCGATAGCAAACGAGAAGACTAGTGTGGGCATGTACACGCCCTTATGTCCTTGACGGTAAAATATTTAAGGCCGTAGTTAAATAAAAATCAAAGCTTAATTCATATAAAAGAAACTCACTGGACAACTGGCTTTCCCACCATTATTTCGCTCACTCCTCGAAGGTGTCATAACCTTCGTCCTGTTATGGCTAATACAACTGATGGAAGAACAACTAGGTTACGATAAAGAAGTTAAAGCCGAAAACAACAAGGAAGTAAGTTGAAAAGTCTGATCTGTTTCCTTCTTAAGCGTTTAGATATGGGAGTGAACAGAAATTTCTCTGATTGCAAGTCTCCCTTAAGTTTGACTTCTAGACCCTTGATGTGCTTGTACGATATGATTTCCCTCAGTCTATAAGAAAAAAATGCAGTCAGACTTCTAATCATTTTTTAATTTCATATTTTGGGTAATAAATATTCATTGTGTGAGTTTTCTTGCGTATTAGTCAAAGTTAATGGTGAATATGTGATCTAATTTGCGCATTTTAAAAACAAAAGCGAAATAAATTTCTAGTAATTTACCTGTGTTAAAATCTTCAAATTTGGAAAAACACTCCAAGTTTCCAGAATATCAACTGGATTCAGCTTCATCAGAACTTTTATACATCAGTGTAGGAACATTTAAATAATGCGACGTTTGCTACTAACTGCATACCAGCAGCATTTGAAAACTTATTGTCCTATGGGAAATTTTTATTAGACAAAACAAGGACTTCACCGGAACTTTCCACAAATCCCTTGGTCCCATTTCGATTTACAGCAACCTGTACCCGAGACCAACTTAATTTCTAGAACGCTAGCCCGCACAACAATGCAATTTATTGTCGGACAGTACATAAAACGATTTGATTATCCTGATAAGTCATTATGTTTATTATACAGTCTATCATTTGGCTGCTACTATAACCACTGAAGTTCAGATCTTCGTTTTTTGCTTTCACCAAGCAAAACTTCAAAATCTTAAATGAAAAGCAGTAAAAAAAGCTGAGTCATATTTCGGCGATCAAATGGGGTGCTTAGAAATGGTTCTAAATCATAAACCATAATCGATTAACCGATCGGAGGTGTCAATGGATTGTTTTATTAAAGAAGTAAAAAGTTGCTTAGCTCTGCACATTACCTAAATGTCCGGAGAACGGAAGAAAAACAGAGAACAATCTATTTTTTCAGTTAAGCATTGAAAAATTCCTGTTTTTATGTTAAAGTGCAGGATTCCGTCATTTTGAGATAAGGCCGAAACTCAGCTAGTGTCTTGTTTAATTCACGAGGTAATCAATGCGTGAACTGGAAGTAAATTTTTCAGAGGATCATTTTAAAGCTCATTGCAAGATTTGAAATGTTTTGTTCAAAAGCACATATTCCAAGATCGCGCATTAATATCATCAGAATTTAAACAAGGTAAGATCAAAACTGGAATTCCTATGCCAGTAACTACCCGTGGAACGTGCAGAACCCATTGCAGGTGCGTCGGGCAGCGGCTCATGATCGGCAAAACATGCTTGTCTGGCTTTTAACTGGTATATTTGCTGTTAGCATACTAAATAATTGGTAGTTTTAATGCTATTAGCGATTTTCAGTGACCTTGCACTTATCATAGATATTTAAACGTTTTACAGGATTAAGCGTGAATTTTAATGGCCAGTGGTTTTGTAATAAAACGACTTTTCGATGGTCAAACTGTTTCAAAACGTGTTGACAAATCTTCCCCAAATGTTCTATTTTTATGCATTCCCTTAGCTTGCATGATATCCCCTTAGAAGGTTGTTTTAAATTACAGGTGCGATACCTTTTTAAATGCAGATTGCCGCAAGTATACATAAGTAATTTGGGTTAACGGATAATTAGCGCTAGTTCCGTGCATCAAAAGTATTGGTTTCATCATCGTGAAGAAAAACTGATCCGATCACAGATTAAACAAATTTGCTTAAAAATACTTGTCGATTTCATCTCGCCTTTTATAACCAGTAAAGGATGAGTATTCACGACATGCAAGTTACACCAAATATCGTTCTTTAACGAATATAAATAAATTTTTATAAAAAACATGTTTATTTTCAGGTGTCGATCATTAAAAGACACCGCATGGAGAAAATAGGAACCAATGACACCTCGTTGGAGTCTGAGTACGTTTTCCTCAACATTTTGTTATATTAGCTGAAAGAATACGCAGTATGTTTCTGAGGTAGGGCAAAACTTTCTCACCACTTACTTAAATAAACTCTTATCTATTTTCCCATTATACAGAGTAGCTGCTTCCTATTTTAGAAATATGATTAATTACTCATCATTAGGTGTTGACTAAATATTACAGACGTCAACTAGATAAGTTTCCGAAGGTTGAAAAAATATTCAACCTGGTGAGAACAAGCCTCCCATATTATTGCCTTTACAAAAGATGGTGAAAACAATCTTTACCAAACAAAGTAAAAGAAAACAAAAGCTTTAAAAAAAAAGAATCATTAAAGGCTTAAAAATATGAATATTTCCTTTGATTTTCGTTAAATTTAGCAGTAAACGGTAAAATCGATAAAATCAAACAGTTATATGCGAAGAATATTGAAAAAAGTATAAAAAGGTGAGGCGCTGTTATTTGTCTTTCACACTCAGCATTACTATCCTCCCAGCGGGGTTATTCTTTATTGACTTATTGTCACGTGTTTGATCTCATCGACTTCACACATTGGAATTGGTAGTGTCAGGAAAGTTTGAATCAGTGTGAGCATTGACAATGCGATCATGTAAGCTCTTCGTTATGTTTTCAAGATTCACAGATTGCATCATACAGTGACGAAACATAAGTAGTATATAGCATTGAGGTAAAAAATGTTTACTTCTTCAGTCTACTCGAGCGCTATTTTTAATTTTATTGTTGCTGTCAAGGGGTTTGCGTTTTAAAAGCACGTTTTATGTGCAAAGTAGTTCAATAAAACAAATAAAGTGAAACAGAATTGTTCCTCATACGATTGTTGATAGATAGTCAGATGTCCTTCAAAAAGAAATTTTAAAGAAAGGTCAGTAAGGACTTATTGTAGCCTACAGGTGCTCCCCTAAAATCAAAAGCATTTAATGCAAATGGCTTGCAGCTTTCCCTTTTTGCTTTTTCATTTGTCTAATCAAAAAGCAAGAGAAAAGCAGGAGAACATTATTTATCCTAGGTTATAAATTAAGAACAGCTTGTTAAACGTGACAACAGTGGAACCTCTACTAGGCTCAGCTGTACATCTTTAGTCACGTTTCATTGCAAACAAAATACCGTTGGATGACAGCATCAAAGCTCCCCATTTATCATGCAAAATTAAAAAGCAGGTTCTTTTGTCAGTGCCTACGTTTTCTCCGTTTTCTGGTAGAATTAAAGGTGACAACCAGACCTACGAATAATCTGCTTTTCATCGGTAAGTAAAATTGCTGTGCACTGGACGGTCTTTTAACCTATGACGGGAGAATGGTGGAAGACGCCTTAATAGCGGTTTTATCTCATGTCATAATTCCTCCTCAACAGACAGAATTCAAACCCTGTAATTGAGATACCTAGTCATACCTTAGCACTAGAATTTAAAAAAGGACAGATAAGTTTTCGTTACGGTGTTCCTATCTGTCTCAAGAATACAATTTTTAGGTTCAAACTTTAATATTTCGAGGCATTAATGCAGTTTGTCTATTGTAATAGCCCGATTAAAAATATATTTATCTTAAGACAAAGATGCAAACAAGCAGCTGATAAGGAGATAGGCACAAAATACTAAGTGAATCATATTCACTTACCCCAGAAGCAGTTAAAGACATTTTAAACAAGCTTTACAGGTCCAAAATTTTTAATATACAGTTGTACATTTTATCGCCTTGTTCAATAGTTTGTATGTTGGAGAGATATTCTTACAGACAACCAATTTATGTAGCATAAAATTGTGCTTAACTTCCAGATTACTTTTTATACACCCCACCGAAACTTGCAAACGGAACAAAATCAGCTTAGGAGCTGAAAGTGGAAAGCTGTATTTTAAAAATAAACGTGTCAAATTCGCTGAACTGACGGGACAAACACTATTCAAAGGTTTTTTGGGTAGTAAATTGACAGGATAAATTAAGCCATGCTTTAAAATTTACTTCCAAATGAATTTTAATCACAGGATATCTATCATGATAGCTTACTGGTCTTCAACTACAAATTGTTTAAACTGCCCATGTAAATTATACTCGATGGGGTAATGATGATAGTGGTTCTACTGAATTTTGCAACCTGAAAAAGTTTAGTCAGTTTTTAGAAATGATATGCAAAATAAGTTCATTTTACGAGTGATCATTTTTGTTTTGAATGTTTAGTTCGAGCGCCTCAACTTGTTCTTAAGATATCCAAACAGCGTGACATTTTTTAACCCAAGTCCATATGTGCCTTTGAAGAAATTTTCCTGGATTTTGTAGAATATCACGTGTATGTGTCATACTAGGTAAGCGAGCGACATCGGGACACCTGAGAGGGGTAAGGCACATAAATAACCAGGAGCATATCATACGTAGATTCGCAATAAAATATTTCCGCAGACAAAAATATCTTGCACTTGCAGATACAAATACATGGAACGGTTTGCTTAATGTATATAGAGCGAAAGTTATTTTGCGTGTGTTCGTATGCAGTTTTATTACATCGGCTTGAGTGATTATACACAGTGGTTTCCGAGCTCATTGGAAAGGAAAAAGGAAATCTGGAAAAGGAAAAGAGCGCGTTTTAGTGATGCATAAATATTTGGATTAAAAAAATATATATTTCCGCTTAGTAACCAACTAGTATTTTAAACTGCAAATTAGGAACCAGGATGTCTAGAAAGTGAATAATTGTTTCATCAAAGTCCCAACAAACGCATTGGTTACAGGATTTAATAGGGTTCCACGGGTATGCCTTCTTGGTGAAAATATTTTGCATTAGTGGTTTTGTTCATCAGTTACAAGTAGTTTTGAAACAAGAATTATTTGTAAACATTTAGTAGGGGGTTTGCAACCGGGCAACCAACACTATCTGCCCAACAAAACGGCCGCAACGTATAGATTATGGAGCAGCTAAGAAATATAAACTCAGAAATGGGAATAACGTTGGATTCAGTCTGCGCCTTGGCTTTGGATATTATGGTTTTTTAAAAAACTCGTATGTTTCTCATCAAGTATCATGAACCTCTGTTATCCAAATGACTTAATAAAGCCAGTTGATGCTTGAATTAGAAAATTGGATGCCCTTCTTGCGTAACGAACGTTTGACACCCTGAGGCTGAATATTCACGGGGCATAACGGGACGCGAGAGTTCTATAACCGATCGGTGAGCATCAATCTATTATTGTTAGCATTCCTATCAAAAACTGATAGAACGCCAGGCCCGTGGCTAAAAGGTTTGAGCATGAGAAATCTAGTTAACAGGTCACGAGTTCGATCCTCGGGTTTTGGTACATATGGAGTTGAGTATGGGTGGCAGGTGATGGCTCATAGACCAGGTATGGCCATTAATTTCTCCATTATATTTACAGTCATGTTCATCTGGACTTAATAGTACATTATAGAATAATACGATTAAATGATGCTAAAATATTTGGAACAAAATTCGAGATTTTGATAACTTGCCGCTGTAGCTGCGTTATTGAAGTATTTATTGATGAAATTATTCCTAACATTAAGCAGACTTTAATGGTTAGGGATTGTTCGTCCCTCATAGTGGTATCCCTTCTACTAATAGTAATATAACAACATATGCTAATTTTTTTCCCACAATGCTAAAGGTTGGACTTGGTTATAAGGCAACCGATTCTGTATGTCGACATTATTTTTGCATTAATTTGACTAAAAACTTTCTATGGCTGATGGTTATATCGCATATAAATGCCATTGTTTGCATTGTTGTGTCACTTGCTACACACTCAGTGAGCCGTTTGTGGTATTATTTTCTCCGTGATAAATAAAGGTATTTCCACTTTCATATTTGCATGTAAATCCCTTTATTGATAGTTACAGGTTAATCTAACACTACATTCATGAGCTTTACACAACTGCTTGATTCCACACTATTCATGTATAAAATAAGAAATGTAAGCAAATTGGAAATTCGCACATAACCTCTGGGCGAAGCCCGATGAATATAGAGAGCTAAATGGGTGACGCGAAGGATACAAATCCCTTAACGTTCAACAAAAACTCCAACTAATCACCAAAAAAACTTCCGAATCCAAGGGCTGAACGATAAGGCAGTACGCATTTATGTCTTACATTTGTGTCATAGAGAATTTCCGCTGTGGATTTAGACTGTAAAGAACTCAACTCTTGGTACTAGAGGTCTATGCCTGCATATATACGGGCCTTAACACTCGGCAGCAAATCCAATTTTAATAGTTGGGGATGACTGAAAAATATTGCCATCACGGACAGGGACGATCAGAACAGTTATTTCCTTGGCAATTTTTGACTGTCAGTTGGACGTACCTAGAAGTTCAACCCAGAACCCGTTAGTAAGTTAGCCTTACGCTTTATTATTTGAATAAATGCTCACAGATCAAACTCTACTGCTGTGTTGATGGTGCAAAAATTTCCAAATTTATCGTCATGCTGGGCTGCACAAAGTTCAGTAATGCACAATAAATACTAGGGATCAGGTAATTAAGCTCTATATTGCACACGCGCTTTGGCAAACTTTGCTTCTGCTGTGCAGCCTTCAGGATGGAGGGTACAGTTCCACCAATGGAAGACAGATGTAGTGGAAAACATGGATATCAGCTTAGGTTTAAGATCGAATGTCCCTTTCATCAGAGTTTGGCGCAAAAACCCAATATGGAGTTGCTGCTCTCTGACGTGTTCATTTGTTTTTAGAAAGTCAAGTATATAAAAAGATTATCTGTGTGATGTCATCTCTTTTCAATTTATAACTGTTGAAGATTCTATTACTTCAGTTAAAGATAATATTCATCTTCGTTGTTTATTGTTATTAAAATAAAAATACCTAATGTATGATAATACATAGGCCCCTGGAGCGGTAAAGGCAGAGAAGCGGTTCAGATACTTGGCACTCATCTATTGGTCGACAACCAGTTTTTGAAATTCATGGTCTCATGTTTCACAAGTTATCAATGCACGGGGGAAGGCAAAAAATCAGTCGATTTCAAAGCTCTCCGTATCATAAAGCCAGCATACGTATGTTTTGTTTCTCACCTGCTC
Source organism: Schistocephalus solidus (assembly GCA_017591395.1). Taxonomy (NCBI): domain Eukaryota; kingdom Metazoa; phylum Platyhelminthes; class Cestoda; order Diphyllobothriidea; family Diphyllobothriidae; genus Schistocephalus; species Schistocephalus solidus. Next base: position 95,328 of record WEDG01006782.1, on the reverse strand, counting down.
ACATTCCTGTATAAATGGTGGCTATGCTGAGCCTTAGTCCCAGGATAGGCAATAGCCTAAATGGATAACAGGAGACATTTTTCTGCCTTACTTTAGCTCTTACTTTACATTCTACAACTTAAAATGCGTTCCGGGCAACTGTAGGTTCTTTAAGCCCCCTTAGCCACCACTACGTCCAGAATCGAGCAACAAAGGAATGGTGTTTATAGGCGGGGCCTAATCGCGGACAAGCAGTAGAACGTGCGCAATAAAATGAAAAATAAGATTTGGCAAAATGTTTCCTGTAAGTTTACATATAGCAACGGAAATAAGCATGATAGCAAAAAAATAAACAAAAAGAAAATCGAAATGATTACAAAGGTATTGTAATAACAACCATCCAATAAAACAATTATGAGCTTACCGTTATGGGAAGGTAGTAGTTACCGCTCGAAGAGTTAATTCTCGCAACTATTATAGAACAAACCAAACCAAGCCGTCGAAAACACATAGTAGTAAGCTATGTATATTAAACTCCGATAGTTTACACAATCTCTCTTAACCGCACTCCTAACGTGTAAAATAGATTGAAAAGGAATTTGTTTCGGTTGTTTTTGGCTTATTAAAAAGGAAGCTGCGATTGATGAAGACATTTACTAAAATAAAGAGGAAGGTTTTCGTGAGCGATCGAAAAATGTCAAAATTTCACGGTTTTCAGGTGTGCAAGGTCTCCATCTGGGGCACTGTCTACTGGAAGGCCCTTGTTAGTGTCCCTCACAAGAGCAAGGAAAGTGCAAGGGTCAGACAATGCCTGCCACCTCGAGTTAAGTTGTGTGCAAGACAGCTCTGGTGGATACGGCCTCTAAAGCGCAATGCCAAATGACAACCAAGCATTAATGGCACGGTGATCTATTTTCTTGCACCATTTGCATGCGAATAAAAGACACAGCACAAGCGTGGTTGCTGTTTATCTCCCTGCGTCAAGCAGATGTCAGTGGAAAAGTTTAACGTGCGTATCACAAGACAGTTTTCTATTGTTTCCATAAATTAAGGCTATTTCAGGGGGTTAGAACGGGTGCATCGAATAGCATAAGGTTCCATGAACCAACAGCGCTCACAACAATAAACCATCGTAAATTAGGGGCATCAATCTATTTTAAAACAGAGCCTTTCTTTCGAATTCCTTCTCATGTTGACGTGCCTACAAAGCTGCATAAACTTAACTACTGCCAAGATACCTCTCATATACATTGCCAGTCACCATCGAAGTAGGTAAACGAACAGTCTTACAATACGAATACCGAATGGATTGAGTTCTTGTCCAGAATTACTGCTTGTATCTGCGCACGTATAAAGCACCAATCCAGGAGGCAGAATCCAAATACTCAGCGATCATAAGAAAAGTGCTGAGATAAGATCGGCACTGGATCAATTGTTTCGGTGCTAGTCGCATTGTTGAAAAATTCGACACCAAATTGACGCAGAAGTTGACCATGTTGAGCACAAATAATGCAAACCACTGTTATGCCAGTGTTGTGCACAACGTGTTTTCCATAAAAGACTGATAGCAGAGCAGGTAAAAGTCCTAGCCCATATATCTGCTTCACTACCGCTGACATGCGACCACTCGACTAAATTGCAGCTGCGAAATCTGTCATCTCTGAAGCCTAGCCTACCAAGGAAAGCAGAAATCACCTTCAACAATGAATATGCTTTTCGACTGATGTTCTATACAAAAACGCAAGGCGCTCTCAAAAACACAAAACAGAGAACCCCGACGTTAAAAGTCGATGAAAACGTTGTCATACTTCTAACCGACAAAGGACGGTTGACATTTATTGCGCAAGAAGGACTACGTCAGCAAATTCAAGGCACTTTTTGGTGTTAAAATATTGAACATTCCTCGCGTAGAAGACACAATGAAGAGGCTATTAAGCAATATCAATAAAGACCTGATAAGTCTTCTGAAGTCAAAACCAATAACGGTGACTGGGTGAAAAAAGAACGAAACAGAACAATGTAGCGATTGCGAGATTCGGTGGCCTTCCCACGGTCCGCCGACCGGGAACTCCCCGATAACCGAGGATTGCTCTAAAAGGCACCCAAACACTTGGCCTGGTCAATCGGTTGTTTCATCGTCTTCAGTTTCTAACTCGGGGCTCTGAAACAACCATTCACGCCGCTGAGAAATTCATTCAAAGACTGCAAGGCATTTGTCTTTAAATGACAAAGTGATGGTATTTTTCTACGGGACATCACTTTTCACATCCCCGAGCAACGTCTCGCAGTTGAACCTATGCTAACCTTGTTATAAGAGCACTATAATGATGCAGACAAAAACAAAAATGAAGGCACCCTATTGATCTTCCGAGTCACTGCTTGCGTACATTCTTTACCTGCATAAGAGCTATGTACGAAGAAATAAACTGTAAACTGAGGGAGAGCCATTGTTCCGTCTGGTTCTCATCAACCGAGATCTGTTGTCACTTATCGGATAAACTGCAATTGTGGTCAAGCCAATCATATAGGTGAAACCGGCAAATAGGTTCTCATGAGATTCCACGAGCATCACCTCGCTGTGAGAGGACAGAATAAACTATTCTTGGTATTCAACCACATTTCCTCGTTAGGACACAGTTTTGACTTCAAGTGCCTGAGAAGCTTGACGAACCAAACGACCGAATTTCACGCCGGCTACAGGAAGCGAGCATTCAAACAAGGACTCGATTAGTGGACATATCGATCTGTCGGCCGATTACCAGGCATGCGCGAAAAAGTCAATAATGAAGGGGAAAGTAATTATCGGCAGAGGCAAGCTCCCTATGTAATAGGTTGTAAAGTCCTTAACTCATTGATGATGGGCTCATATGAGATTTTGAAACATCAAGTGAATAAACAACTGGCCTCAGTGATGGTCCTCACGTTTTCTTCTGCAAAACGATGTTTGTATTTAGTAAAAAGTTTAGACGCTTGGCGTCTTACTGGTCAGATAACATAACTCAGCCTATATTTTGTGACGGGAATGTGATTAATACTGTGTATAAAGCATTTCTCACATGCCATTGCGGCCTGAATACTCGATATGTTCAAAGTGGTAACCTCTAGTGAATACAACAGTTTCAGCTTAATGACGTTTTTCGGACAGTTACATTTTTGCCTATCTGCAGCGACATGTATAGACGTACCGATAAAAATGGCTATCTGAAACAGTTTGAATATTCCACGACCGTTTTCCAAACTTATATCACTGGCGTCTTGATTGCAATGTAAAATATTTGACAGGTATTGATTTGTTCAGGTTCTTATATTTGGATGCTCGGAATAGGAGAATTTCTGTTTACTTAAATCTTCAATTCTAATTGACTTTAAGCATAAACTACAGTTCTTACAGGGGAGTTTCACTGTTCTCAAGAATAAGATTAGATAGGACACACTATCATCGTTTCGAATAACTTTCATATAAATACTAAAATTATCATTTGGAACAAAAACTACAAATTTTTTCAATTGACACCACGGTCAAAACCAACATAGCCGGCATTATCTTAACGGAACCTAGCATGGACTCCATCCTTCATCTTATTTTTAAAACGCCCACTACATTTCCAACCATCCTCGTCATTATTGTCTTTACCGTGAGGGATACCAGTGTCATCATCAAAAATATCATTTTTGCTCCTCTGTGGTGACTATAATTACCCTAATATTTATAACTGAAGTCATCAGAATCATCACAGTAAACTCCCCAGCGCAATTAAGATGACAGTGCTACTATTACTTCGTCGTATTCATTACCGTTGATGCCATTATACTCTTCGTTATTCTTACTATTGTTATCACTAGTATGAATGTTGACAGAATACTTATCACGACACAAAAGTTCAGCGCCCTCATGAGTGCCAAGAGCTAAAAGTACATACAAAAGAATCAATTTCATGCCCAGTGGCTTAAACGAAGAAATCATTAACGTCTTCGGTGAAATATATCGCATAATGAGGAAGATCTTCAACCTCAACACTATACTAATCATCCTCACCAATACCATTTTAGAGCACCAACATCAGCGTCCATATTACTACTTTTATCAAGGACACCAGCCACCTGAGTAAATTACCTATCAGTGCAAAGATGATCACCGTTATCCCTATCAAAAACAACAGTACGATTCCTGCTGGTGGTACGGAAGCTGCTCACGACCATGACCAACACCACCATTATCATCATCGTCATTATAAGCTTTGGCACCTATATGTTTATCGCCATCAGCAGCAGAGTTATAGTCTCCGCTGACAACGCAAGTTATTACACGAGTCTCACTAGCAGTAATTATTATGATCATCAATGCCAGTATGCTCAAGCCTGTTACATTTTTTTCATGTACACTATCATGCGCTTCATAATTGCCACCGCTGGCTGGATCGCAGTAATATTCTTCAACAACAAGTTAAGCATCGTACTCACTGAGATGTTGAACACACCCAGCAGATGACAACGACGACCGAAAACTTCACATTATCAACACTACTCATTATCTATCCCAGTATCATCGTCACAATCATGAATAATAATGCTATCAAAATAAGCGTCATCAGCGTTATGAGTATGATAATAACTACCACCCTGCAATCAGAGAGGAAATTTTTACTGACAACTACCTCACCACCACTAAAACAATTGCAACGATGATAATCAAAATAATAAATTCCATTTGGATCTTCATCTCAAGAGCTACTATGCCTATAATCAGTGCCAAAATCCTCTTCATCATATTAATCATCCTAGCCATCATTCTGGTCACACAGTGCAAAACACCGCCATCACAAGTAACTTCACGTTCATTGCACCATTATGTTACTGGAATCACCAACATACTAACCATAATCTTATGCATTCTCCACATAACCGTCTGAGCTGTTTTATTTGCCATCACTAATATCACGACAACCCTTGAAACCACTGTCACAAGAGGATTAATCTCCATTATTAGCAAAACATATTATCACCTTTGTAAATACCATTATTTTTGCTACCGTCTCAGTCGCCAAAATCATCATCGTCATCCATGTAATCGCAGTTCCCGTTTTCACTATATCAATACGATTAACAACTTAATTGCGTTTACTGTCACCAGCATTGTCATAAAGATCAGCTGAAACAGCTGTATCCTCATCATGGACAATATCATCGTCAAGATACTTACGACAGTGACCTACCAAAGTACCGTTAATCTCTCTGCCAACACCATTTTTATCAGTATGCTCAGCCTCATTGCTGATGCGACTGCCAGTAAAAGCCATGCCTTCATCCTCCCCATGCTACGAACATCCTGTTCATTGTCCGCATTTTACACATTTCACGGCCATCATCATGTCCAATAATAAAACGTTATGATTTAAAGTGTCCTACACGTGGCCACTATAATCAAACCCAACTCCATGAGCCGTTTTAGCATCGTCTTCTGCCCTATTTCATAGCAATCATGGTTGCTGTTACGGTATCATTTCCCCGAACGTCCTTATTTTACAACGGTATGTCACCATTGCCATAAGCATTCCTCATTGTTGGGATGGACGGTAGTAACGTCCTCATCACCTCTACATCACTTGCAACATCACCGTTATGAGCATGCTGAAGATCTTCAAGGGGCAGCGCGACCACGAATGTTCTCAAGAGTTCCCTAAGAAAATAATGATCTCCATTTACATTTGCATAACCATCTTCGTCATCATCTTTAAGGTTGACATTAGTATTTTAAGGAACGCACCTTCAACGGCATTTGTCTTCATCCATATTTCATGTCCATTATACATACAGTACCTGACACTGTCTCCATGACCCGAAACATGGTTATCACGATCACAGTCATAGTTGAGTGAGTGCTAATCACGACTACTACTCCCGAGATAATTTTCACCACCAATATCTCCTAGACCAATCTTTTTGACAGTTCCTGTTTGTAAATTTCTTTCTTCAACTGATCATCGGGGGTTGATTTTAATTGTGGCCGAAAGTTTAACCATCGAAAAGGATTTGGTCCACCAAAAAACTACAGAGCCCTTTACGGATGAATGAAAATATGCACTTTTCTCGTTTGATTTCCTCAATTTAGATTTAGTATTCCACGTTAAATGTAATTGTTTGCGTAAAACAGAGGTTTCCTGAAGCTGAAGAGAAGTCTTTGTTCAGAATCAAATGGAAAACAGCAATTTACACTAAGTTACAGTTCCTGTCGCAGGCGAACAAATACAATACTGTCGAGGTCTGGCAACAAAAATTAACTTTAGTTAATTATTCTAACTACAGTGTTCTTCCGCCACCCATTTTGCATGATAAAAAGGTAGACAAGACGCGTGGCAGTAGATATCGTTCTTTGAGCATTTGACCAGCTTTCGAAAACATCGGAGCCGTTTATCGCCGGCACACTCCAAGCAAACCATATGGTAGTGCTTGGGGAACTAAATTCAGCGGGAAGAGTGGACGTGACACAAATACGACAGTTCAACCATCGTGTTCGACTATGTTCACCATATGCTCCGCAGGGACGGTGACTGGCGCTGGATTAAAGTGAGAATTTACTTTCGCTGGAACTACCTCACTCTCTAATTCACCCCCCCACCTGAACCAGATGACAAGACAGCGTCAAGAAGACCGAAGATGGCAGAGGACGCAGGCCCACGCACTGTGGTTCTACTCCAAACAGGAGCGCAACAACAGCAGAAAGGGGCGGCTCGGCTCCCAACTAAATGGGAGTGCCACAAAGGCTATATTAAGAAGAAGTCATTGCAGCCTGACTCTCAGTCCTCCAGTCAGCCACTCCACACAAATCACACACTGGGCTGACCACGTGGTCCGAGTTATTCCGTCAGTTGGCAATCATCTAAGCCACGGCTTCTAGCGCACCATGATAGATGGTTTATAGTGAGGAAAATGCGCTGAGCCGTCGACCTAACTCTCCCCAACCCCCACAAGCAGACCACCGTCCGATTCAGTCTCTTGTGCGATGTGGGAGTAGGCGCATTGGCTGACGGACCAGCGTACCTGTCTTCGCGCCACATCGCGACCTGGCCTACTTAAAGCACACACCAGGATTCACATAACCAGGGGGTAAGAGGAGCCATCGCCGTCTAACTTCTAGTCCATTGGTCAGCCACAGAACGCGCAACACACCCTGGGCCGACGGCGTTGTCTGGTGTAAGCGTCAGATTGGCAGCCTTCCAAGTCCCAGTTTCTAGGAAACCATGATATGCTCAGGTACATGACGATGGTGAGGGTGTTGTGTATTGATTGGTGGAGGTAGTATGCACTGATGTGGCATACCGCAGGTTATCGTGGAGGTGCCTGTGACCTAATAGGCCCATACCGTGTGCGAAGGTGCAGGAGCAATGAGGGCAGTGGAGACTGGCGCGGCGACTGCATGTCGGAGCTCCAGGCACTGATTCACCAGTCTCCATGTGATGTATTCGTAGGTGACCAACCAGGCCGATGCGTGAGGTAAAGTTGCGGGCACAGTGTAGGCAGGAGAAATCGGGAGGAGCTGGGGGCGTCGTTCATGGTAGGGGTGGTAACAGTGGCAATGAAAATGACAGGAGCGGAGGGCGTGCGTGGGTTATCGGTAGTGTCAACAGTCGGTGAATTCCGCAGTCATGGATGCGCGTTACCGAATCGGTCCATGGGGTGAGTGAATGCACGAGGGCAGTGAAGGCAATGGATGCGAGGATCTCTGCTGTGGGTTGGTGCTTCAGGCTCTGGCTCCCCAGTCTTTGTGTGATGAATTCGCAACTGACCAACCAGGCCGATCGTGCAGTGAAAGTGCAGTTACAGTGAGTACAGTTTAGGACAGAGCCCCCGTCACTGGTAGTGGTTTTGGTTGTCGTGACGGCAGCAGCGTTGGTGGTTGTGTTGTTGGAGGCAACAGGGGACGAGTATTGGGATGTGGTCGCTATGAAGTTGGAAGTGTTGGAATTGGTGTCAGGGATGCCCGTTGGGGGGGGGGGGGGAAGATGGTCCGAAGGAGGGTTGGCAGAAGTTGAAATTGTCGGATTGTTTTGCATTGTTCCGAAGGTATCCAACCAGGCCGATTCATGCGTGAAAGGTGCGATGACAACGCGAGCATGTTGGAAGGGCCTGAGCATTCGTGATAATGATCCGAGGTGCCGTTGAATTTCATGCCACCCTTTTGGCCTTGCCAGCGGTGATCCGCTTAGTTTCATCGATTACTGATCCTGTCTGCACTGTCCTCCTCCAGGCCGGTAGGTTCCGGGCGAGCTCCTCCCAGTTTGCAGGGTTTATCTGCAATCGCTTCAGGGAAATATTCAGAGTGTCCTCATAGCGTCGTACTTGACCCTCTTGTTGACGAGAACCCTTGGCGATGCCTCCATACAAGAATCGTTTGTGTAGTCACTTGTCGTTCATCCCCAAAAGATGACCGCTCCAGCGCCACTGCGGTTGTTTCAGTTTGGCGTAGATGCTGAGGATGCCTATTCGTCACATCACTTCGGTGTCCGCAATCCTGTCTCTTCGTTTCAGCTTTAGTATTCTGCGGAGGCAGCTGAGGTGGAAGTGGAAACTTCCTCGCCTGCTTTTGGTAGACCGTCCAGGTTTCCGCTCCATACAGCAGCGTCAGCAATATGACAGCTTGGTACATCTTAAGTTTCGTGCTAAGGTGGAGATCTTGTCAGGTCCAAACAACGTTCTGCATGCATGTGAAGGCTTGGCTGGCTTTGGCAATCCCGTGGGTGACCTCATCGTCGATTTTGGTGCTTGGGGAGAGGTTGCTGCCCAGCTGAAGGTATCCATAAATTTCATTTCGGTGCCGTTTACGCTGATACGTGCAGCGTTGTAGGTGGTATTGGGCAGCAGCTGGTACATGATCACCATTTTCTCCGCGTTGATGCGTAATCAGAAGTTGCCGCAAGCGGCAGCGAAGAGGTCTATGCTCCTTTGAATATCCCCTTCTGTCGTTACATTGAGTGCGCAGTTTTCAAAGAGGAGAAGTTCGTGGATGGTGGCTGGGGAAATGCAGCTGGCGAACGGCAAAAATCATGTCAGTTAGTCCACAGTGACTTTGGAAGCCACATTGGCTTTCTGGGAGCAGAGCCTGCTCTAGGTGACCGTTCAAATGATTGGGGAGGATACAGGCGAAGATCTTCGTGGCGATGTTGAGCAGCAAGATTCCCTGGCGGTTGTCGAAGAGTTGGCGGTTCCTCCTCTTCTTGTAGAGACGGAAGAATGTGGCATCTTTGAAATCCTGAGAGACTTGTCCTTGGCACCACATTGCCTGGAAGGTCACTGTGAGCTGGTTCATCAGTTGGGGGCCATCATGCTTGTAAATCTCAGCAGGGATCGCGCCTGATATAGGTTCTTTCCAGTTCGAGAGTTTCTGCACGGCTCTGATGGTTTCTAGATAAGAGGGCAGGAGATTGAGGTCGGCGTTGGCTTCCACTGCAGGCAGTCGGTCGATGACGGCGTTGGAGATGGTGAAGGGCTGGTAAAGAATGCTTCGGAAGTGCTCCACCCAGCGATTCAGGATTTGCGTCTTCTCTGTGAGCAGGATAGTTCCATCAGCACTGAGAAGAGCGGAGGGCCCTTTTGTGGGAGGTCCGTAGACAGCCTTTGTGTCGTCGAAGAAGTTCTTCCCTTCGTTCCGTTCAGCAAACCCTTGGATCTCCTCGGCCTTGCGCGCCATCCAGGTGTCCTGAATCTCCCACAGCCGTTGCTGTGTAAGGTGGCGACTTTGGTAGAAGGCTGTCTTGTTTGAAGTGGTAGGGTGATCAACTTAGGCTTTCTGCAACCAGTTCTTCTCGGAGAGAAGAGCGTTGATGGCTGCTTCGTTGTCATCGAAACAGTCCTGGTGTTGACGACGTGCACGGCCGAGGACATCCAGGGTGGTGGATTAAACCGTATCCCTCAGTTGGCACCAGCGGTTCTCCACAGAGGCATCCTCGTCGGCGAACGGGAGGTTGGATAGCCGGTTTGTTAGTTCGTTACTGAAATGGAGATAGTGAGCAGGCACATTAAGCAAAACAGTATTCAACTTTAGCCACGGTCATGGGTAACATAGCCCATTACCGGTGAAACTGGGGGCCTCCTCTGGCCTCGCTTGCAACATACTGCACGTATGTTTGACTTCTACGTATAAACTCTGCTCAACGTCACCTTCGTTAGCCATGCAGGAATTCTGAACTTTACAACCAGTGTATGGTTTGTGGCACCTTGCAACACGTCTGTTGGCAGATGGTCCTCTTCCTGCCCTCTTATTTGGTAAATCAAAAAATATAAACGTGGCGTTTTTCTGCTTTTATTTTTTCTAATCGGATATCGAGAAAGGTCGATTCTGAGGCGCCTGGGGAGGGTTTTTAAACAAGCGTATCTTGATGCACCAACAACATCGTTTAAAGTACGGTGGCCGAACTTCCCTTAGCATTAGTTAAAAACACTAGATCCCTGAACTAATATTGGTTGAACATTACCAATATCGGGGTAGTCAAAATATACATCAGGGTTAAATTTTTCGCGGTCATTATCAGCTTCAACATCCCCGTGGAGTAATTAACCAATCAATCAGTCAATGTGCGGTGGGTGGGAGCGCCTACACAGTCCTGCTTCCACTCCTATTTTTCCATTTAAAGTCCTCCATATTTCCTGACCCTACATCATGCGGTCCTGCGGTTGTCTGACTTTATGGCTAGTTCTGCCGGATATCAAAATTAAGTTTAAGATGCAGTACGAATCCCTGTGGAGGAATTTGAGGCAACCTCACAAATTGGTCTGAAAAAATTTAAAGAAATCTAAATGTTAAAAATTTGGAAAGGAAAAGTTACGTTAACCACCTTCTCTACCTCCCATTAATTCATATCGTCAAACAGAATCGTTTTGCATTTGATGTCAGGGCAGTTTACTTAAGCTGTCGAAAATTCTCCATACATGCGTTGATGCCGGTTTGCGAGTGATTCGCAATCTATCGTAAATTTCGGCATTTTACATCTGTTGCTTAACACATTGCAATGTGTTCCGTTAATATTTTACCACTTCACCAATTTTACACAGCAGCTAAAGTTACCATGCGCAACATGGTTACGAAAATCAAAGACCAACTAAACCGCAAAGGAAAATCTAGGATAATTTATCGCATCCTAGCACTAAATTGTCTTTGTAACTAAACGGGCCAGACTGAACACATGCTGGGATCGCGTATTCACGAACCTTAGTTGGCTGTGCAACGGGGTGACGAATTATCGCAAGTTGCCACCCATACCTACAAAGCGGGCCATGAGTTCAACTTCGCAGCCACCAAGATAATCGCTCACGTCGGAAACAAGACCAGCCGAGAATTGATTGAATCCTGGTTGACGGATGGGACGTCAATCTGCTGCTATCTCTCACGATGGATTCCTGCAGGAGTTTGAAATCTCGGAATAATAACATTATTGTTCCAGTGCTCGGACAGACTTGTACTTTTTGTTATTTAAAACCAGTGTTTCTGCATATGACGATCGCAGCCCAAGAATCATTTAGCGGCAGTTTCGGCTTGGCAACATCAATATTACTGATAACTGCAAACGAATTTTCAGAAATGCAACATAAAGTACGGAATTCTGTCAGCTGAATGGCTCTTGAAATAATGTGTTTCAATTTCAGTGCGGATATGTCACTATTAAAACAGGCTCCCTTCCCATGCAAACTCGTGCTACCTGCTGCGACAGTTTCCCGGTCAGGATGACTCTGCTTCCATTAAAAATATTGTCGTTTTTAGCCATTCTGGATGTTGATATAGCCTAACTCGTGACCACTGATGAATGATCATGTTCACGGTCATGCCCACGATTGTCTTCTGTTCAATCTCTTAAGTGCTGCGTCGTAGGTTCTTTAATGGTTCTGGCGTCAAACTAAGTTGAGCTTTCAAAGTCTCTGGATCATAGACGTCATCCTCCTCCTCCTACTCCTCACGTTTCAAAACAAACATAAGCATGTAGTTATGTTGTGAATAAAACTGAAAACGCTTTTTATATAGGTCCGAGTATAATATTGTTCTTTAAAAACGACTAAGATAATTATTGTATGATATGCAACCAGAATTTCTTTACGGTCTGTATGTAGCATGGTGCGTAACTCTGACTTTGCCCTCAAAATTTGCCGTGGTCTTAGATTACTAGGACGACAGGCCACCTTTTTGCATCCTGACCACGGATAGAAAATATGGCCAGTGTGTAGTAGACACAGCGCCATTCAACTTCTTTGAGCCTTTATATTTAATGTTAGCAGTCACTTCAGCGGAATTCTGACTACCCAACTGTCTGTACATGTATCAACTGCGCTATCTACCGCTACAGCTACAGCTACTACTACTACTACTTCTATTACTTCTACTATTACCATTATGTCCAAGTCTATAAACCAGAGTAAAGTACTTTTAATCGATCTGACCGTGAGGACCACAGGATAACTGCGATGGATCAGCAAAGGGACCAGGTCAGGGTATGGAAGGAATTTTTAGGGATGTACACCCATAGCATATGCCATACTTTGGGAGTTTAGGGGAACGTCTAGGTCTGGGATCTCGTCGCGCCAGCCAGCCACACTCTATCTCTCACCTCCGGTCCTCTACTTGGCCATGAAATCGGGATGAAAAAGGCGGTACCTGCTGCACACGTCTACTATTACCTTAAACTAATTCATGCGCAATTTAAATTCGCTGCTACACTCTGCTGTGTGGCAAATGTGAGCATCATCGTCATCGACGGTTGAATTTCAGTTTTTTTATTATGTTGGAAACAATGGAACCTTAGAAAGGGAGGCAAATGATGACAGACATCTTTATTGTAGGAACTTCGACTGTGTTCAGTTGCCTCTGCTGATTATAATTTTAAAGGAATTTTCCTGGGCACATTTTTTTACCAGGGTGTTCATGAAAAAATATATGATTTTGTCTTTAAGGTTTATGACGGCACTTGGTAGAATTGTGGGGTGATACCAAATGCATCCTTCTGAGCTTCTCCTCTTGAGAATAAAGCAGGGTTTGGGAAAGGAGTTTCGATCAAAATAGCATCTTTATTTCGTTTCAGAATATGGAAGTTGGAGACTTAAATGGAGTTTAGTCTTCGATCTCATCACCTATCTGACTCAGTCAGATGAATGGGAACCATACCGATTTTAGCTACTCTGTACCGCAGCTGGCAATGTCGTGAAACTTTATGTCCATTAAAAATCAGTAGTAAATTCGGAAATCTGTCTAACAGGTATCTGTTTGGCCAATAATCATTTTATGCGCTGCATTAAATTGATCAAGTTTTCGGTTAATGTGTAACTAGTCACAGCATCATGAGTATATAAATCAGCTGTCTTTTTAAAAACACTACCAAGTTGTCAAAACCAAAAAAATAACTATCACCTGCACCACGTGCATTTCTTAATTTTAATGGACACATTTCTTGCAAATAAGTGGATTTTCAGTAACAAAACAACTAAAATATATGCAAATTACATAAATGTAGATTTTTCATAAAGAATCGGGCATCAGGTTTAGTAAAATGTTTAAACGGATTAGTAATTATATAAAAACTGTCAATAACCTTTTTAAAAACTAAAATGCTATTGAAATAGAGTTTTTTATTACTCAATATTATTTGTACACCAAAAAACGTAAATATAGCGCATGCACTTTGCGTTGTTTATATTTATTAGGAGGCATTTCTGCGGTTATGCAAAAGCACCGTTTGCTGCAGTCACAAACTAAAAAACTCATTGTGCAAATCTTCTGCTAATTGCACAATGTTTGAAAAGCTATAATTTCCTTTTTAAGCGCTATGGATGAATTATAGTAGTAGACTTAACTGGGCTTGACTCGATGATTGATAAAATGAAAAAAATTTGTATTTTACCGTTTTTATCCTTCATGAACTGTCAAAGTAAATACGACTTAACTCTCCAGTCCACAAAATAACCCTTTTATGCTTTCAAGATTTAAGTTCCAAGCTAATTACAATATTTTTAATAAGCAACCAGTTTGTCTGAAGTTAATATTTGTGAACAACGACCTCGCAGCTTCAATCCCAGCCCATAACCATTAGATTTCTTCCTTCAATGTCAAATATGGAACCCTTATATTAACAATTTTACGGATGATCTCCGTTTTCGGATACAACAAAAAACGTTAATTCATAGTTCCTTTAAAAATGGTTAAAAGTCGAAAGACATCTCCCAATAGATAATTGTATGGTAAAAATTGAAGTGCAGTCCTTCCAAAGAGATGACTAAACCAATTTGTAATTAAATCAGTCCGTATTCGCACTCACAGAATACCATAAGTATTAAGAATCCGAGAGACATTTACTGATAGATTGGAAGTGAATCTTCATTTAACTGATGAAATCCTAGCTCTTAATCCTAAGGTTTCAATACCTAGGTAGCGTTTGTTTGGATGCTTTGCACAAATATTTTGACTTTTGGTTATCTTACGTCATAGTTATTCGTGTCTTACTCTTCTTGCAGTAAAAATTAAAAAACCTCTGGCTGGTTAATAAAGTACGAAATAGGAAAAGTGTCTGTGAAAGCAAGAGCCATTTAAGCTCTTTGATTCAGTAAAGCTAAATATTTAAATATGTACATCCGTGAACTCAAAAACACTTCTGAATATCCTCTTCCTTTTAGTGAAACGTTCAAGGATAGCACACTGCAACTATCAATCAAGGCAACCAAAAGGTAAACAAAATTTTTATTTTTCAACAACTGGCGTTCTATGAGACATGTTATACTGTAAAATAACGCTTGTTCCTGCATGCTATCCACCCTCAAAGCGATAAAACTACTTTTTAAAAACTTAATCATATTAAATCCACCAGTGACTCTAATCTCCCGACTGATTTCGCATAATGCATGGCATTTAATTATCGAAAATTTAACTGTATTCTCTGAACGCAGCCCACAACCATAACCTATATTGGACTTATTAAATGCTCAAACTTTACTCGACGCATTGAGTTCGTTTAAGATCAGAGTATTATATGCAGATGTCTTTCAATAATTACTTAAAAAACTCAAGAATACGAGTCTCATAAGATGTATAAAAGCTGTGATTCACAGGTTAAATGACAAAAAGGAGGGAAGTTTTCGATGAAAACCTCACATTTGTATTTAGTTTACTCACATTTATTTCCAAAAGCCCTGTTATCACGAAATTTGTACAAATGTAGTGCAAAAACGGTGCTCTCTAGGTGAGTGGACAATATAAACATTCTTTTTTTATCTGTAAATGCGTACTGACCGCCTTTGCAACAGACTGTTTTAGAAGACATTTTTTAATTTATATCCTCGTCACAATTGCATTCAAGAAATTACTAGAAAGTTCAGTTTGACGGCTGAAAGAACATTTGTTATGGCAGGGTAGGAAGGATAAGTAATGTAGCACTCTGCGTGTTCAGGAAGATTTCATGTTTTAATTAAAGCAACTTAGTATTTGTCTGTTGAATGGCTGGCATCAACGCGTCACAGAGCACACAGTATCCCTCTGTGCCGGTAATGTATTGCACATATACATAATGCTTTTGCAGTACCAGTTTTATGAAGCTTGCAGAAACTTAACTGAACGAAAAGGACCAGATAAAAATGAATAATATAGGGAAAAGTCCATTTATATTTTTTAAAAAGTTACAGAAAACGATACGTTAGATTTTCTGTTTCCCTCAAAGAACGTATGACTACGTACCTAGCAAATGGATTGATTTTCATCATATATATGTTCCTATTGTGATATTCTTTTCATATTATGCAGCTTTTATTCGTCTTATATATTTAACTTTTTATTTATCAATGGTATTTTAGGCTAAAATTACTGGTACCTAAAATAAGGAAGGACGAACTAGCAATTAAATGATCTCATTTTGGAACTGCAACACATATACAACATTTTAAAGTGTCTATACAAGGAACAAAAGAGGTTAGTTTTGTATATATGGATAGCTTAAAACCTTCTGTGTCAATTTTGCATGCGTACGTTTCCTTTTAAAAGAAAGGTAAACAAACTATTGCAAACGGAACATTATTTTCCTGTGCTTACCTTATTGTTTAAAACTCACCCAGTTTCCTCTATGAAAAAATTGTAATGCACTAAGTTTTTTGTCCACGTTAACACTTTAAAACAAACTGCAAATATCATTCGATTCTTGTATAGTTAGCGTTACATATAACGTAAAGGATCAGTATTAACCCAACGCAATATTTTGTGATATCTTTTGCAAAATTACTGCTTCAATTTTTGGAAAACTGCCCTCTGGATTTTGAACTTTTGATATATCTTCAACTCTAATGTGCTCCTTTCTTTTGGTGTACATACAAAATGTTACGTAACTTACTTACTTTGAGTAGCTTAGACAGTACCTTCCCGGTGCTAACCAAATATAAATTCTAAATTCTAAATAAAAGGCATCGTTGCACCATGCTCATCATTTTAGATTTGTATATCTTGGGCAACGGAAGCAGCATTTATTAAAATTTCATGTTAAGAAACAGTGAGCAGGAGAAACGAAAAATAGGCATAAAGCTGCAAAAGTATGCCTGTGCGTTTCAAATCTTGTTAAACAAGCAAACTGATATAATCGAAAGAAAAATAAGTGGGTTATTTTGTTAACTCTGCCAAGATAAACGAGTGCAGTGTCTATTTGAGAACTATTTTTATTCTTCGGCCAGTCATAACCGAAACGCACATTATAATGACCTGTCATTTGGCAGGGTGATCTGTAGGTCTGAAATCAAGCTGTTTACCTTAGTGATTCCAATCGGCACCCTAGCGACCGCAAAATCGATTACTTATAGTCATTTGGATGCGGTACCTACCATAAGGTCATTACTCAAATGAAAACGGTCTATTTGCAGGTTTCAACTGAAAAATGCGATCTGCCGATTGTTTTAGTAAACCTTGCGTCAATCCCAACTTCCCATTATAATTTAATATCTAAAAGCAACTAAATTCCTATAAGTTTATTCAATTCTCATCGGTTTTGAGGTAATGGCATTTCTTTCAGTGGTTCAACTTCTGTCAGTAAAAAAAGTTGTTCCCCTACTGTAAACAGTGCTTGAGTATTGCTGGAATTTTAAAGCTGGTTTTCATCCAGAAATCAAGCTGCGTTAGAAAAACTGCTAAAATGAGTAGTTCTATCGGAAAAAAAGAAGATGCTCCTTATGTCTTATTAAGATATTTTTGAATGCTGTCAGCAAATACTTATGCATACAAGAACTTCGTTTGCTTTTAGTGCATTTTTGATGAGGATTCAACCAAAGTTTCTAAAATATGTCCTATTATTCCGTTGACCTGCTAATTTTTAGGGAATACTCGGATTCGGAAAACCTTTTGAACGGTATGTTCTCATCATTCGAAGAAAGCGGAGAAACAGCTGCACCACTGAATGATATCATTCGATCCTGGCTGGAGTCTACGTTTACAAAGAATCCGACTTGGAAACAAACGAATCGTCTCAGCTTTAAGGAGGCGGCCATCAAAATCAAGGCCCGTATTCGTCTCCATAGGTAGCAAAGTTAACAGACGGTTGACAATATAAAGACCATTTTATGACTTGGGAGCAGACTTATGAATTTGCACTTAAATCCCCTTCTCTTTCGTTCATATTATTTTGTATTTCTACTTGAGCAGCGGTCAGCAGACCGTTCAGTTATTTTACGCTAATTTAGAAAGCTGTATATTCACTACTTAAGAATGGTTCAAGGATGGAGGCAAGGGCCCGAACCCCAGCTATCTGCGTGTGTAAGAAAAAGAAAAACTGGTCAAGCACAAGAAAAGGTTTTGTTGGTTTAAGCATTACCGCTGCATTGTATGGCCACCTGAAAAGGACATGGGAATAGAAAACGCCCCACCCATTTGCAATAGGTGAGCTTGCAATAAATTTCAGGAGGGGTAAAGGTTCCCATGTTTTAACCTTAAAAATAGCCCTAGCATAAAAACTAAACTGTTACGTTAATCTAAATCCTCACCTTACCCTAAATCCAAACCCAACAGTTAAAATGAACGCAAATGTTAACCCTTAGCCCAATCCTGATCCCCAGCCCCAACTCTTATTTTTGCGTCAAAGTTAAACCTTACCCTAAACTTAACCCTCATATTCACCTTAATCATAAACTTAGTGCCCCAGAATTCGACACAGATTTGCATGTACTGCTGGAGCTTCTTCTTCGCATGTTCTGTTTAGGCAGCCATACAAGGCATCTTTACTGTTTTAGCTTTCGAATTCATGCAGGGGTTCATTGTCAGAGATATTAGCAGCAACAGAACAAGCGACGGTGATAGGGAGTGATTTTCAATCAAAGATCCGTAACAAGGACCTCAAAGTGACGGCGCAGGGTTCTGTATTTTGGCACCAAAACGAGACATCGATTGACTAAGATCGCATCCGAGGTTCACGATGTAGCCAGTTATCGGTTCGGATTGTTTCTTGCGTGGATGCTTATCTTGGTGGCTGAGAAATCAAACTCGTAACTCTTTTAAACATTTTGGGCAGTCATTTGTGATAAAACATCATTAAGGTGTGCAGCCAGCTCGTTTGCATACATGCATGATAGGAGTATGAGTTCAGTCTGAACTGAATAATTACAAGGACAACTAACATATTGGTGGAAGTGCAATTTACTTGACTTCTCCCTCGGATTCCGTCAGTCTTTTAGTTTTTATGATTTGGCTATGCACGATAGTTCTAAGCTGATGTGCCATTCCAACACCTTGTTTCACAACAATACGCTCCGTCGCCTATGCGATGTCTTTACTTAAAGACGGAACATTCGATATAGGTTGTGGTTCTGCGGAAGTGAGCACGTTGGTATCGGTTTCTAAACCCCCCCCCAATATTCCATTCAACGTAAATTTGTTGCGACTTTAGCGTGCCTCAACTTTGCATCTTTTTTTCGAACCATAACAACGTTTTCGTTAACATAGGACGCCAAAACCTCGGCTCCCTAGCACAAGAGAGGTTGCATTTTCAAGCTTTGCGAAACTACTTCTTCCACTTTAACCAAGATTAGAACGCCTTTTATGTTCTTTTAATCCACATGTGATTTTCTCTTGCAAAGACTAAGCAAACTTCAAATTATATTTATGGATGGAAACATGCAATCCCATAAATTGCCCCAAAGTCAAAGCCTTCGTAGACATATACCAACTGGGAGGACCTGAACCTATAATTAATTTTTTGGAGGATATTTGTTTGCAGGTTCTCTCTTATTATATTTGCATTTGTAGACTATTTAGTGTAACTGGCGTGAATCAGTCAGTACAGCCGTCTTCAGCAGCGGACTTATTCTTTGAGGTAAATCTCATGCTTTGGAGACTATTGCTTATGTTACTAAATATTCAAATGCAACTATACGGTTCTTTTGCCATGCAGCTGTTAACACCTACTAGGAAAACATGTATGGCAGAATTATTTAATTTTATGAATTTATTTTAAGAAGTAAGGTCAGCTGTGCAACCAGGAAGAAGATAAAATTAACTTTTGGTATAAATTGATGCTACATTATAACGCATCCAACATTTTCATTTTCCTTTACATCAATTAAAGCATCAAAAATATTACATTTCTCCTTTACTTTATAACCATTTTGTAATCGCAAGCAACACGCTATCTTTAGTGCAATAAAATAACGAGTCTATACGCAACTTGAGCATTGCACAGCAACAAATCATTCTTTTGGAGTAAATGTGGTAAATTGAGGTTCTGAATCTTTTCCAAAACAGGTATATTTTTACAAAGGTGAAAATCAATTTATCCTGCAGTTTGTTTTGCAGCATACAATTGGTAAGCCTAAACATACCCAAAAACATTTGTACCAGATAATTTGCTCAGAATCCTGATTTTAATATGTTAAAATGAGGCATTTAGATAGAAGACATGTTGACCCGCTCATTTTTTTATCCGCTGATTTTAGTCATATGAATGAACTTGCCCAAAGTTTATAAAATATAAGGCTGTACAAATTTGTTTGATTTTCATATTATAGAATGATATGATTTCTTAAAAATGTTTTTTTTTTATAAATGAGGACATTTTTAAATTGTTTATATGCCCATTTAAAATTTTATTCGTCCTATTCCTAATTGCAGACTTTATGTTTTCTTTGAATACATTTTCCTGCTACTGAATACCCGAAGCAATATGCACCTATGCGTTTGAGTGCCTAGTAGCCTTGATAACTTTTCGGATATTAAATCTGTGAATTAAAATGCCTGAGTTATAAGCAGTTAAACTGAAAAAGTTTCGTTAATCACTTGTTCCTTTTTTTAAATCTCTAGTTTTAAGGCGTTCTACATAAAGTTTAAAGATATTAGCCAAGAAACAGTAAGGTTATATAAATGTTAAATCCATTATCAACGTGGCGAATTTTTCGAAAGGAATATTTGCAGATATTTGCAGAGGCCAGCCATCAATGACCAGTATTTTACGTTTTCATAGCTGACTTAATAATATTTTTGCTACTTATCGGTTAGCCAAAGACCCTTACTGAAGCATAGTTAGTTAAACGGTGGTTCGAGAGTTTTGCTTGAAATTTCGTTAGGTAGGACTTATTCTGCGTCTGCGTGACTTCATTATCCTGCAGCAGATCTAAAACATAAAAAAAATATGGCAGGACACATATTGATGCAAGGGAGTACAAACAAAAGTTGAAAGAGCCTAGAAGGAGTATATCTGGTTCTTTAGGAACCACCAGCCAGGACCGGGGGTTTTGGACGTTTATTGCCAGGTTACCTCCTTGGACACCGAGTCACCAGCTGACCGTCCTGTTAGTTCTGATTGAAAACTGTCATTCTTATGCAAGTGGTGCCCCACTGGCCCTGTTACATAACAAAAGATACTCTAAATCAAAATACAATAAATATCAGATTGGTAGAGCACCGCTTCTACGGGAATAAGTGCCCAAATCGTCATATTGGCTGTCGATGGTAGGTAAACCGGAAGTGTATATTCAAGCCTTTTTGGAATTTTTCATGATTCATTTTATCTTAATCCCATTGCGACACACTCGGCTTTGTTAAAAACTTTCTTGCACGCAGCCAAAAAGTAGCAAAATTGGTACCTTCTTAGCCAAAGCCGGAAAAATATATGCTAAGGCATCAATCTGTTAAAATATCAACCCACGTTATGCCAACTGGTACAAAAAATGTTGGTACCAGGCGTATTTTTGGCAATCGTTTACGATTTATTTTTCCAGATCAAATTTTATTCTTTTATGCAGTCACTTCTAAAAAGCTTAACTTTTGGTTCAAAAGCGTCCTACGGCAAATTGTATAGGCCTAACTAATAGTTTCTGTTTATGTTTTAAGAGTTCAGGAGACAAGTGGAACTTCGAAGTTTTTGAGATGAACAGGATTACCAAAAATCACGCACTTTTGTACGTTGGTTTCCAGATCTTTGGGCGGCAGGAACTTGTGCGTCATTACCAGGTAATTTTTGTAGCTTAGCTTTTTAAGGGTATTTGGGGAGCAAAATGCCGCCTGTTTTTATGTCATGATACAAAACCTAGATAAAATAGTACTCACTGGTGTACCGGTGATTTTAACCCCTTTTGGGTATTGAATTAAGGAACTTCTGCCTGATTCTCAGATCAAAAACCCAAGAACAGTTTCATATATTGTCCACTTTATTACATATTAATGCATTTTAACTACGTAAAAGTATGATTTTCTTTGGCAGGGCTTTACTTTTAAGGTTTATTGATCAGTATATGACCAATCAGACACGTTGTGTCACAAAGAACTCCAATGTTTCATTTGAAGAAAAAGAGTACAATTTAAAATCCTGCTGTCCCCTCGGGACAAAAACAACTAGGGATAAACATCTAGTAGGGAAAACTTACCTATATAGCGCATAAGCTGTTGATTTCCTCGTTCCTTAAATCTTGGAACCCTTTTTTCTGGCATAAAACGTGGACTTCCTATGACTAAATACTCTGCTACGATGTTTTTCTATGAATGCGAGTGCACATTAAACGCGTAATTTGGACTTCGTCGGTAGTAACTTTTGGATGTTTGCAACTTACTTTACTCCCCTTTAAAAATACTATAATGCCATATAGTTACGGTATTATCGTTTTTAACAAAGCTGTCTTAAATCATTGGCTTATCAATAAACTAGAACTGCTAGATTACCAAACATGAAAACTTGTTTCATGCACGATATCTCAGAGGCCTATAAGATATAGAAGAAAGTAGTTTTGAATATTAAATCACATTAACAGTTTTGGCACAAAAATGTTAGGCATTTGCTTGAATACCATTAAGCCTTCTCAAAACCGCTTTTTTTGAATAATTAATTTTCCAGTACTGGAAAAATGTAACATATAAACTGTCAAACGTAAGCATACTTCTATTCAGGACGTTTGCTTGAATGAAATTGTAATACAGCTTAAACATACATGGGATCCAAAAATGCTATATAATATGTGTTTGAGGGACTCGTGACAAAGCATATTTTTAAATACCTGTGCAAAAAGAATCAATAAAAAGCATCATATAATTGATAGACACGTTCCACCGCTCTTTAATGTCCCTTTTTACTCAAGTACACTATTTAGAAAAAAAGACTGAAGACATTATGATGTTACAAGTATTCCTGGAATGGTTGCAATATGTGGCCGAAAACAGAAAAAAGCTATAATTCTGAAATTTTTCGATTAGAAAAATTGCTTAGACGGGTTTGCAAAACTGAGTATCAGGCAACAGAATTATAAGATATTCCAAAATAGTACACCGTCAAAAATGACAATTTACCTCATATTTTTTCCATTGGGTTTTGAGGCTTCTTAACGTTCAACTGTATGTCATATACAAAGTATTCTTTCTTGTATCTTTTTGATATTAAAGTGGGTGTTCGTTAAAGAAGGGTATATCTTTACTTAAAACACTTTCTCAAGTTCCGGAGAAGCCTAAACCTAAACATAAAATGCAATTATACTTAGAGTTTCAGCACTTCATGCTGTATTATTTCTGTGCAAAAATCATACAGTACTCACTCTTATAAGGACATCATATAGCACTCATGAAGTTTTGAAATGGATGGGGATGTTGTTGCATATTTCATAAGTGAAATTTTTAAAACTGCTGGATATGAAAGGGTATGAAAAGTCATTTAAATCTCGGGAAAGTGTTTAAGTTTTAAGTTTTTATTTACCAAATACGTTCATCAAATATACGTCCTTTACCACCAATTCAGTTAAAGAAAGGATTTTTGATCCCTGCTTTATAAAACTAACTTGAAATTAAAAGGGTTTTTAAAAATAACAGGAAGGAAATAAAACAAATTATTTACTTATTTTACTGAGTGCTGTTTCTAAAGGGGGTCGTGTAAAGGCTTATTCAAATGCCAGTATTCTGTTGGGAATGAACTATTTTAGGAGTAAGTTGCAGAATAATCCCATCTAAGTTATCCTTCCTTAAGGAGACAATATGTTAGGAGGCCAGTCAATCGCGAGTTTTAAAGATCAGAGTAATTTGTTTTATTGAGCGCTGCCAAACTCTTGCATATATACAAAGACAACTTACATTTTACCGTTGCTTAGAAATTTCATACCGCATTATCAGTCACTCAATTTACTGAAAGCTACATCTTCATGTTGCCCTGAAATGTTTCTATGATTTTACTCAACCGCTTTATTTTAGGAAGCGGTTATAGTACGAATGAAATTTATAGGCATTGTTTCGGCCAATCGAGTTTGAGTTGAATGAACTAGACAAAAGGTTAACTGCAAAAGTACTCGATTTTTAATAGCTGATATTGTAAAATATAGTATTGCAGGTGTCTGGAAAGATAATCAACCTTAAATCAGAAGTTTCTCCCGTAGTTTGCTGTTTTGAAGTATATTCATATAAATTAATATAAAAATCCCTTTACAATGATTTTTGGCACTGAAAGTTTCAGGCAAGTTTTCATGGCTTTTGCTGGTCGTTATGCTTTCCCAGGTATGTGATTTAATAAAAGCTTTTCGTACATGGTTTGACATAGCAGTGCCCCATCTCAATACGATAAGTATTATCGGCTAGCACGTATGCCTTCTAAGTATGCATGCTGCGTATTCTAAATAGCGTTGTTCAAGTGTAATTGTCAACCGCTCTTAATATGCATGTAGAAAAACACAATAAGCAAAAATGTATTTCTATAGTCTTCGGAGCATTTTGAATCGGTGGTTAGTTTGCGAAAGTTTATTTGATCTAATTTGGCATGGAAATCCGGCATATGCATTACGAACCCACTTGTGAGAGAGCATACGACTGAAGTGATTAAGCCCTACATTTTGATAAAAGTAACATGAACAAGAATCGTTGATTGGAGAAGGACAGTACAGAAAACGAGCCACGTCTATAGCAGCAAAATATTACATTGCAAGCCTCGCCAACTTGCCAAGGGTGCTTAAGTGAATGGGATTTTTTAACATTGAAAATAAGAAGGTTTTTTTACAGTGGTGCACCAAAGTGCTTTTCTAATTTACCGGTGTCTACCTGATTAAGTTTAGAATTCAAATACTAAAAGGCGAAGTCTCGTGCGGCCGATCAAACACATTCTTCGGTCCCCTGATCTCAGCTTTATTTAGAATGCAGAGGTTCATTCATGTAAAGAAGGCCTGCAAATTTCTAACAATTAAAATCAGCGAAGCTTTGAAAACTTCAGCTCCGCAGACCCTGTATCTAAGGGCTTGTGGGCATATTGCAGACGGTTAAATACGATTTCGTACCTAAACTTTTGTAACAATTAATGAGACCATGAAGTGAGTGGTTTATTCAGCCCCGTTAAAGGGGCTATCTTCAGATTTTTGATGCTTATTTTAGGTTCATATTAACAATAGAAAGATGATACGATGTAAGCTTAAATACTTTCCGTAACTTTAGTGATAGCGAGAGGCTATTCAAGATTCTAAGTCATAGAGTTCTAGGCATAAGGGAACAGATGTTGAAGTTTTCCATATTTTGGGAGGATTAATATAGGGCAGCAAGGAACGCAAGTTTAATCACTAAGACGGCAATTGCAGTAAAAATATAGTCATATTTTCATGTCAATTTCAGTTGTTAATTCACTGAAAGTGGTTTTACTCGATATTGGGCAACAACGTGGCGCTGAGAAGTGCAGTCAACCAGGATGATTAAAAGTCTATACAGTAATGTACGACCTGCAGTATGGATCTAATAGATTAAAAAAAGACAAGTTGGCAACCCATTTTTCGGTACTTCATCATCGATCCCATACAATTACATAGAGCACAAAAAAGAGAAGTTGACGGTCTCATGAGTTGGTAACACTCCTCTTTCCCACACTGCCCACTTGATGTGGTATCCGTGAAGTGTTTGCTAAGACATATGAGGGTGGCTGAGGTAGTGTCTGAGCAATGATTGTGGGTCTAGTAGTCTAAGTGCACATTAATGTCGTCAGGAGGTTGGGGTGGTGAAACATCACCCCTGGAGTTGGTATTGTCCACAGAAGATGAAACGCATGTGCCAACGTCTTCTACAAACGCAACACTGGATTCGTTGGCCGTATAGCCACTGTCTTGGCTTTTGATATCACACGTTAACGTACCCGCTGGCATCCGGTAGACAATTCGAAAAGTTTATTAAGCGTTAAATCAGTGAAAATTATCAATTAGACTTACGAAAATAAAATTATAAATCGATATGATTATAGCTCTACCTAGCCAGACAGGTATGTATTTACGTAATCTCATTTCCAGGCGCCTCGTCGTTATCCAGACAACACACACCAGAAGAGCACCTAAATGAGTTAAAACACCTTAATGTGGTCTGTGACGATAGTCCGTTTTTACTTATGAAACGTAGGAGGGGAGAGTTGGCAAAGAATAAGCGTAAGTTTACCGACGGGACAACGCTCATGATTGTTGTCCTTTTTTTCTGCATTTGCGGTGCACTCTCCGAATATACTGACCAACTTGCCTTTTTAACTTGTACAGGCGAATATTCGCAATGCTTATTTGTTTTATCTCTAAGGCGTGATAAATTCTTGGTACACCGGTTTACTCTTAAAACGTCTGAGGACCAGCTAAAGAATTATTTCCTAAGGAAATTCCGTGGAAGAAGTCTATAACGGGTGGGCAATGTGGATATATGAAGGTATTTGCTCACCATATTGGAATATAAGGCATTAATCAACATAAATCTTTCGACACTACTGGTAAGCCATAAGGAAAAAAAGTACGTTTTTACCTATTTGATCGCATTAAAAAACCATTTTCTGCAAAATATTGGATATTGTGCTAAAGGCGCTTGAATTAATCGTAAATTTCTGTGTTTTTCATAAAATTATTTGTTGCTGCCCATATAAAGGATCAATGCAGCATAATAGACCATTTTAAAAGATTATAAAATATATTGGTATGGCCATAATTATGTTTTTTTCTAAAATTTAACAAACAGGTGGCATTGAAAATAAATTTCTCTGGCATACTTATTCTCCAATTTATTTCACTCTTAATTTCTTTTACCGTGTATTAGACGAGGTTTCTGTTGTGTTATCTGTCAGTTGAAATGGTAGAGGAACTTTAAACTCACAGTACAAAAGTTGTAAAGAAACTAAAAAATAACTACTTCTGCTTATTTCGCAGATCCCTCTTGGAGCACTTCAAGGCTTCTTGATGCAACTGGAATCCGGCTATAGCAAATATCAGAATCCATATCATAATCTCGTCCACGCTGCGGACGTAGTTCAAAGTTGCCACAGTATAATCACCAATTCGGGATTGCGTGTAAGTGAAAATATATTTTATGTGAATTTAGTACATTTATAATTTAACAGGTTTCACCAGTTAGGAAAGAGCATTGTTTTGAAATCCGCATATTACTTAAAAATGTAAGCATCATTCGTTATCTGGATGCCATGCATGATATTTTATATTGTACACACTGCATAAATAATAAAGTATTAAAAAACTCTACGAAATAGAAAAAAAGATTTATTTTTTACAGGCTGTTACCAACGACGCTTTTGGACGCGTTGTCTTGATTATTTGTGTTTAATGTTATGGTCAGGTTTAATGATGATGGTATGATATTTTTCAATATACGTTATCTACTAAAAAAACATTTGGGCTCAGAAGCTTCCCTCATATCTAACTGAAAAGATAAACTTCATTGTCGTTAAAAATAGATAACGTGCGTTTTGAAATTTAAAAGAACTGAAAAACTTTAATTGTGATCGAACGTAACTAATTACAGCCTATATAAAGGGAAAGGTGGACTTTGGCATCCACTGTAGTAAACTGGGTAATTTACACAGGCAATTGGACAGATTAGTAACGACATCCAGCACACTTACATGCACACATAAAATGAATCAGCTTGTTCTGGGTATCAGGTGGGTAAGCTTAGCATAGTGATGTCTTAGTTTAGTGAATAATAACATATTCCGGAACACTTCCATGTCTTTCCCTGCAGGAATAAGGTCGTATATCCGGAAATTTGTGAAGGTCAAACCAACAGTAAAAAGAGTCTTAGCATTATTTAAAAAACCTAAAACCGCCGACAAGCTATTATCGGTGACACTGATTATTTCACTTGGTTCTAATTTACTGTAAGTTTCTGGCATTGGTTTAGATATTTTGTCGCAGAAAGTCGTTTTAATGGTCTGCATTCAAGGTTCTAATAAACGTACATAATAAGAAATGTTGGATGATATCAAGTAAAACTGGTCTTTTTTTATCTTTCTCGTGTAAGAGCTGAATAAAATGGGGTGTTAAGTGGGCTTTAAACGCATGGCATTCTCGCGTAATATTAACTTAACATGAACGATTATGATGATGATAATAAGATCAGTTGGGTATTTCTTCCGGCCTATAACTGGCTTTTTAATTCCATTTATTAACACTTAGGAAAAGGGTGAGTAGGCGAACATGCGGAGAGCAACCATTTTCTCTATAGACGTTATACCTAGTGGTCTGGCTTTGAGATGAGACTAAATTGCGAGTATTTGTGTGTACTTATTTCTGTGTCTTGAAAATCAACTATTGTCATTCATTCTTTCTGGAAATGAGAGATGGGGAATGTTGTGGATAAGCAGAACAGCCAGTATTATTTGCCCAAGTAAGTATGCGTACTTTAACTGCTATGTTAGATGCACGCGCTGACTAAATTAGCGTTAGAGATAAAAATAACAGTTTTGCTCTCTCTTTTGGACATCAGTCGAAGCAAAACACCAGACAGGGCCTTATAATGAGGAGTATGGACAATAAATGAACGTAAGTAATTTTGTACAACATAATCTGAAACGCAGTTTCATCTGTTGGTTGACACAGAGGACTAGAAAAAATCTGTTTGACAAATAACACTGAGAATGAGCTTGAAAAAGATCCAAAAATTGTTTTGTATGAACAGTTATCCTGAGATATTATTGCAAAAACTGTCAAAAGATCAACAACCCCCATCCTCCTATCTCAGCAGCGATACAGAAAAGTCACATCGTTGATGTTAGCCATTAAGGAAACATGCCGAGTAATTTTTAAGAAGACACCTCGACTAAACTATCTCACGAATTTTCGCAGCAACCCACGTTAGAGTATGCTCTCGATCAACCCCATTCTGCATTGAGAAGCCGGGGATATGTTGTTTGTTTAAACCATCCCTTTGTTCATTTACTTCACCACTTGTTACTGCATTGTAGGTTATATTGGCCGTAAGATGCAGCGATTGTCTAAAACAATGCATTAACCTTTCCTAGCATGGCTGAGATATGGCGAGAGGGCGAATTTCAGCGCCATCATCCTCGTGCACAGGGTTGTTTTGGGCATCGCATAGACCCCAAGAAAAACGTCTGTGATTTAAAAAATCCTCCAGGACTACCCAGAACGGTAGAAGAGGGCTTATTTGTAAAAACCAAAGTTGCTGTAATCAGGCTAGGCAAACGAGTCTTTTGTCAACAAGAAAAACTTTTGCAGGCCTCGTATCTAACGAGGACAGTAACTGGTTAACTTGACACCTCCCCAGTACCTTTCACCGCAATCTTCTCCCCAACCAGACTATCCATCATTAGCAAGCTAGGTAGCTCTAATGCATTCACATTTTCCACCCATATTCGCCGCATCTTACTCGCGTAAAGCAATGAGGAAAACATGATTTATTTAATAACTTACCCGATTACATTATCTACACGATCTCACGGCAGTTTAGACACGGTGAACCTTTACACAAAGGTATATTTTGTCTACTAAATGTGAGGCGAATATCAACAGACCCCTAAATCAACATATTTTGACTATCGTTGTGGCATACTTCTTTTTGAAAAAACCATGAACTTCCAACGTGACCTATCAAGACATACAAAGAGGATAACACCATTATCCAAGCCTGTCGCAATATTCTCATCAGAGCCAAACCACCGTGTACTTTTAAAATAACTTGCAACACACTGAGGCTCTCCTCGTCAGTTTAACAAACAAAAAGCATTGATTAGTTATCTAGTTACGAATTTTAAGGCAAAAGTCAATCCTTTAAATGTTTTAGATTAAATTTTGACCTATTAAAAGTAGTTTTTACCCATTTCTTTACATTAATAACATCGTCCAAAATTTGACTGTGCATCATTCAATTTCCCACAGGGTTAATTAATTGTGTCGTCCAACTTGCATATGAAGTACAAATTACAAATGGAATGTTTCTTCATAAAGCGAAATATATGAATTAATCACAATTTTCCTTTGCATCGTAATTTATCTAACAGGCCTCACAAAAATAGGGAACGCCAGTTAGTCCCTCCAGTTTGTATAATGAAACCTAGCAGATATTTCACAATGGGAACAAATAAACCCTATAAATGTCACTTTTAGGACCTACTTTCACATAATGAGAGATTCGCTCTTGTGTTCTCGGCCCTTATTCACGACTACGAGCATACAGGAACAACTAATGGTTTTCAAGTTAATTTAAGGTGAGTTTGAATGTACGCGTCCTTAATTTACAACGAAGCGTTTACCTGCTGGCCATTGTAAGAGCTTAACCAAAACATAATCAAGCATGTTGTCGTCACAGTACATAATTTGCACTCCTTTGCTTTCAGTAAAACCACTGCATGATTGACATTGTTTCCAAAACACGCCAAACGGTGTTGAAAAATAAAAGTCACAATAAAAGTTTACTTGCCGAAGAAGCAAATGAATTTTCTACACACCGCATCTTCGTGCATGCAATTGAATTTGCTTTTTAAAAGGAAAAAAAGCCTCAGCAAACTTGATAGATTAATTGAAATTATGATTCAAAGAGTTGGAACCAAAGAATAGAAAGCAGCTAAAGAACATTCCCTGCTCTTCCTCAATGGCTATATTTCGGCCTCTTGGCAAACATGAGCAGATGTACTTAGGTGAGAAAACTGTGTTATTAATTAAGGTTGCTGGATATGTTCGCCGTGAGAAGGGCTAACATGTCTGAAACGAAATATACCTCTTCAGTACATAAAAAAAAATTGTGTGCATCTTAAGTCTGAATTTTCTTATTTTAACTTTTATGTAATAACATCATATCATGTTATCTTCTAAGATTCGAACTTGAAAATCCCTAAAGACACAGTGCGTTACTAACACAAGAGATATGAAAAAGCATTATGATGTCACGTTACGACAAACAACATCATAATCGGTGCTTTTAAAATATAGCTGAGCACACGTGGTCACGTTTTATTGGCTTCGCACTGTTACTCACTAGAAAAACTGCAAAAGCAAGCATGATATTAAAAATATGCCCTAGCGAAATGTTTCTGTTTACCCATAGATATTCTTAGTCATATAAGCTGGACACAAACTTTCGTCAGTTTAAAAGATTGACTGCAGTATTATATCGTTTCTGTTGTCTGTTTTCGAAAGTGGCCATCATCGGAAATAGTTAAAAATATTTTGAATGGCAAAATATATCATAACTAGTTTGGACAAATGCATAGGATAATGCAAATGTTGGAAATTAAGTAAAATGCCGTTAAACACCTGCTGACCAGCGGTATGCTGTGACATTCCCTTAAGTGGTTCACAGGATCTATCATGTATATGGGAATAAGTCATAATCCATATCTGATGCCCAACTCCAGCAAGACCGCTTGCTTCAACTTCTTTCAAATGGTATCTTTGTGTCTAATCGGTACGAGTGCATGTCCTTACATGTCATTGGTTAAAACGATGGTTGCGAGATTCATGAAATTACAGCTCACAGCTCTTACAACTGTCCGTGTATATCCATTCCCAGCAAATAGTTCCGTTTGTCTTTATTTCCCCCACTGCCTTTAAAATGCAGTCAGGAGCAGCAGCCGATGCTGCGGCAAAAGTAGTCGGAGATGCAGAGGAAGAGTAATTTCACCTTCATGATACAATGCTTATTCTTTTGTAGTGCCTTGTCGTACCGCATGCTTCGCATAAAAATCTCATGTACACGACACTTTGTACACGACACTGTACACGACACTTTTATATTATTAAAAAAACAAAAGAATGGTATGGGAGGAACTGAAAGCTACTTGGTCAGAGGTTTTAGCAGGACTGGATAGATTTTCACACGTCTCAGTGGCGTCAGGTAACGAGGCTATCGCAGGGTTCTGATGAGATAAACACTGTGTCTCTCTACATCCCGGTGATCCTGCCTGAGCAAAAGCTGTTTGAAAGTTCAAAATCTTCTCCTACAATAATCTCTGCTGGATCTGCTTTAATGAAACGCCACTGGTGAAGGCATCTCTAATGGCAGAGTCACACTTTCTTTCTGCTTGGCAGCTTTGAAATTGCCATCTTAAGCTAAATAATTCATACTGGACGAACGTTTCGAAAGTTTGCTAGCCTTCTTTAAAGATGTTTTTAGGTCTTAAGTAGGGGGCTCGCTGTAATATAAGAGCTTCACACTTGAAGCCTTCATGAATGCATCCCAAACAAGAACCTTCTTTTAACTTTGTGCACGCGGGGGGGACATATGCGTGACAGCCCACTGAACTGAAGGACAAGGAAAATAGTCAAAATGAATACTGCCAGAAATGCAGTTAAAGGAAACCAACTAAAATCAGTGGTAAGCGGTATAGCTAATTGAGTAAGGCAGTATAGTAGCACATGAGTGAAGAACGAGAGATGAGAGGTGTAATTTTATGGAAGATAACCGGAAAAAGGGTCCTGTGCACTAAGTCATCAAATCTTTGCCACCCCATATATAGCCGAAGTGCATAGACAGGATCTCAGTTATGCGAAAACTTTGGAGGTAAACGGTTACTTAGACCCTACTTGAGGTGAAAAAACTGGGAACATGCTGTTAAAAAATAAAAGGTCAAAAAGTGATCAGAATTTGACAGTGAAAAGCTAACCCTTATTAACAGAAATTGCAGGTGAATTAAGTGGCAGAGAGGAGGTTGATGGGCACTGGGGCGATTGTCCTAAACATCGAGTAATGGAAACGTTAGACAAGGGTACTCAACGCGGCTTTTGTCGGGCACTTCAAGAGGCCATGAACTGTTTATGCGAAAAATGTAAGTGCACTGGAAACTTGCATTGGATTGCGTTAAAAATACAAAAAGGGTAGTTTTTTTATCTTGATGTGCCAATTTTCTAAACTTTTTTTTTATATGTTTGGCTAACGGATGTACGAGTTTAATTATTTTATGCCTTACTCTGCGCTGATCCTTTAGATACGTGAGTAACTTTTGCATAGACCAGTGGTCGCTTTTTGTATGCCTAAATCCATTATCTGCGTCTTTCTATGTTAACTCTTTTTGGGTATGCCTATACTCAGATTTAACAATTTTTTAGCTGACATTGTCAAACTAATTATTTTAATGTCCGATATGTAGTACGGAGGAAAAACTAAAAGCTCAGGCAATATTTGTTTGGTAAGGTGTATAAAGATACTTCTCAAACCTTTTGTTCTGAATGCCCTATTAAACGCTGGCAACCTCGTCAAGTCGGAAATGAATTAATTCACCGGCATTTTGCTTGTACGCAAGCTTACCAGTTTAGAGTTTTGAGTATGCATATTCGAGTAAAGGAACAGAGTAAAGAAGCAAGGCGTGTGTGATATATGTGAATTTAAAATCTGTATAAAATTTTTTTCGACTTTTATGTTTTAATGACAAACTTCCTTGCTGACTGGCAAGTGCATCTCGCGTAAAGTTGCTTTTTGTAGCACCAATCTAGCTCTATTCTACAATGATCGCAGCGTGCAAGAGAATCACCACGTAAGCGCGGCATTTCGAGCAGCACAACTGCCGGGGTTGAACATATTTGTCAACCTTTCCAAAAAGGACTATCAGTAAGTTAGCATTCTCTCCCTCTATTATAACCTCGTACATTCTGAGCAAGATAAAAGAAATCCTGTTTTACTGGTAGATGGTTTACAGGAATGTTTATAAGAGGTTTTATATATTTCAAGTTTTTTGGTGATAAGATTGAGATTTCTACAAAATGTTACACAATAATTTAGAGGAAATGTTTTTTCTAGCCTTCTGAGAGGCAGGGGAGTAATAAACGCCGTGCTATGTACAGACAGATGCACGATTGAGAAGAGGACACAGCTTGCACAGTCGGTAGAACCCAGTTCCAATAAACGGGTATATTCTGACAAGTTAAGCTGAATATTAGTATTTATTTGATGCGGCAAATTCGTCGATCAACTGCAAAACCTGCGCCGTTAACGTCAATTGTGAGCGCTAGAGAAAAAATTGCAAATTAGCCGTTGAGCAGATAATAATTGCACTAATCCGATTGCCAATCTTTAGAATGACGCGTTACTAGAAAATTGAGCAGGTTTTATATAACACAATGATAGATCACCGTAGGAGGCCGTAACAAACCACACCTACCTGATCTAGGCCATCCTCCGAAATACCTTATACCTTAAAAACTGCTGATCGTGAAGACATTCGTCAAAGGCATTAAAGGAGTCATTAAGTTCTGAAAACCTTCCCAACAATGGCTTCTGAGGTGTGGCAAGTGAGTATCAGCTGAGCAATTCAGTACGTACAGACTCCTGATATCAGTGTTAAAAATTTTTAAGTGAAGTGTATTAAAAATTCGCACAAGTTCAGCGACCGACACAGCTAGTGCCAGATTCGATGACTTCTTTACTACTTGGGTTTTATGCTTGTTATGATTGCGATCATGTCTGATTTAGATGGTCTCAATTTTTTTACGGACATATTTGCATGTGGTTTCTTAGGGATTGTGAGTACGGGTGGGTACCTAGCAGTCGCTTGGATTGTTTGTTCGAGGTTTCCTCCTTTAGCGATTTAGCTCAAAAGCCTTAACACAAGGCAGTGGTAGCAAATAAACTTATTTTACGGCGGAATCACGGTTGCCATGTCCGAATGCCATCATTGGGCTCTGCGAATTTAAAGAAGGCTTTTGACGTGTCATACCGCAGCCCGCCGCACTGCTTATTAGTTATACCCCAGAATCTGCTTATTTCTCAACCAGCCTTCACTGAAGGCTGTTTTCCTATCCGCCGCCTGTGTATGCACCGGACAATAAGTAGCTGGGCTAATGGACAACCCTTCGTTCCGAAATTATATGTTAGCGAACTGTCCCGTTCTACCGATAGTTCGACCGTCGATTTCGACGATGTCCACCGTATGCTCCACGGAAGAGTGGTGCAGGGACGGTGACTTGCGCGTGAATTAGTTTTAAGTGAAAGTAGCCTTGTGCTGCAGCTACCACACTCTCTCCTCCCCCCCACCTGAACCCGATGTCAAGACAGGGTCAAGAAGACCGGAGGCGGGAGAGGACGCAGGTGGCTGGCGTGGCTCGGTCCCCTAATTCCTAGCCGTCCCTAGGCGTGCCACATTACCTCCATGTTCGGCATTTGTTATGGGAGCGCAACCCGAATAACGCCTGCCATGCCCTAATTTGGCCCCCGTGTTGGTCCAACGCATCTACTACGTGGCCCGCTTAGGGGGCACGATAGCAGTGGTGTTATAAACGCCAGTCATATAAAATATTTTATTTAGGTTTTATCTTGACATTTGCCCTGTACGCCAAACCACCCCGATCCCCATTTCTATTAATAACGGTGTATCTAAACGAGAGGTGAAGATGAAATTAAAGGAAACGCAAAGTCCTTTATGTTATTGTTTATGTTTAATTCCATAAAACTTATGCCATTTACGTTCGAACATAGAAGTTGGAGTTTAAAAGCGTTCTTGATGGCTGAAGAAAAATATAAGTTTAATCGTCGGTGGTTTTGTCTGCGGATGAAAACCAGGCATTATACATTTGGGAAATCTGCTCTGTAAAACCCTTCAAGTCTGCACCACTTTCCCGCATGTTGCCCGGAAAAAGAAGCAACCATAAAATTGGAGAACATGAAGTGACTTATGCAAGTCATAAATAATTCGTACTAACAGTGATTGCTTATTTTACGACTGAATAATGGGCAGTTTTTACCAATGCAAATATGGAGTAATGAAACAGGGGAGACGTAGAAAACATCAATTGTTGCGCGTATTATTATTCTAGCTGTTCGATAGTGTCACATTTTTTCATTGAAACAATCTTGTCATTTATCCTCTTCCGATATCCTTTCCATCCCTTTTTAACAACTAAAAAATCGATGTGTCTACCGATTTTAACATTTTCCGAACATTTAGTGCCATATCTGAAGAGGTGTTTTTCTTTATCAGCGAAGGTCTTATATTTTATACAGGTCTGATGGTTTTTAAAAGTGAAATTGCACTTCCAATGCTTGTAAAACAAAATAAGATGGATAATTACATAAGTAAGCTCTCAATTTCGCGAACAAGGATCTTTGGGGCTGTATATCTTTTAAACAGATATATTTTAATTCGTGTAATATTCTCATCTATTAAGCTTGTTTAATAGGACTTGTATGACGTAAGTGATATTAGCTTTATAAAGTATTTAGCATGTTGTCATCCGATCCATTTCTTGGTTACGTTGACATAGATTGAAGTATTTTCCTGGAATAAATATATTCTTGGCACTCCGGAACTATCTGTGTTTCTTCTGCTCCCGCGAAAGCTACAATAGAACACAATTTCAGCTATTCACATAAATTATAATATGTATCAGCCGTAGGTTAAACTTTTTCCCGATACTTCTTTGTATACAGGTGGTTGTGAAAGGAGAACTGTTCATACGCATCACATTGAAACTATCCTAAAATGAAAATTTAACGATAGTCTGTCTAGGCCTGACTTACAATTTTGACACCATGCTTAACAGGGTCAACCTTTCTTAGAAGGTTTTCCATCCACAAGGCTTGTCCTCAATAAAAATTAATTTTAAATGCCTGTAAAATCCACACGTTTGTTTTACACAGTGGCTTTTTCAATGAAATAAATCGTCTTTTGACAAGCCGGAGATATTACTGATACTGTGTGCAGTAAGAAATTGTTTGAACAGTTTGAAGAAATTGAAAACTTGATTGTGAAGCCCCACTGTACGCCAAAGGATTCGGACTAAACGTAGTTCTGATAACCAGAGGAATTCCCATCTATCTCGCATGTGTCTGCATTTTTGGCAGATAATGTAAATCGAATCAAGCCTTCGTTTTTTTATTCAAACACATTTTATTTAAATTATTTTAAATGCATTGATAGTTTAGTAAGTTCTGGACTTTAAGGTACCCTTGTTCCTTACATATGGACTAAAGTAACAAACCACACGTGTCTGTTCATTATAATATATGATAACTGTTAAGCTTACATGGTAGTCAGTATTCGTAACGACACTTTACCGTTCGAGGCTCGCTGTAATAACCTCTGGGCACGAGGGAAGATTAATTTGAATAGTTCCCACTAGTTACTGTACGATTCTGAAAATGATATTAATGTGCAGTCAGAAAATTGTTTGGGGAAACGCAGTTAGCTTAGAAACTTGGGAAAGTATTTTTAATTAAATCTGGTGGTAAAACGCCGAAAGCACTCAGCAGATTGAAGTGTTATTGTTTCATCGGTCATTTTTATCGAAAATTCTGGAGTCAAAGCCTGAGAAAATGTTTCCGAGTTCTTTAGTGAAAATTAATGGAAACTTTCGGTTTCATTCGTTGTTCACATATACTTTTCATAGTGTCCTGGAATCAATGGGCCTTTACTGTCATCCTGAGTATGCCGGAAAAAATATTAGCCTAAAAATTGCCCTAATCAATCCTCCAATGGGTCCCAAAATCACTACGGGCGACGAAATTAGGGTGCCTGAATTTACAATATTCTACCTTCGGATTAACTTATGGAGAACTTGGAAACGGTCCATAAACACAGGATTATTCATTCAAAAATTTTTTTTGGAAATCAAGACTAATGAAAAGCGAAAAGTTTAATATACGTACGTAAAATAATGAGAAAACCTGGTGTAGTATGTTATTACTATTACTAGCATTCTAATCTTCTGTCTCTGGAGTCTTCTTTTTAAGATTTTTCATAGAATAATGACTCATTTTGCATTATTTCGTCTGAAAAGCATCAAGAGCACTATGCCATATATACGTTGCTAACGTTTGTGTAGGAAACTACCGTAGAGGAAAGTTGTATTGGTATCAAAAACCAGGTGATTGAAACTCTGCTCAGTATACTCATCTCCGCTATTTTTTTCTGAACTGTATATCGCAGGGATCACGTGTATGCCCAGAGAAGTTAGGTTACCAAACTTGTTATTAGTTCTGCTGCGCAACCCTTTCTCAGGTTCACTCCGATATATGTTGTTATGAAATCCCTTATTTTTAGCCAAATACCTGCGGGATATTCATACTGCTAACATCTAGTAAGTAGTACATAATATTTATTAATTGAGCATACTTCTGGCTCGAGTACTAGTCAAAAGCATAAACGAGTTTCGTAAAAAAACATGAAATTGTAAACTGCTGTATGCAGCAGACACACATGGTGAGTGCTGGTAGACACTCTTAAGAGCTGAAGCCCGTACAGCTGCCCCAGGAAGTAACAAAAATTTCTGAGCTTTTGGCTAATATCGGGTAAATTAATCGGTATTTATACATTGATTATTTCACGTTCCACATAATATAGTCCAATTATTTGATTTCTTTAGGTTCCAGCTAGTTTTAATAAGTACACTTGGTGGCCTCGAACGACCATCAACTTGTGCAGGATGTGACTTCCCAGAATTTCTTGATGTGGGATAAGCATTACTTCACATAAATAGAGCCCCTTAGACATCCGAGACGGCTGCCTGATTCCTCTATAGCGTATGACTTTGTTTAGTGGAAAAGCAACCTCAGTTAGTATGGGCCGACCACGTGAATACCTGTCACCCTCTTTGTAGGGCATTTGTATTATGCTCTTCGCACAAACCTTATGATCGCCCGTCCATAATTTCCAAGATCAAATCCCAAATAAAGAACTCAACAGCAAGTGCGCAGAATAGAAATGTATTTATGTATGCTAACAGCGCATCTTTCAGGTAAGCAAAGAACATACGAGCACGTTCAGGGTCCGACTGCGGTCAGACCAATCAGAGAGTGTTTTTCAGTGAGTAGCATTTCAACTGACTTTCTGATTCATCCTGTTGGCAGCTGCGCGCCCACCGCGCTCACGCATGTGGGCGGATCGCCAGTGCGGCGGGGATTAAGTCGTCAGGGTGGCAGGCGATTAGGACCGCTCCTAATACTTTGTATGATAGAGGTGGGTGGGAGAATAGGGTAAGAACAGCTACTAGACACCAAACACCCTAATCTAACTTAGCCGCCAGCGAAGAACGGTAACCAGAGTGTGAATACGCAGCAAGACACAGTATCACAGATGAAGGGTGGAGGGCCAGTTAAGGGCCATGCAAAAAACACAATCTGTATCAGACTTATAAAATGATTTATCAGTCTTGCACGCACAGACCGTCACTCAAAACCCCCTGCATAGTGCCCACCGACATTCAACTTATTGCTAGAAATTTTGTTGTCATTAACTTTGCATAAAATAATTGTGCCCATTTTCTACGACCATAAAGCTTGTAACATTAAATCATTTTGATCGATTCTCTTTTGAAGGATAAACTATAACTGGTTCTAGCGCGTCTACTTTCACGTTTTCGTGTAAAGTTACAGGCAGAAACCTGTTTCAAAGGGCAATGTCCCCATTTCATGCATTTTTAGAGAAATCCGTCAACTATCTATTGAAATGGTTCTGAACACAGATGTTTCTTTCCACTTCTGTCAAATAAAAACGATTGGACAACTTGTCAAATTTGAAAAACCGTAAGTGTTTTTATTAGGAATGGTAGTTTCCTGTCATCTTATTTTTATAGCTAAAAAACAAACGTTGACCAAAATATGCATTATATTTTTCATATACTTGGAGTCGTCTTTAGCCGCAGGTACATACATAACAACCATATTCGGAAATAGTTCACTTATTGATCACCCAAATACAATATAATTCCAGAAGAACCTTAGGATTCAACATTACTTGCCAAAATGAGGTGATACTAGTGACGTATCGAGGAACCATAGAATCTATTTTCTCGAAGAAAACCTCTACTAGTTATTGGTCGGGTTTGTCATGTTTCGCGCCAAGTAAGCAACTTCACAGAAACTCGTAGACGACTGCGAACACATGTGGCAACACGCAATGAACCAAGTGTCCAAGACGATGGATCATCGTGTCTGTAATGAACGGAAATTCCCCCATCAGAGATGACGAACTTCTTGGTTGAAGGCACGACGTATGAACTGGGTGATACTGAATGTCAAGCATTCAGGCAGAGTATTAATCGATCGTTTGATGACTCTGTCTACCACGTCTCCGGCGCTGTGGACATCGCTCAACCGATGGAGCTGCTTAGCTCAGGACAAACAGAATGTAATCGTGGATGAATATGCAAGCAAACGAATTGTGGCGAGAGTAAGAGTCCATATTAACGCTAGGAATAATTGAATTCCTGAGTTCAATAGCCCCGTTTGCGTCAGCCTTAGATCACTGCTCAAAGCCGATAAGTTATGCAAAGGCATGGCCGCGTGTGTGACCTTTGACTAAAAATTCGTCAGTGTGCCAATGAGCACCGTTAAGCCCTGGAGTATGATTTTCAGCTATCGACTGGCAATTTAAGCTCGTTTATTTTGAAGAGGTCAACGGTACGGGGAAAGAAAACAGCTCAGAATCACGACCTAACGTGAAGGAAAATAGCAAAGTCCACGGTTGAGATTGCTGCTCAACCATTTTGTGCTGCGTCTTCGAGTAAGCTTGGTGCTCTTTCGTACGTGTGGAGCTTAATCAATGGCTGGAGGGCATTTGGGCTTTCCCACCAGGGATCATCGCAAACTAGCTATCAAATTGATGACCACCATGCAAACGTCCACAATGCGGTAGAACTCTTTAAGATCGGATAAACGAGGCGAACTTTAGAGCCGTCAAACCTGTCCATTCAGATTGTCGGAATAGAGGTTATTCGCGGAACTCACCTTCTTTCTGTCCAATATTTTTGACCAGACACAACATGGAGCAGTAAAGCTTCGCTTCCCGAGATCACATCTTTGTTTTTTTCAGGATCTACTTGATTATCCTTTCCATTAAATCATTCGTAGTGGGTTGCTAGTTTGCATCATCCGTTTGGTTAACTGCGAAGGGGCAGGATACGTAAATATTCAATTTACTACTTGTGTATGCTACTTAACCACATTTCATAAGGTCAATTACGCTCAAAAGTACTTAAATATTTAGTAGGCCAACTGCGTGTGGTAGTATGATATCCACTGGTTTACAAATGCCGCATACGTAAGGAACATATATTGCATTACCTGTCAGTATGGAATACGTTCCATGTGACTATGATAAAATATGAGAAATTGTATTAAAGAAATAACACACTGAGCTGTGGTAGCCATTTGCCATAATTTTATTTATACACAACCTTCTTTATTTATTCCATTTGCTTCACATTTTGTAAACTCAAATATATGCATATTTATTTAAGTTGGTGTTTATTAACTGAAACGCGGTACACTGAAACTGATTTGTGTTTCAGTATCACTAACATTTCAGTAATTATCTTTTTTCTTCCCTAGTCGACGTTGTCAGTGACGTCCATCGTATCACAGTCTTTGGCTTAGCTCTTCTCGATTAGTTTCTTAGTGTGCGATCGCAGTATTGATCCTCACTGCTAAAGAGCCATTTGAAAACTCGTTTGACCCACTTGTGAAAAAACTCGGCAGCCTCAGTGAGATACGAACCCATGCCAGCAAGGGGAAGGCTTAAGTACAGCCAACGCTCTAGCCAACTTAAATACGAGGCCCCAATGGGAGCCGTGAGTTTAATCACACTAGGGTCAAGTTACCCGCCCAGCCTACTGCGATGTATGAAATCCGTCAAATCCCGAAAGTGACTATTTCATTGTAGGCCACGCAGGAGCAACAGCAGATACTGTGCATAATGTAATGTTCAAAGATATTTCCTATGAAAACATTTGTCGTAGGTGCAGGAGAGAGGAGGAATCTCCCTGAAAGTAAAAGTGACTCGGTCGTTTTTTATAAAAAAGCACAGCAAAAATAACAAAGCATAGAACTTATCCATCTACTGGCCATGCAGTGGACGTCTTGTATTTGTCCGAATAATTATCCTCAGTTTTAATGGATTAACTATTCAAAAGGCAAAATTATAGGAAACCCTAAATAGCTCTCTTGGCACCTCTCGGAATTTATGAACATTTTAAGGATCGTCTAGAGAACTAAATTTGAAAGTCGGCGCTGTCATCATCTTATTTATTCCTTAATCAGAACTGTTCGATAACCATAATTGGACGCCACCAAGGAAAGCACGCAAAAGGGTATTAATACCTTGGTCGCTGTGCTTGAAAGCCTTATATAGAAACGTTTGCAGCAAAATGCCTGAAATATTAACAAAAATTATGAGATATTCGTTCAAGAGTAGGTAAGGGATTTTAGTTTATTTATCTTTGAATACAATGCTAAGCGCAGTAACA
Source organism: Schistocephalus solidus (assembly GCA_017591395.1). Classification (NCBI taxonomy): domain Eukaryota; kingdom Metazoa; phylum Platyhelminthes; class Cestoda; order Diphyllobothriidea; family Diphyllobothriidae; genus Schistocephalus; species Schistocephalus solidus. The sequence goes on along the minus strand of WEDG01006782.1, from coordinate 53,475 downwards.
TACGGGTGGATAATGACCTGTTGAGGAGCATTTTCTCAGTATTCACGTTAATACTTCAAGAACGTTTTGGGTTCGTAGACTTATACACTTTAGTAGACTGTTTTCATATTTCAAATGTCCGCTGCAAGAAAGGGTTTGAATAAATCGCACTAGTATCGTAAAATTCTCCTTTGACCCATTTGTAATGGGGTGTACAAATCAACACATATATTTTTATCACCTTGTATTATGACCAATAGCATTCTTTAAATAAACTATAGGAGCGTGATATTTTGCTTGAAAGGGGCACATGCTGGTTAATTCGAAAACATAGAAACAAGTAAAAATGGAGCTCCTTTTTCAAAGTATGAATTTAACAGGCAAATTACTGAAAGATCAAAACGTGCTATTCCTTCAAGTATGCTACTTGAGTAAGACTTAATTTACTGCAACATGGGCCAAGGATTGTAAATGTTTTGCATTCGTTTAAAGTTAACTGACTGAATTTGAATAAATATCAAAAATAAATAGAGAAAACATGTAAGATTTGGCAACCACTTGCTTTAAATGCGTGATTGTTGCTATTCACTCGGCAACTTTGGGATAAAGCGGAGCAAGTTGTTGCCCATGAACTGAAATGTAAATTTCAACAGCTATAATACTCGAGAAACGTTTTTATCAGTACTTGAATTGAAAGTTTAGTCAACTTCCTTAGAAATTCAATTCATGTTATATATCCTCTAGGCCAAGACGTTAGTTCCACAATTTAAATATAAATAGCTGGCATGCGTATAACTATGTTCTGGTTTATTTGCATTCATGTCGAGTACAAAAGGTTGACAACAAGAGCCTGAAATACAACTATAAATACAAATTACGATTATCTGACTTTAAAATTCAAAATCGTTTTCAATGCACTGTGTAAATGTTTTCTCTGACATCCAATTTACTGATGCTTTTGAAGAAAACTCTCGCTTACTAAGAAATTGATTGATTTACACACAACATAAATATGAGGAGTTTGTGTAGTTTGAGAATTTTACAACAATAACGTATCAGTCATCAACCGTAAAGCACGCGTCGACATTTGTTTGATTTTAAGGTGTAAGTATAAATTAAAATTTACGCTGTTCGCTTAATCATCCAGACTAGATGCATAATTCAGGGGTTCTTTTTAGAATTGAAAAACCACGGGCATTGTCGTTTCTTCTACACTGTGCGGATATCTCACATCCGGCCAAGGAGTGGGATCTTCACAGAGTTTGGACTGAAATGCTGTTTGAAGAATTTTTCAGTCAGGTATGCGTGTAGCAAACGTTTGTTTGCAAATTTAAACTAATTTTTGAGGACTGGCTTTAGAAGTAAATTCACACATGTTTCCGCGGAAAAGCCAAATATTATTTTTAACCAGGTGATTGGAACCCATGGAAGTGAGCTACGCTTACGTTAACCCATACCATTGCACTTAAAGGTACACGTACAAAATGTTGTCGTTCCTGCTGCTATTGTGGACAGTCCATAAATTATCTCGTTTCCTTGAATTTATGGCACATCTTCACACTGAATTTTGCAGCATGGACGGATAGCCAAATTCATCCACCAGGCTAAAAGAAAATACGAATTTATGTCCGAAACCGTAGACATGTGTTGCGTTGAGAACCATAAGTCCAACAAATACCTCTATCCATTTTTAATTTAAAATGCACTCAAAATAGTAGCCATTAGTGAATGTTGAATAACGTTTTCTGTCTGAAATAAATGCGATAATAAAATAAATTTCATTTTTAAAGCATTGAAAGGAAAACGGTCGTTTTGGTAAATCTTCCAAACTTTAATACGACGTTTTTTCCTAGGGTGACCACGAAAAGAAACTTGGCCTGCCCTGCTCACCATTGTGTGATCGACAAACAACGCCGATTGCCCAGAGTCAGCTCGGTTCGTTTGGTGATGTTTCAGAGTAATGGTATTTCTTTTGCCCACGCACTTTAAATCAGGGTCATTCACATCTAGTCATTGAAAAGTACGAGAAGCTTCATAAACCTCTAACGCATGTGGTTTTTGTTGTGCATTTATTCTGAACCATTTCACATAATTATTTAATATGGCAAACAACAAGGTAGGAGTTAATGCCAAAACGTCAGAAGAAAATAGTGAATTTCAGAAAATGATGGTTAAATAAGGCCTCATTGGTGGGCGCAAGAAGGTAATGTTAATAAACTGTTACATAAGAACTGGTAACCTTTTGATGAAGAGAACCACTGACTGAACGCCGGATCACTATTGTATTTTACTCCAAAAGGAAGCCAAATATCTGAAATAGATGAATAAACTGTTAGCGTTATAGCAAAATTCCTGACCGTTTCGTGGAATGCTGCGCTACAATATAAACCAATCAAGTGGGTACCAGGAAGAGATATGCATTCATTTAGCCCCAAGGTATTCCTGCGTAAGTTAAAACAACATTGCCATGTTGACTTCTCCAGGTAGTGAAGAAGCTCTGCACGCTTTGCGCTGTTTTTTTATTACTTGCCCAGTATATAAACCGTGGGTTTGACCTCTGTGTCAAAGGTGATTACTTTTCTTAAATGCATACCATCCTGGTCGGAATAAAGTTCTCTGTGTAAGGGAGTACTACTGACAGAAAAACATTCATGATTTTACTGTCACTTATATGAAACTCGTTATAACATGCATTACGAATTCTAATAATATGTAACCGCCTGTAAGCTGAATCGCATATGAATGCCAAAATAACTTTTTCCATGCATATTAACCCTGTGTTTACCGCATGAAAATATGCAGATGAAACTCTAGATTTCCTTACGACACAGTTAACATTTCTGGGCAGTCAATTTGGAAAAACCAAAACAATATGCATGCCTGCGCTTTAGCGCGATGAAAGTAAATTTGAATTTCACTAAAAACGAGTTTTTAGAAGGATGCTACTTTAACCTTTATTTTTGAAACACGCAATTGTGTTCATAAAAGTATGAAAGATTTTTTTCAAATCAGATTGCATGCACTAGATTGCTGGTTTTCGACTTAAAGATGTTCCTTACAGAAGAATTTGCGATCTAGACTTACGGTCGGTTTTGTTCCAGCAAAAGTAACGAATTACTGATTTACAAGTTTATTAATAGAGTACACCTTGTATATTACTTGCTAGTTTAGATTATGTTTTCGTGCAAACTAAAAGATGTGCACATAAAAAGGTTTACCAATAATATGATTAACATAAAGGTTTTTCTTGCATACTACTCGAAATACCTAAATACATTTCTGTAATAATTGAACTCTTTGATGTGCTCTTTGGATTTATCTCGTACGAACCCATAAAATAAATTCTCGAGGAGTATATGAATTATATTTCGTAGTAGCCCTCATTTTCATGTACAAGCAGATCCTGCTTAGAAAAATGCACGATCAAAGGGATAACTTTAAATTTTGCAACATTTTACCCAATCGCTTGCATGTTTCAAAGAAAGCGGACGTCTCTGCAGAATGCTCAAGAGAAATAAAAATGCTTTTGAAAAAAGGGTGTTTGCATATTATGGAAGATAAGCAAATTGGTAAATGCCTGTCCTGTTGAATTGGTCCCCGTTCATTGACTACCAGAAAATTTCCTATTAAAAGACCACGAATGTGTCAGATTAAGAGGTGGAAATTGCGGAAACTGAAAGAGCAGCAGTTAATTTCTTTAAACGAACGTTTGCAAGCAAAAAATGAGTACTATTAGATTCCGAAAAAATATTATGTTAAGTCATGTTTAATTCGTAAATTCGTTTTTATTGTTCTTATTTGTGATTATATATCGTAAGAAGACCAGTGATTAGTTGTTGGCATTAAAACGAAATATTGTTTATTTTCTTTAAAAATCAAATGGTTTGCTTTAGCTTCATCAACATACCTATTGAAAAAGATTAGACGAGTGAAGTTCAAACAACTTGAATTTCTCTTTTATGTGCTTATGAACCCTTACAATGTCACAATGCATGTCCACTTAAGTTTTATAACGTATAGTTGTTTTGAAACTATATAATGCTCTGCGAGTTTTTCAAATGTTTAACAGGTTAAGGTTTTCATTTCATAGATTATAAGAAAGGAAATTTGAAAGGCCTTTTTCCATAAGATACGTTTGTCAATTGTGTACCACTAGCTTTAGCGCACACCTATCCGTTTGATGTATCAGAGGAACATAATACTTTACCTCGAAGGTAAAAGCACATGCAGCACAATAATATTATCCTCTGTGTGATGCTAATTATTATTTGGGTACTTCTGATTCTTTTGAGCTCCAGACTACACCGGGTATGTTGCAATGGTAAAAGACCACTGCAAAGGTTTTCCATTTTGCATTACTTTTTAAACGTTGGAATTTCTTTCCCATTTTAAATGTGAATTTTGAATATTGGCCGTATACATTTGAAGCTGTACATATATTAGGTGCTAGGTTACATCCTATAAGTCTGAAGATTTTAGAATTTTTATGCAGCCATAAAGAATTCGTGGTTTTCATCAATAACATAATTACTTACTTTTATATTAGTGGGAATAATTTTATTATCATTTAAATATAATATGGAAGACAATCAGCTAAATGTTTCTTTCGAAAAGTTGGATTGGAAATATGAATTTCCCTGCAAGGTTAGCCACCATGCAGTTTAGTTTTTGTCTCACCGAACTGCCCAAGCACACTTGTATTCATTATAAGGTCTGTCAGCCCAGAGTTTAGCAGAACACCTGCCTTTGATTGGTTAAACCATCATTAACATTGTAACAATGTAGGTATATCTAAATAGGTAGCTAATTTCAACCGTAAGTATACTTTTACATTGCAATCCGAACATCAGACATTCGAACCTACTCTCATAATCATTTCTATGTACGCAAATTCATAGGAGTTATAAACTAAGTATTTTTGGCTAAACTGATTATCAACACTAGTGATTTTCACAGGATTCATCAACTTCATCGTCGCGCCTAGTTTTGAGCTACTGAAGGAGCTTATACAGCGGATAATGGATGATGAAATGCAGATTCAGACTTCTGAGGACACAGCATTTGCCCCTATGCCCAACAAACTTTCAGGTTAGTTTCCAAAGGTTGTAGTGTTTACCAGTAAAGCGTTTTCTTGAAAATTTTGGCTCAAGAAATCTTTGCAGTTACACTACCATAGCAGCTTCATAGCTCCAGCATTACATTGATGCTTTCCTAAAGAATAAAAGTAGTTTTGCATTTTGACGTGCAGTAAACCCTATGAACATATTTTCCATACATACTTTCCTTGCATTGCCGTCTTAACTGAAATATGTTTTCCTGACAACTTTCCCTATTAAATATATTATTTACTTATAAATTTGAAAAGTTACTTTGGCAGATCTGCTACGAGAGCAAATGGTTAGACAATTCAACTCTGAAGACAACCCGTTCAATATTGTTAGCACAGAAAAAATGGCACTTTACTGTTCTTCATAATGGTTCACTGGCTTTGCAACTTAACAGTACCCTTTAATGAGCTTTTAGTTTGGCACTCAAATACTTTTTAATCATTGAACAGGCAGAAAAAATGGACTCGTTACATTTACTATTATTAAAAATAATTATTTTGATGAAGCAAAGATAGCAACTGGTTCCCATCAGAATTTATTCTGAAAAGGTTACACGTATGCGCAGTGCCATTTCACATCAACATATATGATATTTTATTTTTTTAAATTTTTTTTACTATTTTAAAGATGAATTTCAATGGACACATTATCTGATGAACAATAAAATGATCTGGCAGTCAAAAACTGAAGACCAGACTGTGAAACCGATGAAACCATCGTGATTCGTTTAAAATTAGTCTTTTTCCTTATAGACTGCCCTGCTTTGTATTTTGTAGTTTTCTGCATTTTGCTATTCTAGTCAGTGAAAAAATACCCTACACGCAAAAAAGACCCAAAGGCAGACAAACCCATCTCCCCAGTAGTGCGAGTTACAAATAAATCTGTTTTCTATGCAATGCTTTTCTTAAAATATATCACACTTATTGAATGCTTGTTGCCAGTTTCTGTCGGAGTTTTGGGGTTTCAGAAGTATAGATGAGTGTACGGAGATCCCCTTATAATCAGGCGCATTTGAGGATTATTACATGCCAAAGAATGAGAACATGGTCTATTTGGTAGTTTATAAGGTTCAAGTTGGGTTCTCGAGGAAGATATTTATGAATGCTCTATTACTTTGTTTAAACACCTGCCTCAGATCGAAGTCTAGATATAACGAGTGTGACTTTCGCTCATTACTTTCAAAATTTCTTTTAAATTATCTTATCCAAATTAAAACTACCTACTAATAGTCAAGTTATATTTTAAGTTTTTACAAATTAAATGTTGTGTATAAATTATTTGTAAAAAATTATTTTTTTAGCTAGAATGAAATCGGATTTTACTTGATAACTTATATTTAAATACAACATCCCGGTTACTTATTACCTCCTTCAAAAGTAAAACCTGCTTTATAGGCATGGCTAGTCATAAAGTTTCCATATATCGTGTTGTACCTTGGTCGAGGACCGATAAATCTTTGATTTTTTAGTAATCTTCAACTATTTTCTGAGGTGTTTCTGCGAGCATCTGTGTTGCCTGCAATAAGCCCCTGTCTAAAGGTACGCCTGTTTGAAAAAGGGACTTATTATCGATAAAATCCTTATAACAGTCTTCTTGGTTATTCTAAACCTTCTTTAATGCACTATTTCCAAAAAGAAGGCAGGGATTTGAAATAAGTTATTTTCAGTTTTAATATATTCAGCGTGATTTAAATTTATCAAATCGTTTCAAACCCTGGTTCAAGGAAAAAGTATCAAAACAAACACCGAATCTTTTCTGATATTGACAAAACCTAGGTATTTTCGACTGGTTTTTGCAAGATTAAACGTCAAAGCTTCTGGTACAACCATGCTGTGGAGGCTGTGCAGGACTTAACTTAATCTTCATACAACAATAAAAGTGTCGAACCAAAGACAAAAAGCTGTTGATCAAGATAACATGACATTCAAAACTTTAAAGTTATTCTTCTTGTGGACAAATTTTTGGAAAAATAAATGGCAGCTATAGAAGCACATCCACGGAAACCTTGCTCTATCCATGTTCTCAACTAACCAACGTAAAATGCATCTCCGGCATACATAAACAAGGAAAATTAATGGTTATTGACGTAGTATTGAAACCTAAATTCAACAGACAATTATCTTGAAATAAAAATGATTTACGTAGGCAGACTACTTACTTAATTCCGTTCCACACAGAGTTTTAGTTCATTATCCTTGGTACTGTTTAATAAACCTTTTTGCTCTATTTATTGTTTGAAAACTGCTCTAACACTTGCATTCATTGATGAACCGTCACCGATTGCTTACAAAACTCACTCGTTACGCTCTGCCTTGATGCTCACCCTTAAGCCCCGCGAGCAGCCGCACGGCGGCTAGTAGTAGAATAAGCTGGCGAGCGTTCATCAAAGAATGCAAGCAAATATTACCTATCTTAAACCGGCAAGACAACTAGTCCGTGACTCAATGGTTAGAGCCTTGGATTTCTGATCAATGGGTCACGGGTTCGATCCTCGGGTGTTGAACCACCTGGGGTTGGGTATAACTGACTGACGATGGTTAATAAGCCAGAAATTGCCATTGCAGTTTCCCTTGACTTTGCCATCAACATTCATCTGCTTTGACACTTTTAAACGCTAAAACTTTCAAGATTGGGGTCCACGAGACCACAACACCATTCTAAAGACAAACATTTACGCTCTGTTGCTGCTGTTCATTTTCTGCTTTGGAATCAGAAGTAATAAGTGTACGCCATTTCCACGAGAGAGAATAGTATCGATACAATCGGATGAATGCAAGCTTCTAGCTAAAGTGCATCAGCTTTTGAATTAAAATTGCTCGATATACAACCTTTTTGGTGCAACTATCAGATGTCATTTCTCGGGTGGGAGTAGCGCTTGCTGATGATAGCAAATAAACCAGAATTTTTTATTCAAATATCTCTTCTCTCTGTCAGTAACATTTGGAAATTATTACGGCCACACGGCTCACAAACATTTACTCGATCTGGATAGGGTGAAACATATTTGATAACACAACAGCTGAATCCAAGTCCTAGCTGTTTGTAAATCCAGGAGGAAATGTATCGACTGGGTGATATTACGAAAGATCTGGCCCTCACTGGTTGTGTCTGAACCATCAATTAATCAGGCTACCTTCAAGAGAGCAGGTTATGACGTTATATTGGACCAACAACAAAATGGCTAGCCAGATAGTTATGAAGTTATGCATAATAAGAAACTGAAGGGACAACGTTCTTGTTTTTCAGCTGTGAATGAAAGGGTCATGGCCATGGGCCAGTGTGATTCATGGAATGGACTAAGCAGCATGTGTATGCGTCTGCAATGACATACGTAATAAAACCTGGGGCTCACCTGCACGTTTTGATGTTTAATCGGAAGGTCAAACCACGACAAGGGAAGTACACTTATGATTGGATCGAGGTAGCGTTCGGTGATAGGTGTCCCTTATTACAACAGCATTTAAGACGGTATATTTCTTGAGTACTGACTCTTAATGACTACCTTCTACACCCCAACTATATAAATAATGCACCCTTTCTTTCGCGTGCATTTATTTACGGGTATCATGCCAGTTATTTCTTCGATTATCCATAGAGAATTTCTTCAACAGCTTTCTTTTATTCGTGATTTTTATTTGGATTGTACTCTTTTGCGATGGCAATATATGTTCATTACGGAAATGAATATGAGATCAGAGACCCGTCAACATTTCTTTTCATAAATATTTCGCTCCCTTTCACTGGAAATGCTCAATCTGATTAAAAATTGCCGACTCTCGGTCAACTGCGGTCCAGGCTTGTTAATTTTGCAACTATTGGGCGACTTTACTTCCTTCAGTTGCCAAAATTACCACGCCATTGGATAACGGACTCATTTGTAACCGCAATTTTCCTAAACTATTTGTATGTTGGCTTCTCGGTCCCATTGGGTGAGCAACCAGAGCGGATGTTTATAGGGTGGAGAGGAAGAAGTGACCATACTTGGGTACTTTACGTCAACTAATAAAGAGGTTACACGGTGGTTAAACGCGATGTTCAGCACGGGTTGGTGAATCGGGGTTCACCTGACCATGAATAAAGTATTTTATAGGATACTCAAAACCAGTGAATTGATGACCATTTGGAAATCAAAATACGGATCAGTTTACTTACATATGTCCTTCTCAGACCATACGAGCGCTTAACTGAAAATGCTCAAATGGACTTCTGACGAAGGATCTTTGTGGCGGTAATCAACTTTTATGAGGTTGGACCGGTACAGTGAAGCTTTCATTAGTCAGAGCAACTGTTAAGAAGAACAGCGCAGATATATAGGACAAAACTGGGCAATATAACCAAATTAAAAGGGTGTAAAGATCATACAAATAGTACATTAACTACCGTGGACAAACCGCTATTCCAATTGTGGAAAAATCTCTTTGTAGAAATAAGTCCACTTCGGTGTGACCGCTGAATGGAGTGAGCCATCATAATATTTGCGCAAGCAGTATGCGAATCGCTAGCACCAACCAACAAGCAAGGGCGTTCTATATTAATTAACTGTTTTTACATGAAGCCAGTTAATGCTCGTGTTCACGACTTTGGTGATAATGTTAAGGTGAATTTCGTTTCTTTTGCGCAGCGTTTGATATAAGATCACAGATGTAAATGAGTACATCCTTAATCTTCCTTGCAGAATCAAATGCCGTGATGACCCTCTCATTTGCGCCTCTTTTGGTTCTGTTTACCGCTACCTGTACTGTTCCCATATCCACTGTGCATGACAAAGAACAGTAAAACCCCACTGCCTAAAACGTGAAATGTTCAGAAGCAATTCAACTGCAATAGCACGTCTGCGCCACTTTTGAAAGATTGTCGGTTGTCTTTTCGTTTATTTAGTTGCACAATTTTACAATTCATTTAGTATGGCATGGAAATTACTCTTCTACTGAATATGTTAATCTGCATTTGCAATGAAAGAAAAAATGCCTAATCCCTAGAATCGTTTTGGTTTACGCCTGAGTTCTTATAGAATACACATGACCATTCATTAACAGAAGGTTATGAGTTGGGCAGTGTCCATGTCTAGTTTTAAGGATCCCCAGCGGTGGTCTGTTTACTCACTTATGGGGGCGTGTTGTGAAGGGTCCGGATGATATTGGCCTTCTACTGGGTGTATTCACAGAAAATCGTTAAGGCACGGGAAATCTAGATTTGTCGGGCCATTAAGCAAACTAGTTATTCGCACTAAGTAGGCCTGTAGTACTTTGCGGTTATTCCCTTAGCCAGTGATCTCAAATTCAACATGGTCAAACATGGAGGCAGGAGGGATGTTATTTGTCACTATCCGTTGATCAATTTCCGTCCAGGGTTTCGACCGAATTCTCCAACGCATGCATATTCTCCCCGGTTGCATTTTAGCTACCTTTCGCTGCGTCTGACGTGCCCAATAGTTTCACACCCACTGTTTTAGGGGCAGGAAGAAGCCAAGACGACGGGAAACAGCCATGGGCACAGTGGATAAGAAAAATAAATAATAAGTCTCTTAAAGTTGCACATGGTCTGTTCAATAACACTATGCACGAGCGATGCGTCACTAAGGGGTTTCGGACCTCACATAAACGGGAATGCCAGAAAGACCGCACTAAAAGGGAGCTATCAATGCTTCATCTCTAGCTATCTTTTTCTTGCAAACAACCAAACCACCGCTTTAAGTAAGTATTAGTGTGTTAAAAAACGCGTTTGATTATTTATGGTGGAAGAAATAATTGCTAGCTCCGGGGTTGAATCGCGCTACACGTACCTTCCTCGCCTAGATCGCCATACCCCACCCGAATTAAGCCAACTGCTATTTGAATTGAACATATTGGTTGGAACTGAGTTATTCAGTCAGCTGGCAGTCTTTTAAGCCTTGACTTTCGAGAAGTTTTAATAGTTTTAACCGTGTAAAACTTTTCTAACGAAAAGTGTTCTAAATTTTCCCGAGGAATCATTTACCAATGTCGGTCTCAACCTCACTTGGCCTTCCACAGCACCGGTGGCGCTTTTAGCCTTTTGATTGGCCATGGATGAAACAGAGCACGCAAGCAGCCGTGAAGTTAAACACTGTCTATCACGAATGCAGAGCAATAGTTATTGAGCCCACAGGCTCAGCACAATCTGACTAACATAACGTGTGAGACAATGTGGTCCTAGGTGGATGCAAAAACACAAATGACTGGAGACAAGCATGGCGGGTAGGCACGTACTCCACACCTCTTACCCTCCGCATCTGTATGCAACGCACAATTCGTCGAATCCCAAGTACTTGAAATCGGTGAATGCCACAAGAGTATATAACTGGCATTTGTTGAGATGATTACCCATCTGATAAACAGGTGGGTGTATTCTACTTCCTTCTGAAACAAAATTCGACGGAAAGGAATTCATTTTTTTGGACACCCGGACTGTATTTACCTCTCAAGTTTAAAACAACTACTTTCAGTTCATTCGTTTTAAAATCCTCGGTGGTAAATACAGATAGATGTCTTGGGTGAAAATTAACTATAATGGTAAAAAGATAAGATAACCATCTCTCGTTTCGAATGTCTTTGAAGAGGTTTGTGCAAATAGTCCAAAGATTACACGCAATTTATATGTTTTGTTGATGAAATGTTCTAAAATAATGACAGAAGTGGTTGACTGCTTCCTATCTGCGCAAAATTTATAGAATCTTATAATCAGTTTACAATCGAGCGTGAATCAATTTCAAGGGAACCTGAATTCTGCGTTTTATTGTTCACGAAACCCCACATAATAAGTGTTCTATAATAAACCTTCGCTTTCCAAAGTCTCGCATTGGTGAAAGCATACGTCTGTATTGATGGGTATTCAAAACTGAAGGAGCAAAAAATAAGATCACCGTATCATTCGGATTCGCGTATATGTTTGGAGTAGAAACCCTAACGTCTAATATGAACGTGCGCAGATTGTTCCAAAAATACCAGATTTCTTCACTGAATGCTTGGTCGCCTGACTCCCAATAACGCAAAGTAAATTAAATGATGTTGCTTTTAGCAGCTCGACCCACATATTGCTTAAACGGTTGCGCATGCAGACCGAGTGATAAAAATTTTTATAAATTATGACTTAAAATTCCCATAAAATAACATAAACTGTGTTATACTAGCCACTGAACGAACATCTTTCATTTTCTGCTTTACTAAGGGTGGTATTTAATATTGTCTGATCATGAATTATACAATGAAATGATTTTTTTCTGACTTCCTAACAATCCATGATGTCCCAAATGGAAAGCAAATTGTTTAAAAATAAAGCCATAGACAATTTTTAGAATGGATCTGTCAAACTTTGTGCGCTGTAACCTGTAAAATTTATGATGGAAGTTCAAACTCCAAATCAAGCATAGAATTGAAAATATTGGTGTTCAAGATAAAATACCAAAAGAAATATTTGTTTCTTTTTTCTAGTTAACGAGAGAATTTTCAATGTTACAGCGTTCATTCGAGCCTGTGATTTCTTCGGTGTCTATCCCTCAGTTCAAGATATGGCTTCATCTGCTTTAAATCAGAAACATCTAAAGAATAATCTGAGGGGTTCTTGTGATGAATAGTCCCTTTTTCATATCTTTGAGAAAATTTGTAAAACCTAGTTACCCCACTATGGTGAATTATTAAAACCCATACATATTGGGTTCAGCTATTTTCAGTTGTCTAGCATTCTATGACAGTTGGAGACTCCAACCATAGATGAAGGGAAAGCAGGGAAAAAGAACTGAGCATCTGAAGCTAGTAAAATAGCGTGGGTATTTTTAATCTATCTAAGTATCAAATTGCTGCTCATGTAGAGCTGGAAGGATGTGGGTGGTAAACTGGCGGCAGCAGCCATCGAACAACGGCCTTAAGTGGAAACCAATGCCGTCTTCTAACTCCCACCCTCCAAGAAGCCATCAGGGCCGTGCAACAACTCTTCAGCGGTAAAGCAACCGGATCAGAAGCAATCCCTACCGAGATTTACAAGCACAGCGACCAGCAACTTATAAATCACCTCACAGTGCTCTTCCAGGACATGTGGCTCCAAGTACAGGTCCCTCAGGGATTTAAAGACACCACGATCGTCCATCTCTATAAGAAAAAGGGAACCACCAACTCCGTGCTAATTAGAGAGTGGCTCATTTCTCAACATCGCCGGAAAAATATTCGCCCACGTTCTCTTTAACCGCCTCAACAACCATCTGTAACAAGGCCTCCTTCTGGAAACCCAATGAGGTTTCTGTCGTCATCATGGCACCGCTGACATGATCTTCACAGCGCATTAGCTGCGAAAGAAGTGTTAGGCGATGCGGATCCACCTCTACTCAACCTTCATGGATCCGACGAAAGCCTTTGAAACAGAGAATCGGGAATGATTGTGGAAAAAAATGTAGCAATTCGTCTTTCCCGAGTGATTCACTCATGAAGTGCGTCAGCTCCATGATGGCAGGATGGCGCACGCTATGGACAAAGGAGCCGTCTCAGAGGCATTCGCGTTGACCAACAGAGTGAAGCAGGGCTTTGACCGTGCACCTACCCTCTTCCATTTCATGTTCTCTGCCAAGCTATCGGGCACCTACCGTTATGAAAGCCTCGGAATACGCATCGCTTACCGGACTGACGGCCAACTCTTTAATCAATGGCAGTGGAATTTCCGGTGGCGTGTATCCACGAACTTCTTTTCGATGACGCTTGTGCTCTCAACGCAACGACAGAAAGGGACATGCAAGGCAGCATGGACCTCTTCACCGCCGCTTGCGACAGCTTCAGATTGAGCCTCAACAGGGGAAAAACGGTGGTTATACGCCAGTCGCCGCCTACAATGCACCTCCTATCAATGCCAATGGCACCCAACGGCAAGCCGTAGACAGCTTCACCTACTTGGACAGCAACTTAGTTCGCGGCACCAAAATAGACGATGAAGTCGCCCACCGGATTGGAAAATCCAGCCAAAAGTTCATTTGCCTGTAGAACATCGTTTGCAATCGACATGGCCTACACCTCGGCACCAAGCTCGATATGTATAAAGCTGTCATCCTGCCGACGCTGCTGCATGGAGCGGAGCCCTGGACGGTCTACAAAAAACGGGCGTGGAAGCTCAACCACTGCCCTCTCAGCTGCCTCCGCAGAATACTAATGCTGAGGTGGCAACACAAGGTCACGGACACCGACGTACTGGAACGAACAGGCCTCCTCAGCATCTACGCCCAGCTGAGCCACATGCAACTGCGCGGGAGCAACCACCTAATAAGGATGGACGACGAGCGACTACCCAAACGACTCTTCTAAGGAGATGTTGCCATGGGTTCTCGACGACACGGAGTTAACCGCAATGCTTAAAGGAAACGCTAAAGACTTCCTTGAAGCAACGCCAGGTTAACCGGGCAAACTGAAAGGACCTCGCCCGGAATCGACCGGCTTTGAGAAGGACAGTGAAGGCAGGCAATCTATAAGGCCAACTGGATCACCACTGCCAAGGCAAAAAGGGTGGTGCGCAAGTCACTTACGCGCCGGACCAGTACCACCACAGCCCGAGCCCTTGCAACATGCGCACACTGCTAACGCACTTTCTCCGCGCAAATCGGATAGATTGGACACCTTCGTACGCAACGCAACAACAATCCAACTACATCACCTTCTGCTTAAGCGAACATCTCTTCTGTCAACCCTGCTTATGTTCCCACGATGACGAAAACCCCCGCCAACGAAAATCAAACTTCCGATGTTCCACCCCCACCACTAGCGCCACCCTCCTTCACAAAACCCCAGCGTCGATCACAGCGACGATCACCACTGGAAGCACCACTGAAGGAAACACCTCTGACTACTCGCCACCTAATACCTCCACCACCACCAGCACCAGCGCCCCCACTGCCAACGATGGGGACTCGGTCCTAAGCTGTTGTCATTGTGATCACACATTCCCCTTACGCATCGGCCTGGTCAGTCACTTGCGAATCCATCGCAAAAAGCCTGGCAACCCAGTGCCTCGAGCACTAGCACACAGCAGAGATTTCTGTCTCCACTGCCCTCACTTCACTCGTGCATTCACTCACCGCATGAGCCTATTCGGTCGCTTACGCATCCATGACAGCCGAATTCACCGCAATGCCGATAGCACCGATACCCCGTGCACACCCTCCGCTCCTGCCATTCCCACCATAACCATCGCCACAACCAGTAATATTGACGACAGCCATTCAGTCTCTCCCAAAGTCACCTGTTAACACTGCGCCCGCAACTTCCGTGCACGCATTGGCCTGGTCGGTCACCTGCGAATCCATCGTACGAAGAATGGCGAATCAGTGCCTGGGACCCTAACATACAGTCGCCACACCCATCTCCACTGCCCTTACTGTCCCTCTATCTTCATGCAACGCATGCGTTCTCTTAGAAACAAGATTCTCCACCGTAGGCTTTAACACAGAAACGCATACGACCTCCACCAACACGTACAAAACACCCTCACTATCATCGCGTAACTGAGACTACCATGGTTGCCTAGACAACGTTGCTTTAAAGGCTACCAACTGACGCTTTACATTAGATCACGCGTCAGCCTAGTGTGCGTTGTGCGTTGAATGACTGACTAGTGGGCTGGGAGTCACACAGCGATGGCTCCTTCTTACTCGCTGGTTTTGGGAAGCCTACTGTGCGGTAAAGGGGGACGGGTCGTGCTGTGGCTTGCAGAGACGGGTTCGCCGGCCTGTCAGCCACTGTGCCTATTCCCGCACCACACAATTGACTGGCTCGGACGCTGGCCTGATTGTGATGGTGGGGGAGAGAGTGAAGTCGCTGGCTCAGCACATTTTCCGCATCACAACCAATCTGACGCGTTTGAAACTATCGCGGCACGCTAAAAGCCGTGACTTGGAACGTTGACAACTGACGGGATAACTCGAACTTTTAGGTCAGCTTAGTGTATGCGTGTGTTTGTGCGGAGTGAATGACTGGTGGACTGAGAGTTGGGCTCCATCTTAATAGGCCTTTTTCAACTCCCACTCAGCTGCGATCTGAGCCACCCCTCCCTTTTGTTGTAGCGTTCTTGTTCTAGTTGGACCACAGTGCCTGCGCCTGTGTCCTCTCCCATTTCCGGCCTTTTTGACTCTGTCTTGACGAGTGGCCCAGGTGGGGGAATGAAAGAGAGGGTGAGATAGATGCATTGAAAGTCTACTTTCACTCTCATCCAGCACCAGTCACCATCCCTGCACCACAATCCGGCGGAAAATACGGTGGACATCGATTGACTACGACTGTCGAACTGTCGTGTGTGTGTGCGCGCCGTGGGTGTAAGGGATGCTAGTTAGGGAAGGCAACGCGCTGGCACCATTAGGTTGCCTCATTTGTCTTACGCAGGTGGCGAATACTCCAGTGGTGCCCCTTAACTGGTAGCTAACTGGCATGTGTGGCTCCTCGAACCTGGGCTCGGTGCAGTGGCCACACCTCGGTAACGGCCACCACCGGCGGGCTAAACCAGATGAGGGTCTCCGGCGTTGTTTGTCTCCAAATCCGGTATTTCTACTGCATTCCCCCCGGCCCCATCTCTGCTCCCCAGACACAGTGATGGTGCCCGTTATTGTGTTTCCCTACGCCCGGCATGACTACTCCGTACTCATTACCCCCTGCCCCTTTCCACTCATCCTACTCTCTCCCCTCACGTTCGAACTGTCCTACGGCGAGTACGATATGCAATCACTGTGGTTGCCCAAGCGAATAGGGTAGTTTTCTCACCAAACCAATGCATCGCCCATAATGTTCTTCGGCAATGATTTGGCACGAATAAGCAGCCCTATTTAGTGACAGCACTGCTTACCCTTTCGTGGGGGAGAGGGCTGGAAATGTGCCCTAAACAAATGCTGGGTCTCACGACAGTTCGCAGCAACTCCTTTCCCCATCCTTCGCCATACCCTCTGGGCAGCTAGAGTGAGTCCGCTCACTCTAGCAACTCGAAGTGTTCATTTTTTAGATAATCTGAGTCACAGCCAAACAGAACGTAAGATGGGGCTGGTTGCTCGGGAAATGGCGTGCTAGGAGGTGGACATCACTGCGTTCAGCGAAACCCGATTCTCCGACCAAGGCCAACTGGAGGATGTTACACCGGTTCCACCTTCTTCTGGAGCGGCCGCCCACAGGCATAGCGACAAAACGCCGGCGTCACCTGTGCCATTGGGGCTGACATCGTGGGACGCCTGTTTGGTCTGCTGCAAGGCATCAACGATCCTATGATGAGTCTCCGCCTGCCTCCTTGGGGAGACAATTTCGCTACCATCGTCAGCATCTACGACCCCCCCCCGATGACCAGCTCCTTTGAGGCAAACAAAACATCCTACGAGGATCTGTACACCCACCTGGCGTCTATGCCGAAGGCGGACAAACTGGTTGTCCTTATTGAGTTCAAAGCCTCGGTTGGGACAAACAATGCTGTCTGGAAGGAAGTGCTGGGTTTCCATGGTCTCGGCGGCTGTCGTGATAACGGTCTACTTTTTCTTATACCATTCGCAGACAAGTGCCCCCTCTGATTCATACCTTCCGCCTTCGATCACCGGAAATGGGAACGTGGATGCAACCCGCATTGTAACGCCGACAGCTGCTGGACTATGATGTTGTCTGCGGACGAGACTGACAGGACGTACTAGTGGTCAAGGTGACCAACGAAGTCAATAGCTGAATGGATAACCGCTTGGTCATCTCCAAGATGAGTCTTTAGGTGCAACCTTGCAAAAGGCCATAAGATAAGTGGCCGCCAGTTAAGTTAATACTGCTCTGTTCCATTTGCGTTCACACCTATTGATTTCAGGCATCAATTGGCCTAGCAACTGTAAGACATGCAGGCTCGAAATTCTAATCCCACTATGGATACCCGGTTGTGTCAACTGCGGAATTTTATCCACTCCAGCGTCCTAGACGCTCTTGGACGCGCAAGCCGTCAACACCAGACTGACTTGATGAGAACCACGCCGATATCAACAGACTACTCATCGAGAAATACAGAGTTCAGTGTCTCTGATGATGGTTTAGAGTGAGAATCCAAAACGCCAGGCAAATAAACTTATTATTCCATTGATCGCTATGCAAAACTTTTGTAGTGGTAAAGCACCTTCATCTGATGCTATCCCGGTCTTAGTCTATAAGCATGGCGTCGCCCCGTTGATGGAGAACCTTACAGGAGATGGAACACCGAAGTACCTAAGGAGTTCAAGGACGCCAACATCATTCATCTCCACAAGCGCGAAAGGAACCGCCAACTCTGTGATAATCACGGATGCATCTCGCTGCTCAACACTGCAGGGAAGATATTTTTTCGAAAGGCAACGGCCAGCTGCAACACGAACGTCTCTCGGAAAGCCAACGTGGCTTCCGACAACACGGTGGCAATACTGATATGGTTTTTGCTGCCTGATAGTTGAAATCGAAGTGTCAGGAGATTCGGCCACATCCCTACACTATGTTCATGAACAAAACCAAAGCCTTCAACATTAAATCGTGATGGACTGGGGAAAATCCTGCAGAAATTCGGCTGTACTGAGCGATTCACGCACATGGTGCGTCAGCTCCATGACAGGATGATGGCGCGCGTCACAGAAAACGAGACAGTCTCAGAAACCTTCACAGTGCCCAATGGATTGAAGCCAGATGGCGCGCTCGCTTCCACCCTCTTTAGTTTCATGTTCTGTGTCATGCTACTGGACGCTCATGGTGATGAGCGTCCCGAATTCGCATCGTCTACAGGACCGACAGCTATCTTCTCAGTAGCCAGTGCGTGAAATGTCACCGCGTCTTTACATGACTACCGTTTACTACCTGCTCGCCATGGACCACTGCACGCTCAAAACTGTGACAGCACCGGATAGGCAACGGAGTATGGACTTCTTTACCGCCGTTTGCATCAACTTTGGACTAAAAATAAATATAGATAAAACGGTGGTAATGCATAAACCATCACTCAACACTTAAAACATTGCCCTAGCACCGCTGGAAACGGCACCCAACATAAAATCGTGGAGAAAATTGCCTAACTAAGCAACACGTTCTCATGCAGTAAAAAATCAACCGGACCTCAAAAGCTAATTGGGGCTTTGGCTGGCAGCAAGCTTCTGTGTGCAATCGCCATTATCTTCATCCGAACACCAAACTGAAGATGTACAAGGTCATTACCTTGACAACAATTCTGATTGAAGTAGAGACCGTCTTCTTTAACCAAGTCAGGAATCTCAGCCGCTTCTACTTTAGCTGCCTCAGCAAACTAGTACAATTTAGATAGCAGGATAAGACATCGGACGTGGAAATACTGGAACAGACCGTAATCGTCAATATGCATGCCCTGTTGAGACAAATGATTGCAATTTAGGGGTGACTCTCTGAGGATGGATGATGAGCACTGGTCAAAGTGACTCTTTTGTGACGATGTCGCTACGGGCGCTCAGAGACACGGCAGAAAAACACGACGCAACAAGGAGACCTCGAGGAATTCTTTCAAATATCCACAAGACCTGAGGGGACCTCGCCTAAGACCGGTTGGCCTAAGGCAGAGCAGTGAAGACTGGAGCAGCAATCTAAGAAGCAAACCGTGAGCGTTCATCAACCAAGGGAAACCCATATTGCTTCCGTCAAAGCCGAATGGAAGGCTTTGAATTTACAAACACCTGCCATACAAATCACCAACACCAACATCCTCCAACATTCCACGCTGCCGAGTTGGGTCTCTAGACCAATGCTAACACAGGAGTACGGAACGAAAAAATGTACATTAATAGCATATGGCTGGATGCACATCAGCAGACAGTATACTATTTACTATGATCATGAGGTTATATTTTCGGGTATTTTCCATTACACAAGTTTCTTTCATAGTTTACTTACGGAAAACACCAGAACGCAGATCAATCTCTTCAGTTCGTTATTTATGGAATGTAAACCATTATGGCTAACTGAAAACTTTTTCCGAGAAGTGGGAGTCTTAATTTAATTTCGTTTGTTTTATTTCCAATAAATCAAGTGCGGGGTTATTGCTTGAGACCTATCTGGTGACACTCATTTTCTGTCCGTAACGTCTTTTTTAACATAGTCTGCTTTAATAAGGGCTTTTTCATTTCCTAATTAATGCATTTTAAAAAGGATCTATTTTGAGCACTTAACCCAGGCCTACTGATGTCCTAGAAGTCACCATGTTTATAGTGTAAAAATATTTTATATTGATATTTATTTTGTTTTGTATATTAGTTTAGCTTCAGATCACAGGCTCGAGCTATATTTCACCGGCGGTAGTATATTATCGTGTATTTATCTGGTGTCAACATCTCAACATATTTTTAATGAGAAAAGAAAGACAAAATTTGATCTGAAATAGTTAAGGTTTGGTTCAAATTTCGAGAATTCATATCAATAAGCATATTCCCAATCTATATTTATTGAAGGCCTTAAAATACAGCAAATGTTTTGTCTCTCCGCTGTTAGT
Source organism: Schistocephalus solidus (assembly GCA_017591395.1). Taxonomy (NCBI): domain Eukaryota; kingdom Metazoa; phylum Platyhelminthes; class Cestoda; order Diphyllobothriidea; family Diphyllobothriidae; genus Schistocephalus; species Schistocephalus solidus. Next base: position 32,923 of record WEDG01006782.1, on the reverse strand, counting down.
AGTCCGCAAGAATCCTCTTAACTCTTTGCATCATTCCCTTTGGTAGTTTCCCACCGTTAGGAGGGATGATGACAACTCCCCATGGAGTACGTTGCAGTGTCACTTTGGGCTTGATAAAATTTGGTTCTCGCTCCTCGTTTTCAGATTTTTGCAGAAAAAGACGAAGTTGACCGATGTCATCATCGGGGATCTAGAACACATAGAAAATATAAGCATAAAATTTCAAAATAAATTAATTGGCGTGCCTGGGTGTGACACTTTCGGCGTTCATTTTATTCGTACATGTATTTAAAACGAAAATTATTACAAAATGTTTTTTCTGGCTCCCTATTACCTTGCTGAGGTCACCAAGTACGACGTATAAAATATTTTAAGCGGCAGACCAGATGTGAAATATGTCAATCAACGGAACTGATGCCAAAATTCTGCAACATAGATCAACAGGAAGGATAAATTTGCAAAATATCGCGGAAACGGATTGCAATGGTTTCCAGCTGCTGATGTTTTTATACGGCCCTACCATACTTAACAGCCTTCTACAAGCGCAAGAAGGTCTATGACACTAATTAATGCTTAGTTGCGCTACACATGTGCTCATAAATGACTGGAAGGATGTATCCTCATCAAATGGGATATACGACGCGTTAATGGACGTACCTGGCAAAGGGGTAACCAAATGCTCAAACTTTATTGCTATTTTAAGGCGCTGGGTGCACATTTACATAGCCAGGTATGATAAGTATTTAATACAAATAATGGTAAATATTGACTTCCGTTGAATTATCCCTTGTGGATACAATTTTCGTGTACAAGCCACCAAAATTCTAAAGTAGGCTAAAGTTCACTTTCGTATAATTTATTCATTCTTAAGTCAGCAACCGATCTCAAGAAATTTTAATCGAACTTCTAAAATGAGTCTTTAAATAGGAATGATTACCCAAATACGGTTTTTATATAAATGTTCGTGCAGCAGAATTCAAAAAACTTTTTGTCATGCTGGGATACCAGCTTTGGAATGCATTTCTTTTTGGATGCTTCAAAAACCTAACTAGGTAAAACATTCCTGCTTAGATAATATACATAGTCGTAGTGGTTTCTAATGACCCTGTAAATTCAGATCTATTCCCCAAAAACCATGATCAAAAAATTATATCGTGGACACAGTTGGTTGCGAAACCCGTCTTATACTTTGAAAAGAGCAGGTGTCGGTTTTAGAAAGTTTTTGAATTTATAGGATTTTCTAAAGCCGTGTAATGTTCCCTGCCATAAATGCGTACCTGTCCCTGTTTTTATTATTTCTATAAAATATACTCCATGAGTTTCATTTATTTAAAACTTTTAGGAACCAGATATGGTAGCGTTTTCGCAAAAAAAAGATGAATAATGCGTCTTTCGGTACATGGGATGTTCACAGCTTGGGGATGGTTAACCCTGCTAGTAATTATAAGGGCTTATAGTGCTCAAAATAACCCAAGAACTAGGAATCATTAAAATTATTAAAATCATTAAAAATCATTAAAATCAAATCAAAATCAATAATATGCTTCAAGTGTAAAGGAGATGTAATTTTCGAAAAACTGCACATAACAAAGACTATTTGTGCATTTTTATAGCATTAAGTTGAAGAAATAAGGGCATTGAAAATATATCCCAAAAGAGATACTAATCAAATAAACCCTTTTTATCGACGGGATTTTAGCAAGCACCCAAAAAGCAATGTACTTAAGAGCCAGCATGCTGGAGTGTTTAAAATATCTTAGAGTTATATAGCATTATCATCAGTAGAGCAACTCTATTTATGTTACCTATCATAATTAAAAACAAATTTCAGAATTTTTACTATACTTTCCTGAGGTTGATCAATAAATGTGCGTTAGGTTAATTAGGTCTTATGAGCCTTCAAATAATTTATCAAGTTTTAATGCTAATAAAAAAGCCTATTTTTAAGTGGACGGATGCGTCTCTACTGTGCAGGTAAAAATATGCTAAACTCTGGTTTTCTTATGTTACATGACACAAGTTAAATCCTCAAAATTCAGAAACTCGTAGTTTTAAAGTAGAATCGGCCTTTTATTCTTATCATATATGTAAAAAGTTGAAATATGCATTAAGAAAAAGTGGCAAGAGAATAGTAGGTGATTACAAATGTTGTTATAAGAAAAAGGTAGTCTGTAGACAAGGTACAAGTTTAATAATTTTAGAGCTGTTGTTACCCTGACAACATATGGACGTTGAATGCATGGTGGATCCTTATAAACCCGCTGATAATCAAATGTAAAATCATCTAGATATTAACTACTATTAGCTTATTTTCGTTTCACTCTACCGTCCACGAAGGTATACGCGAACAGGATCAACAGATGAAGCGCAGTATGCGAACGAGTTTAAGCTGTGTACGAGTTTAAGCTGTTAAGCTTTTATAATTTAGCCTGCTAGATGACTTTGGCATTTTGGTGCTAAAGACCATAATTTTAATATATGCTAGCCATTTAGCTTTGAATTGAGGTGTGAAAAGTATTTATTGTAGGTTTTGGATAAATTAATATGTTCTTCTAGCTGAAAGTGAACATTCTTGCCTTTAAATAGCAGATATTTGTCCTGTGATTCACATTGTGCTCTGGTCCTTGGATAAACATTTAAGGACAGATAAATTCAGTCAGCAACTGCTAAGATTCAATTCCACTTTTCATTACTGCTGTTTTGATAGTCAAGACTATCTTGAACCCAACAATAAGGATTCTAATATTTGACTATATGTTTGCAGAAAAAGTCTACTGGCGTATTTATAAGGGATGAAAATATTATATCGAATTAGAAGTTTGAGATGTATCTTCTATTTTTTCACCAGCTTCTATTATTCTTTGGTGTAGCTAAATAAAATCATCTTTATCGTCAATTTTCAGTACAGGGTGATCCTTGGAAAAAATGGTAAGTAAGCAAAGTAATTTAGGCATACATTTTATAATCAAAAATATCGAGAATTTATTAGAGAAATAGTAGTCTGCTTTTTTAAACCTTTAACTGACGTGACCGTATAAGACCAATAACCAATAAGCAGCGAACAGAAAAAGCAGGTAGAGAAATAGAATAAAGTAATCTCAACATATTCCTGATCCAAGTTGGACTGTGGTGTACGTGAACAGAATGTATGCTCAGTAGCATTTTAACAACATACCTTTTCAAACAAACAAAGCATATTTTACATTATATTCACTTATAAAGATGTAACTTTACCATTTTTCGAAGGCCTAGACAAAATTCCAAACTGATACATAAAAGGAAGGTTACTTTCAACTGCATGATTTTAGCTCCTGAGATGGGGCCAGTTAGTTGAGTATCGCCTCCCGTTGCTGCACTCACCACTGACAGGCTTTTTGTATTGTTGGAAAACGTTGGCCTTATCCAATCATTTGCGAGAAAAATAGACAAAGTAAATTGAGTGACACGTTGCCGTTAAATTATTACCATGTTTCCTTCATAAAAGCTATAGATAGGAATGTTATCAATTTTACCGTTCGCTGCTTTTTATTATTCGTAAGGAGTAGATATCAAAATTTTCAGTAATAGGAACTGAGAGTTCCTGAAAAATTACTAACATTGAAGGGCCGAAACTTATCGCACAAAACAAGTTTGACCCGGCGAGTTCTATGACTTTATATTCGTAAAATATGGCCCTGAACCCAGGTACTTAGGTTTTCCAGCCGCACAGTCTACTGCTGTTTCACTTTAAGTGTCTTATTTAAACATACTCCTGTCTTCCACATCATTCTGGTTGTTTGCACCGTAAATTGGTTTAAGTGGAAGTGCATGCAGCAATTGAACCTACTCTTTTCGTAGGCTTAAATGTTTGAAATTTTGTTTATTTTTTCTATTATTCCAAGGAAGTTTACCGGTTGATAAAAATAAGCAATTTCATTCATTGAAATTCAAAGGAGACACCATGTTAATGCACTTTTCAAGTGATGTAGGCTTTGGGCCTATATGTAGTATTGAAGAAAGAGAATATCTCGAAGTTTAACTGAGAGCACAAGTTGGGCAGCACTGAGGGTTTAATTTTTAAGACAGATATAGTAGTGCAAATAACCAAAATAATAAAGGAACAGTACAAGCATGCACAGAACATTTTGGGATCAAAGCGGTGGCTAGTAAGCCAGCTTTCACTGTCTTTCGAATACGTTGAAATGAGAGTTATCTATGATTATACGGAAAATGTAATAGCTAGCAAAAAGGGACAATTTTTCGAAATTGGATCACCATAATACATCAAGATGTTATTGTTCCGGGATATTACATGCCAAATTATAAATGGCTATTTATTCCTGATATACATGCGCTGGATAACCTGACCGACGTTAACCGTTCACAATAACAGGTAAAAACTGAACATAAGAAACTATTATAGCCTACTGAATTGGTGATTGAAGCTAACATACAAAGATATGGTCAGTAGAATTTGAGTGAGTTTTACAAGAGTAGTTTTAACAATATGCATGTTATGCTGCTTAAAACGGAGACATTTTGGTGAAGTCCTTGTCTTTTTAACAGAGGAAACTCAGGCTTTTCAGTCGAAAGAGAGTACTTTGAAGGATATAGTAGAGCCTTTAAAACCTTATACATCTCATTAGAAAGCCATTAGATTTAGAAAGATATAATACCTCTAAATATCGAATTGTAGCTTTTGATTTCCCATTTAAAGCCCTATATTTCTAAAAGCATTTACTTTATCGCAGACTGCTCGGCAGCAAATCAGCCTTTTGATATTGAGATCCTAATGGATTTCTGCGCCGGCAATGTTTTCTTCTCTTATTAAATGAGTTAATCTTCTCAGTGGCAGCATAACTTTTGATTATTATTTTTTACTGGCTTACCGGTTTCGGTGAAGTGACTGTAAGTTGATATAGCGCAGCTAAGTGAAGATACGCATGTGTGCATGTATTGGTGAACAAAAGTGTATTTCAATTTTATCGGTGTTTCAAAGTCCTTAAAATAACATTTCTCATTAAAATCTTATTTAGTTACTTTAGGCGACATTCCATTACAATTGGTTATTGCTTCACTGGTTCTTCAAATAGTTTATAAATAATACATCGGCTTATTCGTTATTAACCCTTCCCGATCTGTCAAATTTATTCTAACATCTCACCATCGACCGTTTAAATACTCGTGTTCCACTTTTTCAGTGGATTGCGGTGTCTCAATTCATTGCGTTTCTTTTCTAAGATATTCCGATAGTTTATTTAAAACTGTTTTCTGCACTGTGAGCCCATGGGCCCTGAGAAGACTCATTTGTTCCTCCTATGTCATGTCTCTCATAAAAACCAACAGCACTAACTATCCTTGAACTTTTGAAGGACAATTGCTCCTGCCAAATTTGAAATTTCATTTTAAAAATGGGTCGGTGGTTAAAAATTTATTTCAGGGAATGCTCAGATTGTAATCAAGTATTTTACTTCTTTAAGGTATGTTTCTTGACGTAAGCTACTGGGAACTTTAAACGCTTTAAGGCAAGAACCTTTAATCTTTCACAATTTTTTTCAGGTTACTTTTCAGATTTCTATTGTGATTTCTGATCCGAAATTGCTTTTTTTTATAAAAGATAGCTGTTTCCCAAATAAAAGTGATTTTTTCTGCTGGTTAAGGAAAAACTAATGGTTCTATATATTACAATTTGAAATTTCCAAATCGGAAAAAAAATATATTTAGGAGAAAATCAGCTTCAACCTAAAGTAGCCTTTATAACTGGCTGAAGCCAATTAACGTGTCATTTTTCGTTCATAATAAAACAAACGAATTTCTTTGGTAAAGCATAGCGGGTTCAAAGATTTAAACCATAAATATAATGTTTTAAACTAGTCTAAATCGGTATTCATTAAGACGCTGGTCTAAATGGAATCCAATCTTTCAAATTTTAACTCCTTATATCATTTACTTAAAAACGTATAGCAGCAACCAGGCCATCTTTTGTTTTGATGCCTACAAGACCATGGAAAAATATATGTAAAAATAGTAACTATCTGTAAAATACAACTACTATGGGGATATGCTGAAAACGCTTTGCTAAAAGCCAGTGCTGATTGATTTCAAAAGAGGGCACTTGGTCGCACATTTCTTATCAAATATACTTTGCTCATCTTGTTCCAAAAGCATGACCAGGTTCTTAAATTTAAAATTCCCTTAATTTAAAGATTGGACATTTCATCTGAAAGATGAAAAATGAATCGGTCTGTAGTTCAGTTAATTTCAATGCTTTCTGATGGCTCACTGCCTCTGTTAATAGGCCAAGGGACAACTGAATAATTCTAATAAACTGCAGAGCTATTACCCTGCCGTTCGGGATACTTGTTATAACCCCTTGTGCAGAAATCACCATGAAGATACTGCCTTCCTTCTCCACATCCTTGTCTCTTTTAATCTACTGACCTCAGTTAAAGGCTTGAATACCGAGACTCCAATAGTTAGCTTTGCAATCTTTGCAACCCGAGCTTGCAACTGGCAGGCTTCAAGCAGTTACTTTATGTGGCGTTAGCTACTGTGCATAATCTTATTCCCAGTCGCTGCATTTATCCAGGACAGAGGGCAAAGAACGTATGGTAGGAACACCTCAGATCCAGTGCTTGCTTTTCTCTCTATATATAACCAAACATGTTAATAGACACAACTTCATAGTTTGCTGGCTGAAATAATAACTTGGCTCTTCTCATGACTATGTATGAGACTGTAATGGTTACTGCGCAGCACTGTCAAACATATAAACTCATAGAACGTCCCTCTTTTAAGTCTGCTAAATGTAGAGTATGAAGCAGGGCAGGTGTGGGACGCCACGAGTTTTCAGCGCCAGCCACTGCGCCCATGCTTAGCTCCGTTCATTTACTATTTAAATTTAATGGATCTGAAAATGAAAATTAGGTAGATGCTGTGTAAGTCTGCATTATGATAAACAAATGCAGGTGAAGGTCACCACTGTACAAACTGCAACATAATAGTGTGCCTCATCGATTGCGATGGAATAACTAACTTTGATTCTAGGATCGTTGTCAAAAAACTTAACCTCTAATATGAAAATTAATTGCAGTTTACATTTGTTTTAAATACCTTTGAGCATACTTTCACTATGTTTTCGTTTAAGTATAACTTCATGTGCTCAACTTCATATGTATTGGCTGTCATGGCTGCCTTGGGTTTAATAAAATCCGATTTCTCTATTTTTAGTGGGTTTCAACAAACTATTGAATTAACTGTTAGTTTACAGAGGACCATTGAAATATCGTATTTATGCCTTGTCTGCAACGTTGCTGTATGACTGTTCTTAATGCAAGCAATGCTTGGATAAAAAGGATGTTTTTTGCAGCTGCAATTGTTTTCGCTGCAATTCTTTGTGCAATCTGTTTTTGGGTATTCGGTAAGCTCTTCAGAAATTTGCTTCGACATTTTATAATGATCTTTAAAATTTCAAATTGTGTTTCGACTGATGAAAAACTTTGACCTAACGGTGATTAAGGAATCGTTTTTTTCCGGTTACATAGATGGTTTCCTCTTGGTTAAACACGCTACCTCCTTAGAGTTGACTTAATTTCAATTAAACTTTGCTCATAGGAAGTTCTGCCTAAAAAACATATGAACTGCAGATCAAAATGCTCAAGAGGCATGATCCTGGAAGAAGAAAATGTGAACTACATAGATTTTGGTGCCTCTTTCAAATATACGCTGAAGTTTATAAATTATTTCTCTAAAACGGAGGTTGCGCACTTTTGTTGAGCAGGGAAGCTTGTTGAAAATTTAAAAAAGATTTTCCAAAAGGAAAAACCTCGGGCATCTGGGTTCGTGGCATTCTTTGCGTCCTAGTTGAATGGCGGCCAATCTGAATAAATTGCAGAACAGAATTGGGGCTTAAATCGGACCCTGAGTTTTAAAGTTGGCGTTCCTATGGTGGTCACAAAGCAAAAGTAAATGCAAGTGGAAAAAAATCATTTTCGATAAAGTATATGAGCATTAAATGGACATTTTTGGTTTATCTTTAATCATTCCTACACTGTAAACAAGACTGACCTGGGATCTTTATCCGTTTTAATAAATACTTAAGTTCAGCTACTTATAATTCGAGTCAAAGCTTAACATTTTGGCGTAGCGTTCACACATCTGGCTTCAAAGCCCAACAGAATGCCCGCATTTTGTTAGTCTTGGAACATTGCATAGGCATCTAGGTATTTTTCGTTCGCAAAAGGTTTGATAGGAGATTTTTCCTTTAACACGTTTTGGAGAAATTTTTATCAGAGGAAAATCTTTAATCCCAACTGTCTTTCTTACAATTTGTGGACTCCTTGATCTTCAGTATGAAGGAGGTCTCAATAATCTAAACTCTAGAGTCAGTGGACAGGGCTTATAACTATAAATTCACGAGGAGCACCTGGTATATGCTCTATTGGCGTCTGTTCAGCGGCCCTCCAAAAGTTATGCAATGGGTTGGAAAGAAACTATCTAAATGGAGAAAAAAAAACTCTTAAGATATGAATAGAAGCATATAAACTGGCTCCAGGAGAAGTATAATCGAGTGTGTCAGATGTTTCGATTCCCACTTAAATTAGTGTGTAACTTGGAAAATATTTTCACTTTCAAGTTTCTTCAAGGTCAGCCACAAAGTTAATATGAAAATTTTAGTTGAAATTCATCACCTTAAACCCGTGAACTGAATTTGCTGGCTGAGGAAATTAGAGTTAAAACTTAAAATTCGTGCTTTAATGTAGCAGAAGCCTTAGAAAGAGCGTTGGAATACCGCCCCCTTTCAATTCTCTGAATCCGATTATTCAGGGTAGAAACAGGGACAGAGCGCACTGGTGTACTATGACTAGTACTGGTTTATGAATGTGACAATGCAGTATGAACAATTTTTGGTTCCAACAAGTTTTTGGAAAGAGAGTTACTGTGTTTAAAAAGTCAGCCAATATTAGACAGGCTGGTTGTGAGCTTATTTTTCATCAAAAACTGATGCTCTTTATGCAATTAAAATAACTCTTTCACATCCTACTTACGGACATAGCAGCCATTACGGCAGCCTGTGTGTATATCTATTTTTATCCTCTTTATCTTTGGTCACACCCGCACTGACTCAGTCGGATATACTACAAACATAAAGCTGGTTATTGGGTGTGTAGTTTGCGGCAAAAAGCGATACAAGTTGAAAGAAACCTATTCAGGTATAATTGCATGTGCTTCCATTGTGGGGGCATTTGAAAAGATTTATTACCAAAGGGGCGTTCACTTGTAGTCTCTTCCAAGTCTATTGAACCCCAAAATAACCTCTGGCCTAATCTCCCGACAACAAGTATCAGTATTTAAAATTTCTTGTGTCTATGGACAGGGAAGATAGTACATATATCTATTTTCATGATGACTGCCTCATTTCTGCTCATCTGTGTGGTTAATTTATGTTGTTTACGCAACTGAGAGACAAAAGTAGATATTAGACCCCATTGTTAAGTTTGCATAAGTTTGCACAAAGGCATAAAAGTGGCATCCAAGCCCTCCCCTAGTGGTTATAAATTGATTCAGGAGCATTAAACTGACCCTTATACTCTTGATACGAACGTTCTGGGAGTATTTAAAATTCTTGTGAATCGCCACAGACAAGCTAAGCAGTAATCGCTTAGCAAAATGGTTTGAGAGTTATAGTCAAAAGGTTATGGCGAATGGAGCTCAAAAAGGATTGATCAGCAAATATGAACTTTTACTGTATACGCTAATACATTGCTATGCATATTTAGTAACATCAACTTATCGCCCGTTTTTATTCAAGTTTATTTAAACCATATATTTTCATTGTCATGCTTCGTACACAGGAGCAGGGTTTTGCATAGCTTCAAGAATCTGTTAATGTCAGAGGATCCATTATCAGTAAGGGGACTCTTTAGTGAAAAATGCTCTGCCATTCATAAAGGTTACCTAGTTCGTCTTGCTTTTCATTTGATTCATAAGGCACATGGCTTTGATTTAATGTCATAGCATGCTTATTTAACCTACATTTCTCCCTAAACGGGTCGCGTGGTAGATGCGCGGGACCAACACGGGGGTCAAATCAGGGTGCGACAGGCGTTCTTATTCATTGGGATGCGTTCCCTGAACAAATGCCAAACATGAGGGGTGCGCGTGCCAAACTTGACCACGCGTAGGTGTAGGTGTATGAAGTCCGAATGCTCAATTCAGGCTCTCGGGAGACCGGGACCCCGCAGGTTACTTCCAGCTTCATTGACTATCACGGCTTCCTGTGGGAACTCTCTGATATTTACTTCATAGCAATCGCCTTTTCACAAAGGATTAACCAGGCGTTGCCAACGTAGGAGCCAGTAAACGACCAGTTAGTTTACTTGCTACTGACGGGGCACCGCGCTAACGTCTCTGTCGTTTACTTCTACTCGCCGGTATCGCCTGCCGATCAGCGCGATAATAAGGCTTTCAAACCGCAGCTGCACGAATTGATTGAAAGACTCCATCGTCGTGATCTGCTGATGCCTGCTGAGGACCAAAATGACTGAATCATCAAATATTATCTTACTGATGGTTTTGGACTGGCTTCTGGATGCGTCGATAGTGTAATGATGTGAAAAATGGTTGAACGAACCAGCTGGCCGTCAGCAACACGTGTCCCCTGCATAGCGACAAGCATTCACTAACTTTCAGTTCAAATGATGATCATACGGCCGACCAGAGTAAATTCACTCCAGTCCACCAAAGTTTTATAGCCGACTTCATGGCAAAAAGTTAATGTGTACTGAGAAAACTGGCCATGCCTATGTGTCGGACTATGCTGTCATTCGCCCGCGTCTAAAAATCCAGTTTTAATCGGCGGCTAAAGTGCCAATGCAGCTAAGACTCGGAATACCAAATTCTGATTGCACCCTTCAGTCATTATCGAAGGAAAATGAGAGAGAAAATGACTAACGAAACAGCTGTGCAAGTTCTCGCATTTACCCGGTGGCCTATCAATAAGTGGATCAGAAAAAGAACCCAGTTAGAGGGCGATAGGGCTGGAACGAGGCTTCCTTCAGCCAACTGCAGAAAATGACGGCACTGTCGGTTAGAAGTGGCCGGAAGAGCAGTTGCGCCATATGCGTAACCTCCAAGGAGCGACCTGAAAATTCAGTGAAACTCAACCGTAGTAGATGCAATGCTCGTGGTAGGCCTATGTACTAAGTCGCTCTCTTTGCCACGGAACCTATATAAGACAAGTGCCCCCTAAACGGGTCGCGTGGTAGATGCGCGGGACCAACACGGGAGTCAAATCAGGGTGCGACAGGCGTTCTTATTCATTGGGATGCGGTCTCATAACAAATGCCAAACATGAGGGGTGCGCGTGCCCAACTTGAGCACGCGTAGGTGTAGGCTCATGCCGCGCCACTCACTGTTGCCATTTATGGCTATGGTGGGATATGGTTCACCTGCACCCGACCCCACCTTCAGTTACCTTGGCTATGTCTTGACACTGGGCACAGGCGGGTAAGAGAAGAGAGAGAGAGAGTGCGGTCGATGCAGTGCAAGACTACTATCACTTAAAATTAAGTTGCGCACAATTCACTGTCCCTGCACCACCTCCTGTGGAGCACACGGTGGACATCGTCGGATTACGACGGTCGAACTAACGTATGTAACCCACAAACCATGCTTCATTAATATTTTATTGCAATTGCCTTATTTTGTATTTATACTTTAGAAACTGGACGACAGGTGGCTGGCAATGCAGGCACGCAGGTTGCTTTCCTTATTAAACATTTTTTCTTTCAACTGAGTGAAAATATTTAGCATATAACAATCTAATATTGCTAACACCGTGTGTATTTTATCCTTCTGGCGACAGGGGAATCTAAACTTCCAATATTGGGTTAAAGTCAGCCCAAAACCAAGGGACTTGTTATCGTAGGCACGTTAGTATTCAATACAATTTTATTTGAACTTTTTAAAGCCTGGATGAGTTGTGGTCTATCTGAGTATGTTAATGGTCAGCAAGAATAAGACACAATGCCGATACTTTTTTTGACATTAATATGTGGGTTTATAGAGGTTTCAGGGCCACATTTGGTTATTCTCAGTCGAAGCAATCAGACGTTTTTGCAATGATTGGAGCCTTGTGATACTTCTAGATGGCAAAATGCCTTGTCGTCTCACAAAATATAAGGAAGTGGAAGTAAACTTGTAAATTCCTAGTCATTTCTAAGTCATTGATCTGCAGAAGCTCACCTACACGTCTGACAGGGAATTGAGGAACTGGTTCGGAAAATTTTCATACTAAACGCCTAAAAATAAGCTTTTATTCATTCCCGAAAAAAATAGCTGATATATAGGCATTTTTTCTTGTCACTGATATTAGTACGTGAACTTCGAGTGAATCCTTCAGAATATACATTTTGGCTTAGTACGAAGGTATACGATACGTATTAGATGCTGTGAAATAAGTTTTTTTATATTCGAAAACTGCAATCAGGTATTCGAAAATATAAAAATGAATAATTCAACATAATGGTAGCTCAGGTATTACCGAAAATGTCAGATATGTGTTTCGCCGATTTTGTGTTTCAGCTTGACGCAAATCCTAAGAGCGCGATTAATCAGTGGTTTCCTGAGCGTTCCCTGTGTTTTCTGGTATATACTCCAGTTTTGAACTTTAAACTTTTGTTATCTCCTCAGAGAGTAATGCTCTAGCTTAGAGTAAATTATTATAAATTAACGTTTCTAAGCTTAGTGCGAAAAGTTGGAATCAATATTTGAGCCGCTATTTATCAGCTTTAGTGAGATAAACTCGTAGTATTCTTAAACTGCCAACAAGTAGCCGTTAGTATAGCCATATTACACACTTAACTCTACTTGCAACACGGGTACAAACTATAACCCCAGCCACGGGTTTTGCCGATATTTTGATATTCCATAGAATTCGAAAACCGGCGTATCTACTAGAAAACTCATGGGAACGTTGGAAGACCCGCGGATGATCCGAAGCCCTTGCAGTTGTGTCATGCAGTGACAGAATATCAGCGAATGATAGATCATGAAGAACTTTTTGAGGTCAACTATGTTTCCCGAGAAAGGTAGGAAACTGTTCTTGGTAATTTCGGCACCAATTCCCTAAGTCATCGTCAGACGAGGAGTAAATAGAAAATACATTTAACATTTTAAACAGGCCTAAAGAATGAATACTTGTTTGGTATTTGTGCAACCAAACAGCACCTGTATATGCCTTGTTGCTTTGATATATACCTGTCTCTTTCGTTTTCTCCTTAGAATTTTGTATACGGCATCTCATTTATTATGCCGATTGATGCATTTCTCTCTGATTGCGTGATCTTGAGAAATTCTGAGTACTTCTCGGAAGGGTGAACACCAACAATACCAGTTTTGTCTCAGAGGAAACTGTGCACTGTATCTATGATATTTTTGGCCGATTTATACCAGTATTTTCGCCTTATCACAAATTGCTGATGTATTTTGATGGGTGCAAACGTTTGATTTTTGTGTTTGGCCGCAATATACTACAGCTCAGACATCGCATAGGATCTTACAGATGACTCTTCTCCTATTTAAACAAGCAAACTTGTTTGTAGTGCACAAACTGTGGGCCTAATGCAGTCGTCTGTTAGTGAACCACTTACCTTTGGCTCTTCCTCATGTGTCTTTCAAGGAGCACAGGTATGCTGTTAGTATAAGCAAGCATTCGTCAATTCTTTGGTTTGGGCGTCTTGTTTTAACTTCTTCGTTCTTTTTATTGTGACTCCTGTTGCATCATGCAGCAGTATACACAATTTGCCGGATTTTTATTTTGAGAAGATAGCTTAAACAATAAATGTATTTCTAACTGGTAGCCTTCTTCATCAGAACACTGTGTTTTGCTCTATTCCAAAAACTGTGGACACAGTCGCTTTCTTAAACTTAGTTTGTTTTCTTATTTCCCCCCAAAGAATGACCACGCGGGCAATAGGTTGAACCAACACAGGGAACGGGTCAGTGAATGGCAGGCGTTATGCTGTATCCGCGCATCTACCAAATGCCAAATATGGGAGGCATGTGGTGTCACACCTAGATGCAGGCTAACACCGCGCTATCCACATACGCCCGACCCCGCTTCCGGCCATCTTAACTCCGTCATGAAGCTGGGCTCAGGCGGGTGAGACAAGAGAGCGCGGTGGATTCTGAGCAATTCTTCTATGACTTTAAACTAATTCATGCGCAAGTCATCGACCCTGCCCCCACCGCGCTCTGGGGACACACGGTGGACATCGCCGTAACTGGCGGTCGAATTTGCGCTGCTTCCTAGTGCAAATTGACTTCTTTTTACCTTTCTTTGTCATAACCAGACCGTGTATAAGGACTGGAGGAGTTCTTATGTGTATTGTCTTGCTTAATCTAGCGAAATGGATGCGAGCTTGGGAACAACGTCAAAAGAGACCCTTATTTCATCTACAGAAACTATGCTCCCCGTTATTACTCTAAAAAGTCCATTGAGTACTCAATGGATATTTCACGAGTCCTAGGAAGCAAAAGTGAACTAACAGCGTACCTACTGAGGAATTTTACCTGTAGATGCGTTGAGTAACGATAGTATCAGTTGCAGTTGGACTTTAATTTTTTCCATTTTAGGCAGTCCGCAGATTTTAGCGTTAAGTGTACCTTGGTGATTCAAAAATATCTCCTGAAAGTTTTTTCTTGCCTACAAGACGCTTCAGTACTTTTCTCAACATATATGTCCTCTGTCTTCGTATGGTCAATGAACAAGGCATATAATAGGTCAATTTATCTTCCAACGTTAAAAACATTGTTTCCTTGTTGTTTGCTTTGTTAAAAGAAGCAGCTGATCGTTCCTTAATTGCAGACCAAAAGATAATCATTTTTGTTTTTTTAGGCTCTCTAGCGTTTTCCGTTCTTCGTTTAATACTTTATTATAAACATTGTGCAGTAATGTTTTGGAGTATAAGTTTTTCATCTTATGTGAGGTTTGTTATTGATATGTGGACTCCTAGCTCGTAAGGAAGTCAAAGTAATTTATAAATTAAATATTGTATTCTCTTCCTTTCTGTTATTGAAAGGATTCTTGGTGATATATCTGCAGTCTTTTCTGAACACTGCTGCTATACATAAGTCGTCCGCTTTCTGTCTGTTATATTTCAACTCTTTTATCTTTCGTATTCTGTGACACCGATGATTGTTTCATTTAAGAATTTAAGTTGGTGCAAGGGAATTTGGTCTCTGCAAAATTTTACGCATTATGTTTTTAACTTTGTGAATTTTGGTAAAGGGCACCAGTTACTAAGGCACCGAGCACGTTTTAGGCGTAACGAGATTTGAGTTTATTCCCTAGAGTCGATCTTTCGTCGGGTTTCACACGCATATATTTAATTAAAATCTTCTTCCCCCGGCGTCTGTGTCAAAATGATAACATTTTTTGCACCAGTTTTTCAATTTCAGTTTCTTCCTATTGTCTAGCTTCATTCAAAGCTTTGCCATCTTAATTCGCTGAAAGAAATTGGGAGATAGACAACCCAAGAAACAACTTTTAAGGTCAAACACGTTCTATGAGAAAAGTTAAGATACTTTGTTTATCTAATTTTGACCTCGGTCTTCCATTTCGTTAGGTGTAGAGCAGTTGCAAAAACAGTTAACATTTTAAACGTGCTTGAAGGATCAGTAATTTTTAGTGCTTGCGTCCTAGCCCATAACTAAGTGATATTCCTTTGTCTAAAACTTAACTCTTTAGGACGTATATATCAGCATTATAGTTTATAGAGAGTTTTTGGGCTCATGGGTGCTATGTTAATACGCAATATCTGTACGAACCTCTGGGTTTATGTATTTCATTATGTCTTTTACGCCGTCTGCGGATCCTATAGTGAATGCAATTACTTCGCTGTTTTCTACAAATTTCCATGCGAATCACGTTTTTTTAGAGTTATATAGTGTTGCCCTCTCTGCCCACCTATTTAAAACCTAAATTTCTTTCCACAGCTTTCTAAACACCTTTATATTTTATTCGACCTAAATCTAAGCCAGTGCACGGCTTATATATATTCTATATTTAACCAAAAATATGAAATTCGGAGTCGGTGATTATTTGGTAACCTAACGATTCACAGCCGAACGCAGACTGGATTGCGTTTGTAGAACGTACCTAGGAGGCAAACAGTGTGAAACGTTATCAATTTTTCTTAGTTTCGAAATGTTTCTCTACTTAGTTGTTTCACACCAATGCTGTTTTTAACAATCTAATTTTTTTAATTTGGTACCTTTAAGTTAGATAAGAAGCAAGCCCTTTCATGGTCGCACATAGGAAATAATCTTCGCTGTCGTTTCATAGGCTGTAGAAAAATCCGCGGAGGTGCGTATTGTAATTTCCTTGATAATTTGGGACTTCTATGGCGCTTGTATTTACTGTAAAATATGTGGTTTTCTATGCGTAAAAATTATCGACAAAATAACCTGAACAGCAAATGACCTCAAAAACGAGACGCTTGCGTGTATTTTTTTCGGAAAAACTGCCCCAGGCGGTTGAAATTTACATTTTATGCCCAACAACACTTAACCTACATGAAACACAAAAGGTTCTCCCTCACAGTTTACACCGAAGTTATGAAAACAACAATGCACATGGTTGATTGAGAACACTAAAATGGGAAGTTTCTCCTTCTATGCAAATCTCTTCTATCTTCTACTTGCAAAGAAAATCAGACGGACTGACTGGAGATTAACCCTGCAGACACATGTTCATACCACAGGAACTGGATTAAATTGGTATGGATGGAGCCATGGCCAAATCTGAGAGGACACTCATTTTTAAGTTTACATAATTTCAAAAGAAACTTTGGCGAGCAAACGCGTTCTTTCAATAGCTCCTCATCGGGCCAGTACAGTTACATGGAACGTGGGAACGTGGTATAAGTTTAAAATCATGCAATCTGTAATGTTCGTATGTTCATACCAGTGTGGTGTGCGTAAAAGGGAAGGAAGGGTGATGACAAGCAGTGTGTTAGGCGCCAGTGAGAGTTAGGTAGATTCGTGCTAGGGCAAGAGGAGGAAAGAGATGGTGCGGTGGAGTGCATGCATTTAAGCGACCGCTGGCAATGCTAAGCGCAGAACTTGTAAGAGATTCTTTTGTGCGCACAAGACCGGCTTGATCAACCTGGTAGAGCCGCTTCTGCCGCTGCTAGTAGACGCTGGTTTGGGGTACTTTGGCGTCCACAGTATGCCTGGAGTCAACAAGGTGTGCAAGAATAGCGCTGTTTATGCTCTTCTCATTTTCTCAGCCATGCAGGGAGGTGATCCCTCAGTTTTTTGGAATGGTGTCGCCTCGTACGACCAATATAACCTGCTCCATGGGAGCAAGTAAATGAGTTATTTCGCTTGTAGGTGGTCTGATCTGGCAACCTATCCTTACCATCGTCGTGTAAAATAGGGTTGGTTGAGAATAATATCCAAAGTCTCGCCGCTGGGAAGATTCGTGAAACAGCTTGGCCAAGGCATCTTCTCTGGAGTTTTCTCGCTGCATTTCCCCTGAAAGGACACTTTGAGCAACAGAGTTTTTTCCACATTAAGTGTGGCAGTTTTCGCTGGTCTTGCGACAATATGCACTGTACTAAATCGGTCAGTGTACCCGCTCTTTTGAAGTAGGTTCTGCACACTTTTGCAGTGCGGCTAGTTTGGATAAGCTTCTGACGTAGAAGAAGCCGCAAAAAAAATCGTGCCATCATATGTATTCCACTTTTCCCTTTACGGGGACTTGAGTAGTCAATGTTATTTGTCAAAATCTCATGTATCTACCTCGCAGTTTGAACAGGGGGCAGGAAGTCAAACGCCGAAGAATTCCAAATGTATTCGTATTTTGAAATCAACGCAGTACCCTTGTAGACTTCAAAATAGAGCAAATGCTATTGAAGTCCAAGGGAAGGAATAGAAAAGGCAGTTAGGGGGTTAACGCCTAACATGGCGCGCTTTTGCTTTACGGCACCCTGAAGAATAAGATGTCTGCTAGGTTTTTGGAGAAGGCAGGCGTGTGCTTGTTAGAAATCCACATAAGCTAAATAAACTGTTGTCATAGTCACATTCTGTTCATGTAGAGGCCGTCGTTTGCACGCAGTGCAACATTCATTGCATGTGCTTGCCTGGGGATTAGAGAGTCGTCATCAGATGGAAGATAAAGAATGGGAACTGGGTGATTAAAGCGTTCTTTTATGAATTTATGTTCGGTTTCTTAAAGACCATCCACATGGCCTAACCATTTTCCGTTCGAAGGTTTTTTAAGGAATGTGTGAGAAAACTTTGATAATAGGCAGTAAAGGGAACCATTTACTGACTATTAACTGACTGATAAAATGTCAAAAAATCGCACAAAAATCCATAAAACGAAGCTGCCACCCTTAAAAAAAGGCCAGTAGAAAAGGAATACTATATGCCATCAGATTTTTTCCTTCATACGCAAAACTCTTCATATCTAACACTTTACTAATTTTAAACTATAAAAAGCGGTTGTCTGTAAAGGCATTTTAATGCAACAGACAGCAGTCTTAAATGCTTATAATATTTCATAAATGTGTGGTTATTCGATGCTTGGAGGCTAATGCAGGATATGACTGGTTTTTTAGTTTTCCCAACGCTTGAATTCCTCAAAAGCAGACGCCACTGAAAGACATCTGAGGCAAAAAAGGGTCATGTGGCGTCAGGTCCTTAGTTACACCAAACATTTTCACCCTTGACTTTTTTCTCGGAGTTTTGGCCATCCTCGAAGTGTGCCTAAGTATAATGGAATGCCAGAATCGGGTCCCGTTCTCCTACTGAACTGCTTCCTGGAACTCTCCTGTTCGCTTCTATCAACAGTGCTATAGATATTGCATGATACAAATGGGATACTTCATCTCTAGATGGATTGTCGACGGGTAACAGCATGTCAATTTTAACCTTCCCCAATTTTTTTGAGCTCAAACAAGATGTTTTTGCGAAGGAAATAGCCTTCAATATTACATCTCTAACATTCGTGCTCTGCGGAGGGGCGGGCGGGCGGGCGGAGGATATATACTCCAACTCAGAACTGCGTACGTTTGAACAAAACATCCGCATATAGTCTATAGTAATGCACACTCCCGGTATCGTTCGGTTCGTTCTTTGCAGCACACAATATACAACTGTTCGATGATTGCTCTCAACAAATGATTTTCTTATCCAACCTTGAATCGCCGTCAATTCCCTGTTGACGTGGATTTCACGCACCAATTACTGAACGCCTACTTCGAAAATCGTCAATTTTAGCTGTTTGACATTTAATGCAGTTCTGATTTGATAAGAAAGTCAAGGTAAAAGTATCAGCCACGACCTAGGGGAACTGTGTTATAAGTTCCTACCGTCCGTAAATATTTTACCATAACCTCCTTGATTATGTGAAATAAAAGTTGATTGAGATAGGTAAACCCAATTCCTTAATCCCCCTATCGAGGATCAGGAGAGTTGCAGTAGTTAGTACTAACTACGATGAATTCACAGTCCCATGGGGTTCTGATAAACTATGATGAAATGAAATTAACGTAGGAAGCAACCTGTTCATTATCTTTAGTAGAAGTATCATAATCTAAACGGGAATTCTCAACATTACGATCTCCCAAAACTGCAGTCTTTCCGTATTATCTTCAAGTTTGCTGAACAGGAAGTTTTACTCGCTGGTACCTTACTCACTTAATCTTTATTTGCATGTTTTTAAAAAAAATTAATTGAGGACAATAATATGAGGTTAAAAAAAACAAAACAGCGACAGACGGCCGATAAAGCACGGTGCGCAAGTCAAATGCGAACAACACAATAAAGAGACTGAAAGAAAATAGTCAACAGCCAACAGTCAATCAACGCTCACTAAGTGAATACACTTCACCAGTCAACCGGAGGCCTAGTTACGTGGCTCGCTAATCGCGCGTGAACGTTGTCGCAATGAGACTGCACTGATTCTAGTTCATGCCGGGTTCGCAGATCAGATAATTAAATATTCACTTACCTTCGACCCCGGGAATTTTGGCAAGAATTGCTTTTTAACCACCGTATTCTGCCGATATTCCTTGCTGTTTTAGGCTATCTCACAAATGCTTACGATTTTCATAAAGTTACATTCTAAAAAAGACGATTTCTTTAGATTTACTACTTGGGAGAGCCTTTATTCTCAAGATCCCCTGAGGTATTTCTTGTCTGCAGCAAAATTATCGAAGGTACTTTTAACAATTGGCACAACTGTGAGTAGTCGTGTTAATACAAGATTTTTTACGGCAGTAGGTTCTGATATTATAAGATCCCCATGAAGGGAGCTTTATTGCAGCCGACCGCGTGGTGAAGTAGGTCAAGAGGACCCTGTCAGCAGTCGTTATACTGTCGTACTCTACCTTTTTCAGTGCATTCAGCAGTAATATTTGAAAAAACATTTATTCTTCTCAAACCTATATCAGTATTAAAAATGTAATAAAGGTGGGAATGCTGCAAAGGAACGCTTCTCTCTTCTCTTTTTTGATCTAGACTCGGCTAACTATGAAATAGAATTGGTTGGCTGCTAACCGGAAATACTTGATCGTGTGGCTGTTTCATGACAGCAATCACTGCAAGGACAACTGAAACCAAATTATTAATGAAAGGGTGCGATCTGCATGTGCAAAATGTGGTCATATTTAAGAGGCTGGAAGCTTAGGGAATTCATCGTTTTCGATATCGCGAAAGCCGTCATAGCCACTGCTGACAGGGTCTTCCGATATTTTACAGTATTGGAAATTAAAACCAGTCACGCAATTTCAAACGTTTTTTTTTCAGTGACAATGCAGTTGAGTAAAGAAATCCAGTTGGTAATGCCCTAGACCAGATCACATTTATTAGCTGGTTGTATTATAGCCCTAGAGTTATAATATACCAGCCTCGAAAGCTCAAAGTTAAAGAATTAAAATCGCATGATAAAGCCAAAATCCTGAGAGAGACGTATCTTGCTCTAGTGCTCTGAGGAATCCTCCGATTCCAGAGTAACAAGTACTGTTCAGTGAATTCTTGCCCCTCCAGAATAGCACCTGAACACCCATTACGAAATTGGGCCTAGTTCAACTCAAGTTCATTTATATTAACGTACAGCAGCAGCTACACGAATGAAGAACGGAGTCAACTGGAAGCTGTAAGACTTGTTTTGGGGGCCTTTTAGTTTTTCCCACAGACTAACTAGGAGACTGAGAGGGGAGTGGTCATATTTTTAATGCCACCTTTAGTCTGAACTTTCTTACCATTGGCTCTCCCTGGAAGCTGCCTCATTTCATAAATACTGCAATACTTGGAATATATTTAAAGGATGACCTAAATCCATTTTTGCTTGCCTAGTTTCGGACATAGTTAGGAGCTGTCCATCAAAACACCTTGTGGAATTACTCTCAGAAAACAATTCAGAAGTCAAAATTAGTGGGATACCCAGTCAACCATTGATCAAATGGGTGATTATTGGTGAGGAATCGTTCTCTTTTTTGGCCCAAAAGAAATCTTGATACTGCCTGTGCAATCTTCCGAAAGTACGAAAAGCCATCCATTTTGGATTCGACCTGAAACGCATTCGTTTACCCACAGCGCTAAGACACCTCTCGATAAATTTGCCCCATAAGTGTACTTTTTACTAACTGCCCACTTAATCAAATATCTCAAAGCACCTATGCCTGCGAAACTGTAATATAACATGTGGTAAGGCAGTTCTGGCATGCGACCATTTGCCTTTGAATCGTGAAACGATCCCGAAGTCGAAGCTGCTTAGACGCTCCACAACAATAAAGTTTTCAACAGATCCACTCTGATTTTCACGATGATTATACGTCAAAGGAGGGACTCTTGTCTGTGCTGATTTTTATCGTGTGCCCCACAGCATGACAGTTTGACCGTCGATTTCGACGAGGTCCACCGTATGCTCCACACCAGGTGGTGCAGGGACGGTGACTTGCGCGTGAATTATTTTACAGTGATATTAGCCTTGCGCTGCAGCTACCGCACTCTCTTCTCCTCCCTCACATGAGCCCGGTGTCAAGACAGAGTCAAAAAGACCGGAGATGGGAGAGGGCGCAGGTGAATGGCGCGGCCGGAGCCGCCCCTGGGTGTACCACCACACCTGACTGGGATCCCACGGAGTGGGAGTGTCATAAAGGCCACATTAAGAAGAAGCCATTGCAGCCTGACGCTCAGTCCGCCAGTTAGCCACTCCACACAAAACACACATTGGGCTGACCACGCGGTTCGAGTTATCCCGTCAGTTGGCAACCTTCCAAGCCACGGCTTTTAGCGCACCGTGATAGGTTTAAGCGCGTCAGATTGTTTATAGTGAGGAAAATGCGCTGAGCTGTTGACCTCACTCTCTCCCCAACCCCCACAATCAGACCACCATCCGAGCCAGTCAGTTGTCTGAGGTGGGAGTGGGGGCATTGGCTGACGGGTCGGTGTACCCGTCTTCCTGCGCCACAGCACGACCTGGCCCCCATAACGCACATACCAGGATTCACTAAATGAGGGGATATGGAGGAGCCATCGCCGTCTGACTGCCAGTCCAATGGTCAGCCACTCCACAAACACAGCACATACACTGGGCCGACAGCGTGGTTTGGTGTAAGCGTCAGATTGGCAGCCTTCCAAGCCACGGTGTCTAGGAAACGATGATTTTATCAGGTACGTTATGATGATTGTGAGGGTGCTGTCTATATATTAGTGTAGATGGTGTGTGCTGATGTGGCTTAGCCTCCGGTGGTTTACCACAGGTTGTCGTGGAGGCGCATGTGTCTTAATAGGTACATGCGGTGTGTAAATGTGCGGGAGCAGTGAGGGCAATGGAAGTGGGCGGGTAACCGTATGTCGGAGCCCCAGGCACTGGTTCACCAGCCTCCGTGCGATGGATTTGATGGTGACTGACTAGGCCGATGCGTGAGTTGAAGTTGCAGGCGCATTTTGGGCAGGAGAAATCGGTAGAGGCTGAGGGGATGTCATTCATGATATTGGGGGTGGCAGTGGTGGTAAGAATGGCAGGAGCGGAGGGTGGGCATTACGTTTTGGTGTTGTCATAATTGCGATGAATTCCGCTGTCATGGATGCGCATGTGACCGAATAGGCCCATGCGATGAGCGAATGCGCAAGGACAGTGAGGACAGTGGAGGCGACGATCTCTGCTGTGTGTTGGTGCTCCAGGCACTGGTTCACCAGTCTCTGTACGATGGACTCGCAAGTGACCGACCAGGCCGAAGCGTGAGGTGAATGTGCGGTCGCATTGAGGACAGTTTAGGAGAGAGTCCCCATCGCTGATGGTGGTGGTGGTGGTAGTGAAGGCGAAGGCGGAGGTGGTTGCGGTGGGGGGGGGGGGGGGTAACAGGCGATGAGTAGAGGGATGTGGTCTCTATGATGGTGGGAGTAATGGAATTGATGCCAGGAGTGAGGGTGGGGGAGTCCGAAGGAGCGTTGGCAGAATTTGACGTAGAAGTTGAAATTTAAGGATTGTTGGTGCATTGCCTCCGAAGATGTCCAACCAGGCCAATTCGCGTGCGGAAGATGCGTTGACAGCGCGGGCATGTTGACAGGGCCTGGGAATCGACGATTTGGGCCGGGGCGCTGGTGAATTTCGTTCAGCTCTTTTGGCCTTGGCGGTGGCGATCCGGGTTGGCCTCATAGGTTTCCATGTTTTTGAATTGAGCACCGTTGACATTGATTCGAGGAGCATTTGTATTCCGCGCTGGGTGGTGGCTGGTGCATGACAACCGTTTTGGCTGAACTGATTGTTAATCCAAAATCGGCGCAGCCTGCGGCGAAGAGGTCTATGCTCTTTTGCGTGTCCTCCTCCGTCACGGTGTTATGGGCGCAGTCGTCCGCGAAGAGCAAGCCATGGACTGCAGTTGTAGACACTTGCGTTGGAGCCTGCATACGCCGACTGTTGAGAAGGTGCCCATCAGTTCTGTAGGCGATGCGGATCCCAGGCTGCTCATCACGGTAGGCGTCCATCAGCATAGCCGAGAACATGAGACTGAACAGGATGGGAGCCATTACGCAGCCCTGCTTCACTCCGTAGGTCACTGCGAATGCTTCGGATACCGTCCCATTGTCAGTGACGCGCACCGTCATCCCATCATGAAGCTGATGCACCATGTGCGTGAACCACTCAGGACAGCCGACTTACTGCATTACTTTACACAGTCCGTCGTGATTCCCCGTGTCAAAGGCTTTCGTTAGATCAACGAAGGTAGTGTTTAGGTGAGTTCGCATCTCCTGGCACTTCTCTTGTAACTGGCGGGTGGCAAAGAGCATATCGGTTGTCCCGCGGTGTTGGTGGAAGCCACATTGGCTTTCCGGGAGCAGGCCCTGCTCTAGGTAACCGTTCAGACGATTGAGAAGGATACGGGCGCAGATCTTCCCGGCGATGTTGAGCAACAAGATGTCTTTTTGATTATCACAGAGTTGTCGGTTCCCCTTCCGTTTGTAGAGATGGACGATGGTCGCATCTTTGAAAACCTGAGGAACTTGTCCCCTGCGCCACATCTCCTGGAAGAGTGTAGTGAGTTCTGCCATCAGCCGGGGCCCACCGTGCTTGTAGACTTCCGGTGGTTTGCGTCGGATCCCGGTGCTTTACCGTTGGAAATCTGCTGCACGGCCAGGATGGTTTCTGGTAGGGAAGGCAGCAGATCCAGGTCATTGTTCGTGTCCACTTGAGGGAGCCGGTCAATGGCAGCATCGGAGATGGCTGCTGAGCAATTAAGGACACTTCTGAAGTGCTCGGCCCAGTGCTTCAGAATTTGCGATTTCTCAACTATGCATTTTTTGCGAGGTATTTGTTGCTTGTCGGTTGGAGAGTTGATGGAATATAAAAGAATTTTCTTTTGGCGTCCTCAAGAATAGTCACATGGATGTTAGTCAGTAGGCCTTGCATCTCTTTGAGTATCTGGACTCGCTGATTAAAGTCCTCACATCCGACACAATTATGGGCTGATGCGGAATCCATCTCATTTTTGCAGTATCCTCGTACTGTTTTCCTTTTGTGTCTCCTGGAGTACACTGTGTATAATCACACTGGTCTAATGATTTTCTCGATTTTTTTCACAAGAGGCTGCCAATGAATTAAAGGTTGTTCTCAATTGATGTTCCGTATTTAACAAATAATTTTAATCACCCACGCGCCCTGTGCTCGAGAGGTCACAAGATCAAATCTCGGTGGTGCGGCTTTTGTGGACGCGTCGTTTTTGACTGTGCCTGATGCCAGATAACGGGTACTGATTTCCTGCTGCGTCTCCTTGAATTCACTGTGCTTAATCGCCATGCAGACTAACGATCCTACGGCTATCTTGCACAAGAGACTGCTAATGTATTAGAAAATCATGCTCAGCTCGTGTTCCATAGCTAAAAAATTGACTTGGTAACTCGTAGACCTTCCCCCTGTGGCATAGTCAGCAGGGCGGTGGTCTTCGTTGCGAGA
Source organism: Schistocephalus solidus (assembly GCA_017591395.1). Classification (NCBI taxonomy): domain Eukaryota; kingdom Metazoa; phylum Platyhelminthes; class Cestoda; order Diphyllobothriidea; family Diphyllobothriidae; genus Schistocephalus; species Schistocephalus solidus. Next base: position 7,473 of record WEDG01006782.1, on the reverse strand, counting down.
GGTCACGGTTCGAAACCCAGGGTAGGAGGTTTTTTAGACGCGTTCCTTATGTCTGAATGGCTCATTGCTGGTGAGCTCCTGACTTTTAAATCTTCGCTAGAATCGTGCTGGATATTTTCAGAAAATTTGTAAGGACATATAACCTTCCAAGTATTTAGTTAAGAAAAAATTACTCAGCCGTTTGTAAGCCTTGAAGCAAATCTTGGAGAAAAGCTGTCAAATAGTGGGCCTTGTTCAGAGAGGTAGACGATTGCTGAGCACTGTTTAGGACGAATGTGCGATATACTTCGCAGGCGTGAATTGAAAGGATTAAGCGTTGAATCTGATCCTTGTTGGTTTGGTAGTGCCGGGAGCACTGGTGGCAAAAACGAGATAGATAATGAGGTTCTATATTTCCGTGAAGGGTTCAGAAGGACCGTCTGATGATGACGTTATCGTGTGCGCAAACTGGAATATTTGTATTTCTGAATTGCCACGGCGTCAAGTCGATAAAAATACTAAAAAAGGTGAAGATCCATGCAGGTCAAAATTTGATTCCAAATTCGAAGGTTGCGCTCACCCGTTGCTAGCACCCGTTTGCGCAGGTAGTTAGAGTAGTGTACGGGTGCCCGGTAGATCATCTGAAATACTCCTTTGGCGTCCACTTGGTAGTTCACATCGATTAGACGTGCGAGAATCGAAATTGAAATCGATCGAGTTTCCCCTTTACCTATCCAGTCAGGTATGTGTTGGCGTACCCCTTTCTCCAGATGCCCCGTTGTTTGACCAATATATCCCGCTCCACAGGAGCAGGTGAAGGACTAGATACGCATCGATGTGGTCTGCAAGGGCAGTTGGTCTTTATCCCCAACCGTAAGGGGGGAGAGTTCGCGAAGAATACGCGCTAGTTGGCTGCAGGGAGAGTACTCTTGATCGCCGCTACTTGACGTTGTCTTACTAATTGGCTTTGTGCGTCTATTAGAAAAGGCAGTCTTAGAAATAAGTCATTCAATTCTGCAGTGGCAACGGTAAGCCTTTTGTTGCACTCCCTCATGTTCCGGAGAATAAATCTGTCTGGATAGCCATTTTCGCGGGGTGTGATCTGCAACTGTCGGAGCTTACTTCAGCAGCTTCAAGAGAATGGATACGTCAATAGTATTTAAAGAGGTTTCAAGGAACAAAAATCTCCTGACAAAGGCCAAGCTCAGTAGTCTCACGGAGCTGGACCGATATGAAAATAGCACGCTAACCAGACCGGACTAAGGCTCACGAATAATACTGGTGGATAGGAAGGATAAAATGGCAAAGATAGAAGACATCGGGTCGTACAAAGTTCTCGAAATCTGAAAAATTCATGGATCGGACCGATGCTATGGAAGGTAAGTTGACACAAATGCTCTCATATCTTTACATAAAAGGGTTTCTACCTGGCAGAGTTTGAGGGAGTTAAACCCGTAGGCACTTCGATGTGCAGGTATACGACCTTCCAACAATTCAAAAACAGGGGCTACCCCTTCGTCCAATCTTGGATATGGGAAAATTGCCCTATTAGGTCATTGCAAAGTAGCTCATAGAAATGCTAAAACCGCTTCAAAGTTGTCTGTACCCACGAAGTTTGAGGACACCCTTGAATTTGTCTAAGCTATCAAACATACTAATGTTGGCGAACAGAAGATATTGGCATTAGATTTATCCTCACTGTTTACCAACGTACCCGTAATAGAAACGATAAGCAATTAAGCGACTTTATAGGGAACAAACTACTAGCTAGGCATAAGAGTGGAGACCCTAAAAGATATAATTATGCGTTTCACGCAAAATATCCAGTTTCTCTGCAATGGCCAGCTTTACAGACAAAAATAGGGGTTGGTGGTGGATTCACCGCTTAGACTGCTTCTCGCAGACGTCTTCATGTGCAAGGTCGAACAAACGAGTCTTAAAGATACTATCAATAGCCTTGATTCCTATGCTCAGTATGTGGACGATATCTTTTGCCTGACAAGTCATTCCACCAATATCGATGGTCTAGTTAAAACTTTTAACAAGGCACACCGCTCACTTAAGTTTGCTGCACAGACTGAGGCGAATAACGAAATTGCGTTCCTCAATTTCATTATACACAGATAAGAGGAGGGTTCTATCCAACGCAAGATATTAAAAAATCAAAACTGAACGGGAAATACATTAATTTTAACAGTTTTGTCCCCCTTATTCTACAAAGCAATCTTGTCCAGGGATTGGCCGACAACTGCAGATGGGCGACTGCAGAAAATATTCCGTGAAAAATGGCTATCCAGAGAGATTTATTCTACGGAAAAGAATAGAGTGCAAAACAACGCGGAAAAGAAAGACTTATTTCTAAGGCTGCCTTTTCTAGGAGACGCACAAAGCCAATTAGTAAGACAATGTCTAAGGGCGGTGATCAGGAAGACTCTACCTGCGGCAAATTTGCGCATATTCTTCGTGGACTCTCCCCCCCTTACGGTTTGGGGTAGAGGCCGACTGCCGTTGCAGACCAGAGCGATGCATATCTATTCCTTCACCTGCTCCTGTGGAGCGGAATATATTGGTCGAACAACGGGGCGTCTGAAGAAAGGGGTACGTCAACACATCTCTGACGGGTTATAACAGGAGGGGGATTTACGGCGGGGCTAGATGGGGAAAAGTCGACGGTGTGGTCCCCACACTGGAAAAAAATGTGCAACGGGACGCCACGATTGCGTCGTAGTTGCAGCCCCCCTTTGTGGATATCAAACGCCCAACGCACTTTGCATTCCCTGCTAATCGGCCACCATTGATGCACCCCTAATTGTGGGACTATAAAGCGCCAACGGTTATACAATCAACAGCTCTCCCGTCTGGATCCATTCAAGCCATTCTTTGATGAATGCTCCTCAATGGCTAACGGATCTCATTCGGCTTTGCCTTGAGGCTCACTCTCGAGCCCCGCCAGCAGCCCATTGAAGTCAGTCTTACGGTTTATCCACTCACTCATAACAAAGGACATGCGTAAATGATGGTAGAGACAAACTTTATTAATAAAAAGGATAAAAAGATATGTACATGCGCTAAAAACGTTTGTCACCATCTGTCCAGATTGCTCCCACTGTCCAAAGTTGGTTCCTAAAATAAAAATAAATCATTTGGTAACCGAAGTATGCTATTGCCATAATAGTTTGCATATGTTATGCTTAGCAAGCTAATATAGGCCAGATGAACATAATGAAAAGGGTTCCAAATCTCCAAGACACAAGTTAGGATACAAATACATACTACTTCAGTAGTCACGTTCACCAATCTCCAACACACAAGTCGGGATGAAAATGCATGCTAATTCAGTAGTCACGTTCACCAATCTCCGACACACAAGTCAGGATTAAAATACATACTACTTCAGTAATCACGTTAACCAATCTCCAACACGCAAGTCAGGATGAAAATGCACACTATGGCACTGTGTGCCGGGAATGTATGTTGTGTGGGTAATGTGTCGTTAAAAACACTACCTATTGTCGTTATACCAGTAGAAGTTATAAACTGAATGAAATAATCCTCAACGGCTGATCGCTTCATCTGTGGTTACGTAGCATGATAATTTTTAAACGTGAAATCGGTCAACTGTAAAGACATTGTGATGATTAACGTGCCTTCGGATGCAGACAGTGTTGTGCCAATAGCTCCACTGGTAGGACCTTCTAGAAGCCAAATATGTTTGCTGGATTAATTCAAAGGAACGGTTATACCTTCTCAGTTGCCCCCCCGGGCGTTTAGTTCTCCCATCATACCTATTTATCGCCCCCGCGGAACCAGTTAATAGAAGTTCTGCGAATACCATCAGCAGAACACTTGCTGAAACTGGTATTTAGGTGAATGGCGTCTGCAGGCGTCAAGGAAAAGGTATGACCTACCAGTGAAAACAGCATAGAGGGGCAGCCAAAAAATGACCACTTCCCAGTAGATCCGCCTCAGCAGAAGCTGAGGCACAGCGGTGGTCCAATGAAGGACGTGAGGAGGGTCCACACAAATTCTCTTTCATTTCTTCTGCCAACTACAGACAGTCGTTCTGTCTACAAGTTACCAGTGACGTTTATAAATAAAATGTCCAAACCGCCTCATTAGCATAATCTGCTGCCCTACTCATTCCTCCGATAAAATCGTCGTAGGCTTCCTCTGTGCACAAGGGAAGACGGTAGACGAACTGGCTTGCCTTGGCGGCGACAGCCGTGGCCCGCACTTCCTTCCGTAAGTCGTTGAAGGGTGCACTTTTGCATTCCATGTAATGAGCCTGTTGCTCAGCAATGTTATAGATATTTTACTAGGTTAATGATAAGGACATTGAGAACAGTCCTACCGTAGGAATTCCATGTCCTTTCGTAGTGCTTTGATCGGAGTTGAAAGAACACTTGCATTTTCTGCCGGTATTTCTCTAAGGCATAAATTAGAAACAATTGCTTACTGATAGGATTGCGGCGGGGTAGGCCGTGTTGGCGTACTCCAAGACCCGGAGTATTCGCGTCATTTCTAGGCCTACAAATAAATTTGTCAATGGTTCTTACTGCAGTATCGGTGGTTGCGTCGGCCAGCCAGCCAGTCCTTGTGGCTCTTTTGGCCGGCGAACGGAGTCCTCTTCATCTTCCGGTTGCGAAGTTAGCTGACTCGGATATCTAGATGGAGATATGAATGGCATTGGCAACTTACTTCCCTCTCATGCACCTTCTCTATTCTATTGGTTCGGAGCTGGAGAGGTCGTCCGTTTCTTGAGCCTTTATCACCAACTCTTCTGCCCTGGCTAGGGTCAGCTTCTCCCTCAGTACTCTGCATACGTAAAATTTCGTGTTTGCAGGTTATTTTGCAGTAAATAGTCATGTTGCTTTAGATTTTTTCGCCGCTTGAAAATGATCCCGCCCACGAACTATGCTTTGGTCACAGCACCCACACTTTTGTCATTGCTAAACTGAACCCAGCTGTACATCTACGTACATTTACAGGATATATGGGCATATTTAACATTCAGTCAAGTACCAAAATTACCCTTCATGTTTTACTTATAACTCAAGAAAAAGTAACATTAGATGAAATTAACAGGCACAACTTAACAAAATAACAAATTATCTTTTAAAACATCGAAAGGCTACTGGATTACATACCTCAGTAACAGCAGCTTTAAGACCTGTAAGGAAATCTTCGAAATCACGCAGAAATGCACGGCACACGCTTGGCAGATAAATGCTCTCAAAATGACTGAATTTATCATTGTCCCAACCAACTATGCATAACACTATTTTATCTGGTAAATGTTTCTTCTTGAGTTTCTATGATTAATAAAATCAAAAAATTACCGAACCGATACCTTCTCAAGTCTTTGCAATAAGCCTAACCATGGCCTACAAAGTCGTGGGGTCAGGCGCCTTCTATCCCCCTCTGAGCCCCCTCTACGGATGAAGTCCATTTTCTGGGCAAGCAAAGCAACTTGATACATGGTTGTTTGCGTTTTCGCATTTAAAAAACTACATAATCATGTTCATAGACATATAAATGGAATATATTGTCTCTGCAATAAGCTGGAGACCTACTTCTGAATTGAGGTGACCAGGCCTCTGTCTGCTCCCTCTAATGAAGGGCCCATGTGCTGGTAGCGTAGGTAAAGGATAAACTGAAGTTCAATTCTCGCACATCTAATCAATGCGAACCACCAAGTGGAAGCCAAAGGAGCCTTTCAGATCATCTACCGAGCACCCGCACACTGCTGTTAAGGCCTATGTAAACGGGTTTTATCAAGAGCTGAGACATTGGCGATTCGGTTGGCGACTCCAACGCTCTGTTTTCAGAAGACACTGACACAGGCACTCTGTCTCCCCTGGCTGACTCCAAGTGATAATTACATTCCGTTTCAACCCCCATATTCCAGTCGCACGCACTATTTGCTCACAACGTAACCTGAACCCCTTTTCTCCCCCTGGCGTTCCCAGCTTTAACGGCCTCAACATGCTGACTCAGTCATGCAGGTATGACTACTGTTTGTACACCAAGCAAATAGAGAGTACTAAGGTTCAGCCAAATTACTTGCGCGGGGATTTCTCTGTGACGAGAAGTGACTTATTTGTAATAAACTGGGGAGACACTCTTAGCGGGAGTCCTGATCTCGATTGGAACATTCTCCGAGTTATAAGCGATATTATGCATGAAAAATGCCTGATTTCAAAAGTCCAAAAGTCAAGCCGCCCAGTTTGGTTAACACGAAATTTGACGAAACAGGTAAACAGAAAGAACAAACTCTGGAGGAGGTACGTAGCAGCAGCTTAACCCCTGCATTACGAATTATTTTGCCGAAAGCGCAACGATATAATTTCAAGAGTCCGCATGTTTTGGAAAGAGTATGAGGCGAAAATTATAGAACGAGCCGTAAATAAGCCAAAATTACTCTTTAGCTACATCGATAATATGTTGACGAATAAAGACACGGTCGCCATGTTTATAGGTGAGAACAGCGATGATATTAATGAAAATCAAGATAAGGCAGAATACTGCATTTTTTCGCAGAGGAAACAGATTTTAACCAGACAGACTTCCATACAGGGAGTAACGACACAGTCACGGAAGAGCAGAAGAACACGTGAGGAAGGAACTTCTTGCACCTAACGAAGCTAAGTTACCTGGACCCATTCAAATGCCACTAAAATTACTGAAAGAGCTTATTGGAGAACTCTCTAGACCACTACCGCATATTTTTTAGTCGCCCTTTGATCAAGACATCCTCCCTTCTGATTAGAAAGTAGCAAATATATACTCTCTTCACAATGGTTGATCCAGAACCAGCGCGAAAAATTATCGACCGGTGATCCATACATGCATTTGTTGCAAAGTTATGGAAAGGATCGTCAAAAAGCTAGCATGAAGTTTCTCAAAAAAAAACTCATTATACCGCCTAACAAGGGGTTTGACGAAACTAGTCCTGTTTGACCAATATGTTCTATTCAGTTGAGCAGTCGTTAGATCATCTTAGTCATTAGATAAAGTCACCAGCGTTGATGTCATCTAAACCGACGTAAAAAAGCCTTCAATAGTGTTCCCCACCATCGGTTAATCTACACGGATCGAGAATGCGGGATAAGGAGAAGTTACAAAATTGGATGGATGACTACTTGCTAGGCCAATCGCACTTCGGCTGCATTGGCAATGCGAAATCAATTTCATTGACGGTTGTCAGTGATGTACCTCAGGGCACTGTTCTTGAGTCATCAATTTTCATAATTTATGTCAATGACTGTATGAATTGATTGGACGGCAATGAAGTAATGTTTGCAGACGACATTTATAAATGGAAACCAATAAAGAGAGAGGAATACGCTTTTTCTTAAAAGCATCATTCAAAATTTTCAGCAAAAAAGAAATGGCTCCATTCACTAATAGAATAGGATAAGTTAGCATACTTTTCAATAATCAAAGAGTTAAAAATACATATCTAGTGGGGGAGACAGTTCCAATCTCAGCTTC